>BCIG01000030.1:0-326874 GCA_001599915.1 Symbiotaphrina buchneri | reverse complement strand
TATTCTTTTGCATGAACGATACTGTCGCTTTGCGTATGCGCTCTGCATCTGCAAATATTTCTGACAGCTTATCATTGTACGACTTAGCATTGCTGACTAGCCGTTTAATGTCGCTCTCCAGGGTGGTCATCGTAGGGTATTCATGACGCAACAATTTGTCCTGCGATAGCACATGTCAGTGGTGCTCAATGGAGGATATCGCTCGACAGTCTTGCGAAGATCAACCGTATCCAAGGCAGCTTTACGTGCTGTATCAAGCTGCGCTGGAGGAGCTCCTACCTCAATTACCTCCAAAGACAACGGCAAAACGATATGATTGTAATAATCCGGGTAATCGTTCTAAAGGATGTGCCGGCGGTCAGTTTCCGATGCCATCAACATTAGAGCGGCGCATTCAGAGGTTGATGTTACCTTGTCTGGAAGTTTGACAAAATTGGTCGCGAATATTCGGCCTCTATGTAAACAGTTTAGCATATGATCTCATCGGATTTGTTCGCAAGTGTTTTTAAGAGCGCTTACTGTTTGTCGGTCGCCGTTTTGAGATGTGCTATAAATTTCAGGCCCTTTTCGGTCGTTGCCTCTGGTGTTTCGTCCCATGGCGAACCGCTTCCCTATCAAGTGTCATGCACAATTAGTTCAGGGTCATCGAAAAGCGGGCGGTGCAGCACGGGTAAGAGTGACGGTCGAGCGTTCGTGATAGCTCAGATGCAGTGACGGAGGAACAGGGGGTTTTCGAAGCTCAGGCGTAAGAGGATCAAGGGCGGTTGCTGGTGCGGGCTAGCGAAGCATTGTTGCCGTTGACAAGTCTTCCTTCCTCAACACCGTCCCTCTCCATCTCCGGCACAGAAGCAACAGTTGAGAGCAGCAATGCAGAATCGCAGCGCACTTACCGGAGCCTTTGCCCTCTTGGCTGCTCGGTCGCCATCATCAGCCGATGCAGATGTCGTCGCTTTTCGTTTGGATACCATTTTGTGAGGGCGTTGGACACGACGCGACGAAGTTCACACCTGTGCACGCTGCACGCTTCACCCTAGAACGAGCAGAATGACGGATATGGAGAATCCCGAGTGCGCTCGCGATCGCTCTGGCCAGGCAGGGATCTGGTGCAGGAGGAGCGGATCTGTTGATGCGGATGCAGTGCAGTCACTGGGGTTTCCGCATCTCAATGCGCGCGCAGTTCACTTGATCTGTCGTAGATGCGGACAGGCCCATTTACCTCCTGCCTTGGTCTTCTGTCCAAAATCTGGTCCTTGGAACTTGGTCGCGACACGGGATTTCGCGGTTCCTCACGTACTGGCGCACCTTGACCGGGGAAGTGTGTATTGGTCCTGGGTCCGCACAACAGTCCTCTCCTCCCTACCGTACTGTACGAGTGAGTCCTGTACTTGCCATACAACACCAAAGTCTTTTGGGGCAGCAGCAGCACAGGCCAGCCAAGCCAAGCAAAAGCGGTTTGGTCACGTGCACTGACTGAGCTCCACGGTCCACACCGCTTCCCAGTTGCGCCTAGCGTAACGATCGGCTCTTTCCTCAATGCACGATAGCCCGGCTGTCTAACGCATCGCGCGCCCACCCAAATATTGCCTCGTACCTAGTACATACATCCCTCTCCCCTGCCTGAAGTAAACAAAAGGCCATTTAATCTTTCCAATTCCTGCCCTGGGTCCTGCAACTTCTGCATACGTCGTCATCAAGATCCATTCTAAGTTTCGCAAGCAATCCTTTGTCCCACCATCCGTTTGCGATACGGTCGTCCTGCGTTAAGCAAAAGCTTCGTCGCGTCAAAGGCCAGATCCCCGGGAAGGAAAAAGAGCGGAATCCGCGTGCTCTTAGGTGCAGAAGCGAAAAGCACCTAGTCTGAAGCACTCGTGATTCACTTTTCTAAGAAGAGCGACCACCCCTCCCGACCAACGTCTTCCCGCACCACCGGCTTCCTGTAAGACACGATCGCCAGCTGTAGGGACGTCCAAGCAGACCTGACAGCTGGTTGTTTAGTGCGCGACGCCGAGATTGTGCCCACGCCTGCCTGCCGTGTGTCACGGGTGCTTGTGACGTTGCCCCGCACTGTCGTTACACCCGCCTTCCGACATGGCCGATATAGATACAGACAGACGGAACAAGAAGCCAAGGCTCATCACCGAACCGGAAAGGGAGAAGCTAGAAGAATTCATAGACTCTATCCACTACTCTGCGAGGTTCGTCCTTTTCAACGCTGCCATTTACCGCTCGACGCCCTAACCAGGTGCTGTACGTCCCAGATACTCAGACAATGAGTACGAGTACCGGCACGTTCAGCTGCCAAAGGCGATGTTGAAAGTAATCCCGAAAGACTATTTTGACCCTTCGAAGGGTACACTGAAGCTGTTATGGGAGGAAGAATGGAGAGGCTTGGGAATAACACAGGTACCTAACACATGAAATCGCGTTCTTGAACGGGTAGTGATAATCTTCTTTTCCTAGAGTCTCGGATGGGAGCACTACGAAGTCCACGAACCCGAGCCGCACATCCTTCTATTCAAGTATGTGTATCTCCTTGGTTCTGCCGTGCAGCCAGATAACTGACAAGCACGTCTCTAGGCGGCCGATCAATTATGAACCTCCTCAGCTGAAGCAGTAGATTACTCGAAACGGTGTATTTGTTCGTTTAGGATGGCATGCATGACACATAGATGATGATAAGGATTGATGTCAACGACACACATCTTGAGGGTATCCTGCTCAAACTTTGTTATCCATGTACATAGGCTAGCTGTGCCACGGTCAGCACAGGGATCAGGTCTGAATTGCAAATTCTCGGTTGTACAAGCTGTGGCTCAGTTCAAATCCCTAGCAATCCATTCCCCTCGTGGACTTGTAGTGACAATGGTATCTTCGTGACATTGTTCCCAATTTTCACCTTGATGTTATTGAACGTGACTTGGATCTGGTCCAGGGTTGGTTCCGCTTCTCTAATGAACTTCACCGATGTTGTACGTTCCCGCATCATTGCACTGGGACGTTTGAGGGACCAGGCGATGCTCACATGACAATTGGTTGGGAGGTCGTACATATTCACCTCTGGGATCTCCTCAACCGTGCCAGAGTTGGACGGCGTTGAATGCTCGCCTCTAGTGAACGTTCGTTTTGTATGATATTTTGCTCGTTCATCTGTGGCATTTGCGTCGTCTCCTTCATACAATGGAAGTTGACCGAATCGGCTGACCACTTGATTGCACGTCTTCAACAATGCACGGAGTGGATCGTGACCCGAGCGGGCTATCCGCAGCACAAGAAACCATCTAGTCCTGTCAAAATTCGGTACCCAGTCAAGCCCGAGGAAAGATATGGTGAACCTAGGCACGGTTAGAGGAATATCTTCTGCGTGGCTTGTCTAACTTACGGCCTGACACCACATGTCTTGATCTTTGACGCCAGCATGTCCAAGAAAGGCTGCCGCTGTTCTGTTAGGAGGATGAGAGGTCTGGATAAGCTGATATGCAGAGGCAACTGAGCTCCCAATTCGCTCGTCAACAGAGTCTCGATCTCAGGCTCTTCAGATGTCCGTGCATCCTGGACTGCGGAAATCAGGTTGAAGATTTGGCGAAACTCCGTCGGCGAAGGATGCCCTTGTCGCGAGTCAGCCAGACCCAAGCCAGGCGGGAATCGCTGACAGCAGTCATACATTCCAGGTACAGGTGTGAGGGCCAGTTTCCTTCAATGTGAGGGATCGCCCTTTTCCGTCCATGGTGAAGACTGGGATCATCCCTGTTGCTGACCCTCGTGGATGAAGCATAGAGGTCATGAAACGCTGCAGGGAGTGGGGGTAGATCCGATCTTGTCTCGTCGTCCTCCTCCCTCTTTCTTTTCGCACTGGCAGACGATGGGACATTGGGTGACAGCTCTGCACGTGGAGCACCCTCATCGTGGTCTGAATCCGAGTCCGGATAGTCAACTATTCCCATGCCTGCAGATCATGTCTGTTATTTACAGGTCACATATCCATGGATGTCGTCGAATCAGGATTGGAAGGCAGCGCCAAGAGCGTTGTGTGTCAACAGAACATCCGTTCAAGGTATAGCCAGGTACGAGCACATGCCCGAACGCAATTGAGGCATCAATCAATGGTCACGCATAATCATTTTCTGCGGCTGCACGATGCAGCTCACCCTACCTTGGAAAGGGAAGGGTGTCGGAAAATAAATGGCAATAATGTTTCATCTTCATCAAATGCTTGATTTGACGTTTTTGTGTTGATCTATTTATATTTATGGAGCCTCGACGTCATTCTACCCGTTCTCCCGTGCGCGATTTCGGGAGGATGAAGTGCTCCCTCTTGTTTTTGTGGGGGTTCGCAGCTTCTATTCGAGGAGCTGGACGGAAGAGAGGTATGATGACAGTGCGAGTTCGACTTTCGTGTGAGCTTTTTGGGAGATACCTTTTCTACACCTTTCTACAACTTCCTGAGGTCATTATTATTATTGGCACCTCACATTCCCTCACGCAGTACGTATTCGTATACGCTGGCAGTGATTAGTGTTTTGCGCAGCGACGCGCGCCTGGTGATCGCCAACGGGAAGCAGCGGATCCTTGGCCGAGAGTGTGTGCATGCAGGAAAGAGTGTGGGGCTGCCAAGAGACGCTTGAGGCGTGACGTAGCAGCCTGAGCCGTCCGCCTATGCCCATCGCGGCCCTCAGCCTCTACCAAAGGTGCGAGTGAGTACGACCACACAGGTCTGGGCCGCGCACATCCACACCCACACCACTACCACTTGCGGACGGTTCCTGACCCTGAAAGAAGACTGCTTACGCGGTACGTACTCTTACTCCGGTAGAGTACCTTACATACACCTTACCAAACTATCATCTCTTTTCTCTGCCGCAACTGTCCGGTCTTGCCTTCCACAACTCGACATTTGCATCGGAAAGAATTCGAGAACAGCTCAAGTCCAGCAACACATCGTCCGTCTTTGCGATGGATACAAACGAGGACAAGCAATGGGTTAGTGACGTGTCCCGAACTTCCACGGATCCCCCGGTTGCGGTCACATACTGTGTACCATCATGCCAGCGAAATGCGTACTGACCACCGCAGGCTTCGAAATATCTACTCGATCCTCTCACTGCCCCTGGGCCGAGTGAGGAGACGGGTCCAGGAACACATGACAACTCGACCTTTGCAATGGGAAACAAGACTCCTGCCTCACCCGACTCGCCGAGGAGACACAACACAGTGGGCCATTCGCATTCGCGGTCAAAGAGCGGTGCCTCCGCCAACGCCTATCCAAGTCCACCCATGTCCGCGAGCCCCCGTCGAGAGCGCTTCCCTGATTACCGCCAGGAAGCCTTCAACGGCGACAGCCAGCCAAGCCGGCGGAGTGCCGACCAGAACCGCCCTGACACCGGATTCTCATCTGCGGGCCGCCGTCGCGGCAGCTCCCTGAACGAGCGGTTCCCCGGCGACAAAAGCCATCACCCTCTAGACATGCTCAGGCGCGAAGCAAAGGTCGCGGATCGATCGCCGCACCTTCGGAAGGGACGTATCCCGGGTCCTGACATTGTCGACAGCTTGGACACCGTCGGTGGTGCTTACCATCACGAGGGTCCGTTCGATGCTGCATTGTTGGCCAGAAACCAGTCTTTCAACAGCAGCCCACTCGAGGCGGTCAAATCGTCCAATGAGGAGGCGCTGAAAGCTACTCCTCCGGAGAATATCAAGGACAGCATCGAGAGACATCGGCCTCTCGATGGGGTTGCTATGTACGCACCGGGGCAGCGGGACTTCTCTGGCCGGCTTTATCAATATGAAGAGGGCACTGATCTCATGAGGGATACTGGAGACAATGATTATAAGCGATGGCCCGGAGTGGTAAGATGTGGCCATGCTAGTCGGTGTCGGCTGATGCTAACTCACGAACAAGGATTATCTCCCAGATGATTTGAAGGGCAAAGGCGAACCGTCTTACTCCCTTGAAAAAGCTCTGAAGGAGCATAAAACCCATCGACGGGTGTTATCTGATGGCAATTCAGGAATTGAGATGACGGACCGTCCCAGAAGTGCAGGGCGCACCACAGGTAACGACGTGGATGACGGAACCTATGCCGAGATGGAGACTCGAGTCCGGCGGTCATCGTCCATGAGAGATGGTTTGAAGCGGAGGATAGGTAGTTTGAGACGACGGAGCAAAGATCTGGCATAGAGAATGTGCTACCATGTCGAGTCGTGACATCGACTCCGACCGTTCGAGTTTGATCTGTACCCCTGGGATAAGGAGCAAAGGTATCACCGTGCTCTACTAGGATTGTATTATTATTACTGGGTGGACAAGGGCTGGTCGAGTCGATATATTCATTTCGGTATATTCATATTGCTTGAGGCTTGAAGCAGCAATCTACCTCAAGAGTCTCATGTCGCTGTCTAGTAATAATATATCTTGAGTGTTCATCTGTTAGTGGACCAGCTCGAAAGTAGGACTATTCATACCGTACCGCAGAGAGCCGCCGGTTTGAAATCTGCCACATTCCTTCGCGAAAGGGGTCGCACCACCATTGGATGCTCCATGCTCAAATGCGGCGTGGGTTTAACATGTTTTAGGTTACCCGTAACCGAAGCCTGGCCCGTTCCTCTCGGCCCAAGGCACTAGGTAATGTTTTTGTGTTTCGAGCTGCCTTATGTCATTGGTAAGCTCTTGGAGGAATGCCTCCTTCACCACTAAAGGACACATAGACGGTTCCAGATTATTTGAATATTACAGATACAAAAGTCCACGCGACTGCCTTCCCTTTCTTAAAGAGCCAGGGCATAAGACGTTTGCATCGATCTCCTCCCTTTCAATCCAAAGGCTCACCGCCGTTCGCCGCGTACCCGGACCCAGCCTACATAATACTGCGGAGTTTGCTCTTCACTGCGTTCCTATTAGCTGGCAAACTGTTACAGCACCCGTGTGAAGAACTACCAGTTCACAAGCAAGCAGAAGGAGTATGGTCTGAACCCGCTCTGAACGGGACTACATCAACACATCCTCAGCATACGCAGCGGCAAGATGTCGGGATGAGATATGACGCCAAACCTATTGTATCCTCGATGCATGTGGCATTGGGGTATGGTTGCATGGTTTTGGAGCTCTTCATTCCTAGAATACTTTGGAAATGTAGTAGTATACATTTATGGATATAAACAATGCCTCTGAGCCCTCGACTCGTTCCTTTTGCTCGCAGCCATCGAATGGCGGATTTATTTTCCGGACAGCTGCAGACTATTCCGCTTTCGGTATGGTGCTATAGCTGTAGGATACGGCGCATCAACACCTGTAAGGTAAGGTAGCTTCATAACATCCCGTCTGCAGTGGAGCGCTAGAACAGCCTCTGTTTCTACAAATACATGCTCCATGGTGCTTCCACCATGGGCAGTTTGAGCTTTGATTCTTTTCAGGTCCCGACTGTCTCTCAGGTAATCCCCAGCCCCACCGTACGTCTGCCCTCATACGTGACTGATGCGACCAGGATGACTTGGACGCCTTCCACAAGAACCACTTTACTTCGTGCATCTCAGTCACAGCAAAGTTAACTGCTGCAACATACGATCCAGCAAACAGTCACTATCAGGACCCCGTTTTTGTGGACGATCTAGGGTACTATCCAGACGGCCAGAAGCGGACGCTCACAGATCAGCAAATCGAGATGTTTCGTTTCAGCGAAGTCCAGTCGCTTTTGAAAATGCGGAGATATGAACGCGAGCGCGAGAAAGAAAAGGAGGAACTGCACGAGGAAGATTATGACCTCAAAATGGCTGAGGTTGATCAGAAGCAGCACGAAGAAATTGCTGCTGTCGACGATGACTACAACGAGGATGAAGATGAAGACGAGTACATGAGATTCCTCGAGAAGGAGAAAGAACAGTTTTCGAGGCAGGTTGATGAAGCATCCGAGCTTCGTTCGCTACCCAGGTTCAAGGGAGGATCAAAAACGGAAAGGCGAATGGCAAGAGAGCTGGACGACCGGTTCGAAGAAGAAGCAATCCTGGACTACGGCGACGAGAGTGTAACTGCAACGATGACTCCTAGTGTCAGTGGAGGACGCAAACGAATTAGCTACGATGACCAAGATCCCGAGTCTCCAAATTCGAAGAAGACGGCATTTGTATGGCCGACGATTGGCTGAAGGCCCCACTTGAAAGGCAGGTGTTGGTAAGTAGCTGCTTTCTTTCGCTCTTCGTCTATCTTTGCAATGATGAAAATCTTGTATCGTCATCCTTAGTCGGAGATGTTCTGCTTCTAGTCATCACGCTATACCCTGGTCTTGCACCGGAGCAAGCGCGATTAGTTGCAGGGCACAAGGACGAGTCAATAATCTTCTCTCTGATCCAATGTTCCCATTTTGCGCTTTTGCTTTCTGTCTGCAGCCACACTGAGCTAATGGTTACCCGTTGATAAAGTGTGCTACAATAGTTCATGGTCACAACATGTCTCTTCGCTGCGCACCAATTCTATGGTCCTTGCGTCGTCCTTGCGTCGCGTGCACGTATTCCTTCCCGATGGCTTCGGTGCGAAAAGATCGAAAAGGAACTATGCCGATGCGTCATTATAAAGGTGAGTTTGAGTTGGGAAGCCTCAAGGCCCCTCTCCAGTCGCTATAAAACGGTATACATTGCGCTACACTACAAATACTGACGGTTCGTGCCAGTCGGCGATCCCGGATTCCAGTATCATGCCCTCCTGTTCAAACAATAGCCCATGCTTGAGGGTTAAACTTTGGGATCTGGAAGTCCAGCTGTCCTCAACACCGGAGTCCAGAAATCCGGCAAGATAGCAATATGGTGCTGTGACATCCATGCAATTCTCAGCACCTCAAAGGTTATACAGAAGAGCTGATGCTTGAGGGAAGAGCGGTAAACCCACCATGGCTGGTTGGAGTACTACTTCCTTTTGACGTCTCTTTCAGCAGAGTGCCACCATGCCTCCCAACGTTTGAGGTCCTCTGCCATGTTGGATGGGCCGCTATTGAGACCTACAGCGGTGCGCTCTTGTGGCTGGAAGTCTGCTAGGTAACGCGTCAGGGACTTTCCACCCTGCTTTGGGGCCCGACGTTGTGAACCATCCCGACGGCCGGTCCAAACGCTATTGACGCATCAGAGAGAGACCATGGAAGCGTGGCAAAAGCCGTAAAGCTTGTTACCTGGACTCGGAGCGTTCAGTCCTTACATCCGCTTGATGTGAGGCGGATGTGGCTGGTGACATGATAAAGCAGGTGGTTTATCTCTTGGACAGGAAACAGCACAGGACTACCAATAAAGAAACGCCTTCGGAAGCGGAAGGTGTCTGGATATGGGGAACAAGGAGCAGAATACCACCGTCCGAAAGCCTACGGCCATGGTTCCCTTCTATATGCATAGGCGGTGCTTACTACCGCCAACGTGGCCAGCCCTGGCTAGGAATCACGTTGCTTCAAGGTGTTCCGGAAAGGGCGCTCGCCTCAGAACCTCTTCCCCTCAGGCAAACTGAGCTTGACAGGGTTGAGGCAAGTTGGTGTAGGACAGTGCTACAACACGGGACATAGTGTATAGTGTCACAGTCATGTTGAACCGCTCGCTGCACATATGAATGTCGACCATCAAGTATGCAGATGCAAGCCCTGAACATGGCTTCGTCAAATCAGCATCATGACTCTTCCTGGCCTGACAACGTCCGTCGGCGATCCCAACTCCTCTTGGATTAGCTGTCCAGTATGCTATGCCAGCCCGAATTTCGGAGGCACGATATTCGGAGTCTTCTAGACCACCTAGACATGGACTACCGG
Source organism: Symbiotaphrina buchneri (assembly GCA_001599915.1). Lineage (NCBI taxonomy): Eukaryota > Fungi > Ascomycota > Symbiotaphrinales > Symbiotaphrinaceae > Symbiotaphrina > Symbiotaphrina buchneri. The sequence goes on along the minus strand of BCIG01000030.1, from coordinate 317,104 downwards.
CATCACTGGAACCATGGCCGGTCTCTACCAAACCGTGCTCACTTGCGGTGAGGGCCAGGTTTGCACATTGGTGCAAACCTCCAGCAGGATCACTGCGCCGAAGCAGCCCTCCGGGCGAGCTTCAAGAGCCCTCGCTCCGCAAGCTTGTGGGTGATGCGACCAAGCTTCTGGCTAGCCAGGCGGGTGGAAAACAGGAAATGCACATTGCACGGGAGGCGCTCAAAACGAGGGCCCATTCAGCCGCAATGGAAGGCCAGATGCCTTCTGAGTAGTTGAGAAGTAGAATCGCTAGAGGAAAAGCATGATAGGAAATCAAATACAATTCAGACACGAAACGGGAGCTTCAATTGGAAGCGCTCCGCTTGAGCCGGGTAAAAAGCACTGTCATAAAGACACGGATGAAATGACAGACACAATTGTACTCGAGGCTGGGCGAGCACTTGCCCGGGTCGCCCAGATATGCCTTCCACAGGTCGCCGCTGTTACACAATATTAAATCGGTCGAGGACCTGGTGTCGTATGTACGTCGTGGTATCCTTGTTAAGCCGCTATACCGTCCTTGGCTGAAACAGTCACAAAAGTGACTGTTTCATCCGAAAAAGGATAGCGCATCATGCGAGGACAATCGCTCAAGGGGGCTGGTGTCGTATGCACGTTGTAGTATCATTGTCAAGCCTCTATACTCTTTTTTGGTCGAAACTGTCACCTGGGTGACAGTTTTGACAAGGAAAGGGTATAGCGCACCGTGCGAGGTGTGTATGCACAAGCAGGCAATGATGCCGGCGTGCAGCAGTCTCGGGCCAATCTGGAAGTGGTTACTGGTGGACTTGATCTTTTGCAGACGCCCCTTTTCTTGGCTTACTGTCGCTACCACCAACAAAATCTTTGCCCCTCCTTGTCCTGGGGAACAAGGTGACTTGTCGCATAGAGCTGCTCCGACGGCTGTGGTTTGCTTAAGCTTCCGCCGTGGCCTTACCTACTTGGAGGTCGCTCGGCCTGTTTATGTAGGCTATTGGGGAGCTACGGCCAATGAACGATGGGTGCTGAATCAGAAGCGGTGTGCACATGGAGACATCCCTCTCCGCCAGTTCTCCTCCCCAGATCAATATTCTCATTCAGAAAACCACGGTGTGGCCCATAGACCGGTCTGCACCAGGTCGGCGGGCGTTGGCCCGCGCCAGCCCCCGAACACATCCGTTACGCCCTACCTACCGACTCAGCCTCCATACATCGTCCATGTGAACCATATTGCATCCCCCCTAGATGGCCTAATACGATGCCCTCAAACCCTCAGGCTACATGACATTCCGCCCCAGGCAGCTCTCAGCAATATCCTAGTCCACTGCCACTGATCGCATCCAAGTCGGCCCTGATGACCCACTCATCACTGCCCACCCTCCCACTCAATTCCGCCCGACGCTGACTCCCCAGTTCCATCCACCTCATCAGCAGTGATCCATCAAGCACGCCCCGCCCACTATCGCCACCGGCTGCTCTGTAAGCTCTTGGATTCAGACTGTCTGTGTGCTCGAGAGTGTTCGTCAATTGCGTCTGTAGCGCGGACATCCGTCGATATTGGGACTCGGAGATGGGTGTAACCAGCGCTAAGCCGCCGTCTTGGGCTGTGAGGAGAAGTTGCTGTGGCGGTGCGGTGGGGCTATCGGGACTGGTATCCATGGCGTCCAAAAGATCTCCTGGTGGAGCCGCGGGCAGTGTGCGGGGGAGGAGGGTCATAGTTGACGGGAAATGTCCGGTGTGAAAAACGCTCCGATGGAGCAGGATATGGCCTGATAGTGATTTTGGATCTAGGCAACGAATCGTCAGTCTTCAAGGCCAGAAAATGGTGGTATTCCAACATACGTTCGGGATCGAATTGTAGCACGTGGAGGTCACAGTCAGCATCCGTCACGACCATGAATAGTTGATTTCCATCAGGCAGGAAGTCTGCGGCCATCACTTCCAGACCATGGGTATCTTTCCCGAAAAGAGTAAGTTTGTATGGCTCTTCCTGTGGTGTCGGTTGAGTCAGACAGTGCTTCTGGAACTTGGTATCGACGCTGCACTTACCGCATAGCCAACAAACCACAATCCTTTGACTGCGTCACCCATCAGACACAAGCCTGTGCCCGGCAATTCCTTGGCTACACTAACGTAGCACATCATATCCATAAAGGCCACTGGGAGCAGTGTGTTGTCCTCCTTGAGCCCACGGACCATGCATTTCTGACCTTGAGCTGCGAGCAAAAAGCCTTGTGTTCCAATGCAGGAGATGGCTGTAACTGCGCCCTTGACCTCTTCCTTGACGATGAGCCTCAGCTTCCGGTTTGTTTCCGGGCGGCCAGGTTCCGGGACTACAGTGATAACTTCGAAGATGTAGATGCACCCGCGAGCAGGTAGATCCTCGCCGTGATTCAAAGCTGTACCTACAGCAACCAACTGCCTTCGCTCATGTGTCTCCTCGGAAACTTCCAGATTGACCGTCTTCACACACATCGGCAGCTCAGAAACGCCAAGTTCAACGCTGACATACGTGAATCGCTGAGCGTAGTAGGGAAGGAGTGGACATACCTGTCAACAACCGTCCAGGTTGCCGCGTTGATGAGCTTGATATAGCCGAATTCTGTTTGGGGTCGAAGAGATATATCTAGCCAGCCCCAGTCAACAATGACTTCGTCATTTGATGATAATGAAGAGAGAAGTCTTACTCTCGTTCCGCCATTCGTGATGATAATCATCGTCTTCCGGAAGCTTGAACTCCACGTTTTGGCTTGTACCACAAACGTAAGATTGCATGGGTGGATGATAAGCCACTGCGTGCACGTCCTCTTCCAGAGGGACCTTGCGTATAGCCCATCCGGTCTCCGCAAAGTTTGTGTCCGATGGGAGTTGTGACACCCGAACGACTCCCTATCACGGGTTAGGCGGATGTAGGATAGAAATGTTGGACCCAAATACTAACATCAGCATCTATGTATACCCAACCTCTGTCACAGCCACCTGTATGGAATCCGCTCATGCCCCTGACAGGTTTGCCTCTGAGACTCAAAATCCTGGGCATACTCGCAGCACTCTTAATGAGAAAGCTTGGCGACGCTCCTGGCATAAATACTGTACTGTAACCTCCTATATTTTCGACTGCCCTGAGTGGGTTGTTTCGGCGTTCCGTATCGGCCTCGTCAGCCTCCTGGAAGGCTTCCGCTGGGGATTTTGATAAATGTGTGTTGTGGAGCTTAAGAAATCTCAAGGATGAAGTAGCCTTAGCATCATGCTCTTCGACGGAGGCTTGATATAGAAACGGTTCATAGACGTTGAGATCATCATTGGCGGTACGTAGCTTGGTCAAGTCAGTTTTCTTGATTCGATATCAGCCGGGAAGATTACTTACAATCATATACGGCGACTTCGCTGTCTCGTCACCCAGACTTGCTACCAGAATTTCTGTCAGGGCCTCCTTCGCCGAGGATCGACGGGCAACCGAGTCCTCCGAAAGGGTTCCAGGAAGATAACTAAGGTGATCTGCCACGTAGACGGGTCTGTCCAGGCTGGGAAGCTTATAAATCTTGAACGTATAAGTATCCTCCGGCATATGATTAAGAGGGAGCGACGCACCTGCAGAGCGCCTTCTGCGCTTAGAAGGAAGAGCAAAACAGACTTGCTTGCATCGTCCCCGGTATTGAAGCCGAAATGGTTTTCCATATCAGCATACAGTGACCCAGAAAGCCATTTTGTCTCCAACAAGGGGTTACCCCGTTCAAGTTCATCCAGGTCTCCGCTGCTATCCGCTTCCAGAACAATTATCGAAGAGTCATCCCTGACCAACAGAAGATAAGGGTCTAGAAAGCTCGCGCTGAGGACCTTCGGTTCGGCCCCGGTAAGCTCATCCGCCATGGGAAATATTTGTGATAGCCCGAGATCTAGCACAGTACAAATTAGCATATAGGTCTAGATGAAGCTAGTACAATCAACGTGTTATGGACGTAATCTCACGATGAGTGACAAGCATGATATGCACAGCTGGTGAGTACAATATTTTATTGTCTTTATTGAACATGGGTTCGGAGGGCAGGCTCCTTTGGAGACGGGAAAATGGTATGAACCAAACCTGTCCTCCACAGCGAGCCGGTCACTCGAAAACTGAAATAACCCAGTATTGCCTCCCAAACAACAGCCAATCCAATAGAGAATAGGACAGCGTTGAGCTGTTTCCCATGATTTCCGATGCCATGACCCATTTCGTGGTCTATATGAGCAACATGACCAACAAAGACAATCTAATAGAACATGCTGAGAATTAGAGAAGAAAAGAGGACTTGACTCACCTCCATCATAGCTGCGGACTTCGCCACGTAAGACTTGAATGACTCTTGACCCATGTCCTAGGGTTCCAGCATCAACGGTAGCCCCCGCTGCAGGGTCGAAGTCCGTGCCCTTCAGCTCTTCAAAGCCAACAGAGTTCAGTGCATAGATAGCCGATTCCTCTCCACTCTTCGAAACAATCATGAACCGGTCATATTCAGCGTCGACACTGTATCCACCTACGTCGGCCACAACGTTTTCGTCCGTCTGTGGCACCAGACCCTTCATTGCTGGTTTCTTTGCAGACAGAGCCCAAACACCATGCGCTTCCGGGAAGTCGAAGCGTCCTACAACTTTCGGATCAATTTCCCTCTTAAGCACAGCTAAACCCCCGGCTCGACCGCGGCCACAGGCAGCTACAATCTCCAGCTCTGCGGTGACTCCGGCCGATTTTTCCTGCTCTTCACCATTGGCCAGAAATGCTGGTGCCCCTAAAGTTACGTCTCTCAAAGGCGCGACATTCAAGAGGGAATCGTGAACACGAAAATTATATTCCTCCGACTTACTCTGGCCAAGATCAGATTCAGCTTCTTTCTTTGATTGTCCGTCAGCCGCCGCCACGCCATACAGATCTTCATCGTAATCATCTGACTCCTCGTTCTCGAAAAGGACATCGTCCTCTCCATCTTCCTCTTTGATTCCAACCTGGGATTTCCGGCGAGATCCAGCAGCATTCTTCCATGTGCACCCCAGGACGATAGAGTCGCATTCTTCGCTTCCAAGGAACAACCTTCCACGTCCAATTGCCGCTGCACAGCTTGGTCCAGCTTGCATTAGTAGACCTCCGTTTTCTGGAGCAACCTTTTGCACGCTCAGACCCGACACCGACCTCCCATCGATGCGGAAGCGAAGGATAGCCAGATCTCCAGTATTCAAAATCAACAACATTTCAGGCGCATCAGTCTTCAGTTGGCTGACAACGCAACGTTCAAGCTTTAAGCCTAGCTCGGACTGATCCGCCATCGAGAAAGAGGAGCTCTGTCTGGCAAACTGGTTGACAGCAACGGCATTGGTTTTGCCAGCTTGGTCAACATGTACTAATTCGTTGCAGCCGATAAGTAGAGCTCCGCCTACTGGAGGCGGTAGGGATACAACTTCGTAAAGATCATATGGAAGATTTGAGACCGAAAGAATGGTGGTGGAAGCTCGTTGTTCGAGATCTAGGGTGTAGACAGAGTAAGAGAGGCTATCACGGCGTTCGTGTAGCAGTGAAAATGATGTTGAAGCTGTCGAAAACAGAATTCCAAAAGTGGGCTCACGGTATTCGTGTAAGAAAGCCAGATGGGTGGGATGAACGAGGTTTGGATCCAGGGCTGATAGCGGAAGCACGAAGGAGGAACCGTAGGGCATTGCCTCATGATGGGATACATGTCCATTGGTAGCTTTCGAACCTGCGCTTGTTGCTGGGAGAGGTCCATCCAAATCTGGATCATAGTCATCCATGACGAGATCGTCTCCAGCTTGACGGAAGGGAAGTATAGCAAGGTTGCGGACGCCGAAGGTCAATGCAGCACATCGGCTACTAGGATCCACGGAGAGGTAGTTCACACATCGGCTGAGCTCTGGAGTCCATGGACTGCTGTGTAGATCTTCTCTTTCATAAAAGTGTATCGAGACAGTGTTCAGATTGTGGCGCTCAGGGTCCCATTCCAATAAGCTCAACTTCGCGTCTCTGAAAGCCACCAAAAGAGCATGCCCTCCTGTCTTGGTGCCCAAGAGTTTGACGCGACCCAGAGAGGTGACAGTCCCAGACAGAGGATATTCGGCAATTAGGACAAGCTTAGTGGTATTGACTCGCTCGGACTTTTGAAGCACGAGATCTGGAGCGATGAAGGACTCGTCGAGGCCATCATCGTCCAAGATTCGGCGGTCCGTCGGTTGAGGAATATCTTTCGCGGAGCCATCTTGATCCCGGTCTAGCTCCTGGCTGACGACTTTGAGACCAAATATTTGAAGGAGTGAGGTTCGCGCGACAACGAGGTTGTTGGCCTTGGGAGATAGAAATGGCAGACACAGCGCATGCGTCACCGCAGTCGGTGGGAGGAGTTCGGTGTAGCACTGCATAGCGAATACCGAGTCTGCCAGACAGTTTCGAAGATCATGGCGATATGGGATCTCGAGCGCACAGCGTTGTGGTTCTGAACCGTTCGGGTTCCATGCTTGTTTAGAGCTCTCCTCAGGTATGGTCAGAATGGATCGACCCTTTGTCCCATATGGACTAGCGTGACTAAGCAAACTGATTCACCACATTACTCCACAAACACTGCGATTTCAGGGGTCAGGGGTAAACGCTGTACCTTGCTAGACGGTGAGGACAGACATTCTAGGTCCCAAAATTGGGCCAACATGAACTCGTCATGAATTACAAAGGTATCATCGAATCTTGTTTGATCAGGATACATTGCTATATACCTAGGTATATTGATTCAGAACCCTCTGCCCACCCGAGGTGTCTGTGGCCTCTTCACGGAGCCCTGGGTAGCGATGCGTTTGACTGCAGACGTTGTGGGCCGACGAACCGCAGAACGAGAATTAGTCTTCTCGGTGGCCACACGCCGCGCTTCCCGCTCCTTGTCTTCCGCCATTTGGGCCTCGATCTCCATCTTACGGTTGAACTCCATTTCAGTGACACGCTTTTCTCGCGCCGAGTAGCCCTTTTCCTTGACCGAGTAGAAGACACCACCAAGTTCAGCAAGCCACTATAAGCGCGTTAGTATATCGTTTGATCCTACAGCATATGCAAGATGAACTTACGTGTGGATCAACCGCTGTGACTGTCGACATATACTCCTTGGAGGTCAGGATGAGTTCATGATAGACTGTATCAGGAAGGTTAGATGATTCCCGAAGTAGAGGAGATGGTAGGGTACCGACCGACATAATCAGGCAAAAACCCGAGCCCGTACAGTGCGCTGGTCGGGTGCAGCTGCACTGTCACGCTAGTCCTCAAGTTGATATATTCTCCAATGCCCTTCACCTTGGCTGCTTGGTGGTAGTAACCAGAACAGATGCACTTTCGGATCACGTCCCAATCGGTTCCGCAACTGCTAAATTGCATCTTCTGGACTTGCATAATGTCATGTAGCTGTTCTCTAATCTCCTTGGCCCTGCGCAGGGCTTTTGGATGTAGGAAGTGTCTGATGCACCAGCCATCAGAGTAACCATTGGACTTCCACTGCGTATAGACGTGCAACAGCGTTAGATGGTCCGATTCTGGCACAAAGAACTTTTCCCGAGCGGCATCGGACTCTGCTTGACGCTCTTTAGGTCGATAGAAGACGCTCGGGACTGAAAGCATGGAGACAATTGTAAGCATCTCCTCACTACAGCCGTACTCTTCCGAGGTTATTATCAGCTTCGCAAGCGATGGATCCATTGGGAAACTGGTCATCTTCTTGCCCATTGGCGTAAGGTCACCTATATTGTCGAGCGCACCTAAAGCCCAGAGGTCAAACAAGGAGGTGGTGATAGTATCCTGTGGCGGCGGATCCATGAAGTCAAAATCCAATAGGTCCTTCACTCCCAATGACTTCAAGAGCAGGACGGTGTTAGCGAGATTGGTCCGTTGTATTTCTGGTATCGTATGTATATAGAGCTCATTTTTGTATGCCAGCTCTGTGAATAGATGGAAGGCCTTGCCAGGTCCGGTACGTCCAGCGCGACCAGCACGCTGCGATGCATTGGCCTGCGATATAGGTGTGATTTGTAAAGTGTCCATGCCCATGCGTGGATTGTACACCTTTAGCTTCGAGTACCCTGCATCGACGACATACATAATACCATCCACTGTCAGACTTGTTTCTGCAATGTTGGTGGCCACAATCACCTTCCTCACACCAGGAGCAGCTCGCTCAAAGATCCTAGCCTGCAGATCGGCAGGCATCTGACTGTATATCGGGAGAATACTGAGTTTGGGAGGATCGTTGAGCAGTCGCAGGCGCTCTTCAATGAGCTCACAAGTCACCTCGATATCCTCTTGACCTGTCATAAACACAAGTATGTCGCCAGGGCCTTGAGAGACATGTATTGCTAGTGCTTGCTTCACGGCACTGTCAACGTAGTCCTCACATGGCGACCGTGAGAATTGGATGTCGACAGGGAAGGTCCGACCTGGGATGAAGAATTCCGGAGCACCACCATAGAAACGCGAGAAGCGCTCCGAGTTCATGGTAGCAGAAGTGACTATCAGTTTTAGGTCTCGCCTTCGAGCCAAGACCTTCTTGATGAGACCCATAAGGACGTCTGTATTCAAAGCGCGCTCGTGTGCTTCATCCATGATGATACAGGAGTACCGATCAAGATCTGGTTGCGTAAGAGACTCTCTCAGCAGCACGCCATCAGTCATATCTAGGAAATGTTAGCAGAAGTTAGCGTTTTCTATGGAGCGGTGCACTCACACTTGATCACGGTCTCATCGCTGGTGCAATCCTCAAACCGAATTGCATAGCCAACCAAACCGCCCAACCTGACCTCCATCTCCTCACTCACACGTTTCGCCACGCTCATGGCAGCTACGCGACGGGGTTGTGTGCACCCAATCATCCCGACCTTTCCATATCCATCCTCGTAGAGAAACTGAGTAAGCTGCGTCGTCTTACCTGATCCAGTCTGGCCCACGACTATTATAACTTGATTGTCTCTGATCACCCGTAGTAGTTCCTCACGTACTGCAAATGCGGGCAGGTACTCTCGCTGTTCCTTCAGAGTCTTGCTCTTACTGAAAACACTTTGGCCTTCCTCCTTTTTCAGATGATCGGCGAATCCACTCCCTCCTTTCTTTCCGCCCTCCTCGTCAGGCCCAGGAGCTGCACTGTCACCTTCGTCCTCCTTGATGCCCATGAGATTACCTAACGCGGTACCTGCTACATTGGTGGCTTCCTGCGCCTGCTTCGCCCGCTCTTTCTGCTGTCTTCTCTCTTTGACGACCTTGCTCCCTTTCCTGGCAAAGACCGCCATGTCACTTTGAGGATCCCTAACAGCGGGTACCGGATCGATCTGCTTTGTAAAGACCTTCCGTCCATCCAAAAAAGGCGGTTTTAGATCGTGAATCAATAGATGCACTCTTGTACCTTCCTCATCATCCTCGAAGTCTGCAGCGTAGTCTCGTCTCTGGGCAACACCCGAGGTGAGCATGCGGTTGGTTTCCCACGCGTCCACATCCTTCTGCTTCTGCAACGCCCGCGCGTTCAATCGCTTGTTGTTCTTCTTCTCGCTGAGGGCAGCCTCCCTCTGCTGGTCTGCCCACGAAGTGTCCGTGCCAAACGGATTATGGGTCTCATCGCCGAATGTATGCCCAAACTCATCGCCCGCATACCAGTCACGGTCCAGCGCCTTCTGATCTTCCTCTGGTACAGCAGGCTCTGGCGCATCAAATTCCTCTTGCCGTGGTGTAGCAGCGAATCGAGAAGTCCTAGGCGTTGAGGACCTTGGTGAAGGCCGGTAGTGGTCGACCTGCCTCAAAGGCGTCTGCGCCGAACGGTTGCTCCGAAAGGTGGACGGACGAGGAGGGACGGAGAAGTGCTCATCATCGAGCTTTCTCCGCTTGGGGCTATCCTCGCGCGTCATTATTCAAGAAGTATCCAGCAACCGTTCTGAGTGAGACGGTGCTGCGCTGCTTATTATTAGAAGGTTGGTTGCGACTTGGGATTTATTTTGAGTTGGCCTGACGCACGCTCGGCTTGGCTTGGCGGCGAGCCTCGGTCCCGGCTCCACCGTCTTTTTTAGCTGGAAAGCTTGTTCAAAAAGTTCGCGGCTGGCGCAAAACACCAGGCCGGTGTAAATAATTTATTTCCTTGCTTCTAAACTGCTTTCTGAGCCACAAACAAAATGTCCATGATAACCACGACGGCGTGGGTCCCTCGGGGCTTTGCGGCTCCGTTCCCCACCAGGTATGAATTCAACGAGGCTGAATACGAGCGGATATCGCACCTTGCGAGATTACAGCTCGACGAGGCTAAAGAGGACCTGGAGGAGTCGAGAAATGGTACGAAGAAGGATGATGAGATGGAAGACGAAGAAGAGCCCACAGGCAATGGGGTTGCTCTTCCAACATCTAAAGCGTATGTCACCACAAGCCCGCTGGGTTTCATCGGTAACAACTAATACGAAAGCTAGAGACGATGACGACGATCTAAAAGAGTACGACTTAGAACACTACGACGACGACGAGAAAGAGGAGGCTGGCGGCAGTACCATGGAGATGTTTGGCAATGTCAAGTCATTAGCCTATTATGACTCGAACAAGGATGACCCATACATCACCTTGAAAGAAGAGGAAGAGGACGATGAGGAGAGGGAAGAACTGCAGATCCTGGCCACAGACAACCTATTACTAGCAGGGAAGATGGAGGATGAGGTTGCACATCTGGAGGTGTACGTGTATGAGGACGGAGCGGACAATCTGTACGTTCACCACGACATAATGCTGCCCGCCATACCACTCTGCCTCGAATGGCTCGACTTGCCCGTGGGCAAAGCAGAGATCGACAAGGACTCCCGCGGAAACTACGTCGCAGTAGGCACTATGGATCCGGATATCGAGATCTGGGACCTGGATGTGGTGGATAGCATGTACCCGAACGCTATATTGGGCCAGGGCCCAGAGGACAAGCAGGGGTCTACAGATGCGAATGGCAAAAAGAAGAAAAAGAAGAAGAAGTCCAAGAGAGCCAACGATGAATACCACGTGGACGCGGTTCTATCACTTGCTGCGAACAGACAGCACAGGAATCTGCTAGCATCGTCTTCCGCAGACAAGACCGTGAAGCTCTGGGATCTGAATACAACAAAATGCGCCAAATCTTACTCCTACCATACCGACAAGGTCTGTTCATTAGCATGGCACCCTAAGGAATCCACAGTGCTGCTTAGTGGGAGCTATGACCGAACCGTGGTCGCTGCGGATATGCGGGCGCCAGAGGTAAAGGCACCCCGTTGGGGAGTCGAGAGCGATGTGGAGGGAGTGCGCTGGGATCCTCATGACCCGAATTTCTTCTACGTGAGTATTCTCCAGCCACGAGTACTGTGTCTTTTGCGCTAACAACTTTGCTGCAGATTACCACAGAGAACGGTATCGTGCACTACCACGATGTCCGCATGGCCCCCGCATCCCCGGAGGCGACGAGTCCCGTCTGGACGCTGCAAGCTCACGACGAGGCGGTATCGTCATTCGACATCAACCCCGTCATTCCCGGTTTCCTCGCCACTGGCTCAAGCGACAAGACGGTCAAGCTCTGGAACATCCAGGCTTCCGGGCCGAGCATGGTGGTATCGCGTGATCTCGGGGTGGGCAAGGTCTTCTTCACGACCTTCGGACCCGACAAAGAGGTGGGCTTCAGGCTAGCGGTCGCTGGCAGTAAAGGGGTGGTGCAGGTGTGGGATACGTCCACCAATGCGGCGGTACGCAAGATCTTCGCTCATCGTGTGGGTGAGTCAGCGAACGAGGAGGTTGAAGAACGGTTGGTGGGTGTCGGAGAGGACAGTAGCGATTCTGAGGATGAAGGTGGTGTGGAACCTGGAGGTGACGGCGCAGCTGAGGGAGATGGATGGGAGTCTATGGAGGAAGAGTAGATTCGTGCCTTACGGAAATTTGCTGGTTGGAGCGTACTTGAAATACCATTACTAGACTAGGTCATGGAAACATACTCGGAGGCAATGGAAGCACCATCGTCCATCATCACGAGACCCAATGCAGAAAGGCAAACATCATATTATGCCAGTGAATATACATAGCCTGTCACTGACTCGAAAACAGGAACTCAGCAAGCTCGGTCTAGGCGGCCAAGTCACCTTTATATATTAGAATAAAGGCTTTTCTTCCACGGAGCATGGAGTGATCGCAGCGACATAGAGTGATGAACATGAAATTCCCCTTTGGGAAGGCATGAGAGCTTGAAATGTCGTGAGAAACTTCAGAGCCACCAGGCATTGACCTGAGTTCGAATCCGAGTAAATCCTCCATTAATTACAATTGTAATTCTGAATGAAGGGTTTCATAGGAGCCTTGCCACAATCGTGGTAAGGCTCCGAACTTTTGCCTCCGAGATCTCTGCTCCCTCATGCGAGGTTCTTCTCTTTTTTATTTCTTCCTTGAAACATTAGAGACTTCTGGAATAGTAGGCTACACTGTCGATAGTCACGGATACTACTCGATGTCTCCAGAGGCACAAGGGCTGTGAGTTAATACAGATATTGTCGGATCAGAAAGTATCTTGTACTACCTCAAGGATACGCAATTGTAAGCTCTCGAATTGAGGGATCGAATTGAGGGACCCATTTGAATGACCTGGCTAGCAGGAGCGAATATATTAGTGTACCATCCAGGAAGCATCGTCCATTAAAATGCCTGTGGTAGACTTCTAGCAGATCCATATATCTATATCATCCGTCAGAAACCTCTCCCAAGATATCTCACAAACAAAGCACAACCCGCTGCACAGAACATGAGGGCAAAACAGCAAACAAGTGGATAAAACCACATCCAACAAAATTTCAGAGACCCCATTTCTCAGCACCGAGAACACCGCAGCCAGCCAACAACGACAGCACCCCGGCGCATATGACGATACACAAGGGGACCGCCGCTGTCAACGTTTATCTCTCCCAGCACTGTGAACCAGCGCGTGGGGAGCGGCCGCGGGCTCCTAAGCCGGCTCTTCCTAAGCTTCTTGAGGTGGGCGTTCATCATGGTATTGGTAGGACGAAAAGTGAAAAGATACAGGGCATGCGGGGGATGTCTGCGGCAGTGAAGAAGATGGGAACTTACTGTTAGTTTAGGGCACCAGCTGGTGGAAGCGCGGTAGGTGCATCAGCACAATGGGATCTCAACAGAAGTGGTATGAAATAGTAGCAGTGTTTGGAGTTCAGAGGAAAATAATCTCGAATCGAAAACTGAGCCATAAGGTAGCATGTGCCGCGCCATGCCTTTACCAAATTAGGGTTAGCACCACGGTAGGGCAACCCACTCGCACCCGTAAAGCCACCTTCCTTGCGCGTGAGGAAGACAGACGTCGTCTAAAGTGTCTTGTACGCTACGTGTGCCTTGAGATCTACAACATCAGGACGAGTTACAGCCAGTTGCCTTCATGGATTGAAACATTTACATTGACACATTTTCTATTCTCCTCTCTCCCTTTTCGCGTCCCTCAACAGACACGTAACGTACATCAGCCAGCACAGCGCTATAAGGAGTGTCATAAGTTGGGTCATAAATGAAAGGACAGAAGCCGTAGATAACTCCCAATAAAAGACCATCGGGACGCCGCAGAGCCTAAGCCGAAATGGCTGATCCCTAGTACCACCCTGAAGGCGGAAGGGTCGAAATAGAGAATAGCCATTAAGCAAGATTTCCGAAGATAACAAGCACCTAGATCGAATATCGAAACAGGTCTGGTGTAGAAGCGAAGTTGCTCGATCCCGGGGGAACCAGTCCCTCGGATCTCGCATTCAACATGGTGGTCTAGATCCATCCTGAACTTGTCGAGAACAGCCGGTCCTCGAAGACTCCACCGTAGAGTTCTCCAATCTCAATCGCGTAATCCTCGGCAGCGAATTTCCTCAGGCCGCGACTCAGTAGGTACTGCTCTTCCTCATCCAGGACACGTTCCTTAACGCCAAACTCTTCGGCGAGCTCATTCACTTGCTCGAGCTCCTTTCCGAACGGATGTGACGCGTCGACTTTGCTCGAGAACATGTCGACCGAAGTCCGCAGGGTGTGGATACTCGTCGGTGGACTCATCCTTTGAGAGCGCTTACGTGCAAGAGCTTTGTGAGTAGCAGCAGTATGTGACAGAGCGCGCTGTGGAATGGCAGGTGCGTCCTCGGTGGAGGAGGTGCTTTGGCGGACTGAGCTTGAGCGACTTGGAGATTTTGGAGCCGGGAAGTAGCAGGACAGATGGTTGGTCTCCGGCGAAGTTGGGGGAGACTCGATTGAAGAAGCATCTGTGGAGGCATCAGGAGTCGGCAAAGAGCTGGCAGCTGAAACGTCCGAGTCCGAACCAGAGATTCTCGACGATGATGACGCGCTGCGGATATCGGGCGCGTTGAAAGACAACATGTTGGTCGTCGAGAGGAGCTCCACCGGGGCAGAGATCTTGTGCCGGACGCTCGGCTGGCTCTTCACTTTGTGACTCATGGTGCGGTTTGGTGATGTTGGACCATCGGTGTTCCGGACACGTCTAGTTAAGGCGCGCGCGAGAGACATGTTGAGTTTGGACGGTGGTGCTGGGCAAAGGCCTTAAAACTCGTACCGAAACGTGGAATGTATCCGTCCCCTAAAGTCTGCTTTGACACCTTGACAGGCGAAATAACCCGGCGCTCTAACCGACTTGAAGGAATGTAACTGCCGGTATGAGGAACCGCAAGGTGACGACAAGACACAACACTGCAAAATTGGATGCTCCGGGCAAAAGTGACAATAATGCCTCGTCCCAGGGGTCACTGGCTGACCACAGTAAGGTATGACCCGACGGAGATACCTTAGTGAGGGGAACCCGAATGATCGCCGGCTGGACGGACAGAGGTGCGACCTGTTAGACAGTGTATGACGACCACGATCTGGTGGTGATCTGTTGCAAGCTTCGGAATCGTTCAGGCAATGGACGTAATGGTAGCGTTCGAAGTCGTCTGGTTGACGAGAAGGGGGCAGGGGTAAGGAGGGTGGTTCTGCGGTGTGTTGCAGCGCACAGCGAGTCAAGACGAATCCAGCGGACACAGTCCGATACAATGGTCTTGATCTGATGTTTGGGGAAAGAGAGCGAGAAGTTTTGAATTCTCTTGCGGTGTCAGTAAGGAGCGGACAACCAGGACGCAGAAGAAGTGTAACAGCAAAGAAGGCACGAGCGGAAGGAAGGGATAGCGGCGATGAAACCTGGGAGTGTACGAGGGGAAGAAAGAGAGAGTGAAGGTGTGACCGAGTGAGGGAGCAAGAGAAAAGGGAAGGGGAAGAAGGCTTCAAGGAGAAGAGCGACCAGGGGTAGGGGGCGAGAACCAAAGCGGGACCATAGCGCAGGGCAAAAAGGACGACCCGACGAATTTTCGGCTTGTTTGAAGAGAAGGGACAGGGGCCGACGGTGTGCGGCCACCACTGTTGATTGGCCGGACGGGCTCAGGCACACCTCCCTAGCTTCGTTACAGGCCGGGTCATTCCTAGAACAGGCAAGCGCAAGATGTGGCGCCGCCCACCGAGAAAACAAAGAGGATACTGTACGGAAAAGACGAAAGGACGGCCAAGCACAACACAAGCACATGCGCACAGGCACAAGCGCACACCCACAGTGACCCACTGCAAAAGAAAGAAGCCCTTCCCTTCCTCCTACCGCGCGAAGGTACGAATACCGTAGCCCTGGGGTCGATCCACAGGTGCCAGTTGGCAGATCACGCAGATGCCGGGACCGCGTGTCCCTACGAGTATTTCGTACGCTGGGACAAACACAAACCTGCAGTGATAACTGGACCGATAGAGAGAACAGATGAAGAGCATCAAAGAAAGCAAGGTATGAATTAGAGCATCGCGGCGCCCTCTTGCTGTCTTTCCTTAAGTGTTCGTAGCTCCCGTAGGACCATTCCTGGACGGTTGAAAACCTCCGTGGCCGAAAGGAGGCGGCTCCCCCAAGGAATAATCCTCCGACTGTTTGTGGATGTAGGATACCATTTGAGTTTAGCACATTCTTCGTACCCTGACCAATCAGAATGCCAGAACCCCCCGACAGCCGTGACAGGGGAAACACCGCAGGCCAAACAAGGGAGCCTGCAGGAGCCTGAAGTGGACGACCTTGTGTTTCACAATTGTCACAGGAACCGCATCTGATCATACATCGATAACCACTCAGGCAGGGTAGTTACGAAGGATGTGAGGTAGCACTACTACTCCTTAGGCCCCTGGGCCCCCTTGGTGATGGCACACCCCTTGCTCCTTGCTCAAACGTGCTATCTGCACCCCGCCGAAGCCCCTGCACCACCATCTGTTCTGTTCTGGCCCGACCATGTGAATGAAAGCAAAGGGAGACTATGTCTAACTCCATCGCAATATTGCTGCCGAAGGGATGCAGTTCTGTTCTAATTAGGATGCGTTGCTGACGACATCGGTCAATCATGATTCATCTCTAATGGACATCGCTGTTGTCTTCTACCCGCCATTTCCAACAAGGCCCTGGATCTTGAGAATACTTCCTATATAGTAGATACCAGACCCGTCAAATGCCAGCGGACATGACTTGATGATATCCATCTGCCCCATGCAGCCCGTCTCCATCCGGAAGAGTCCTACGCTAGACGGTTCAGATGGGGTTATCGCTCAGGAAGTCAAGATGTAAAATGCTGCCAGGTTTAAACATAGCATGGACTGATAGGCGCCTTGTAACAATTTCTAAGCCATATGTATTTGAAAAGGACGTCATCCGCACAACGCCTGAAATGCATAATCTCACATGCATCCGGAGCTGCCCTTCGCTCGAAATCACCAGAGGTAAAGCTTGACTCCATCCCCTCATTCATAACCATCATTACACTTCATGAGCGACGAGTGCTGTACCCTTGATTTGGCCAACCCTGCTGATACCGGTGGTCATCCACAGCGGCGGGCCAGCCGCCGGCTTGGGGATCAAACTGTGCCTGCACCTGAGGGTATCCCTGACCCGGCTGTTGTACGTAATTGTCCGGAGGCTGCATATATACTGACGCTCCACCGTAGGATGCTTGCATTGCTGTAGGAGCATTAACTTCGGGATTGCCATAGTCTTGCCCGTAGGGCTGACCATGCCAAGATTGCTGCTGGCGCTGATGTATAGCCTGTTGTACCATCGAGCCACGCAAGCCTTCTTTTAACTCTCGTTTCTCCCGTTCCCGAGCCTCAATGGCACCAACCAAGCCGCCACCGGTAGATTGCGGCCTTTGACTAGCGGCCGTCATGTCAATGAGCGGTGATCCAGTCGCCCGCGCTACATGCTCCTGTTCCCGAGCAGATAAATGCGCCGAATAGTCGGGGCCGTTTACCAAACCGCTACTGGTAGGTAATATCATCGAAGCGCCACGCGAGTGAGGCCTGGGAGGCAGGTCCTTGAAAGTCTGAGAACTCCATGTTGCAGGGGGTGTATTGGATCGTAACACGTTTCCAGATGGAGTCCGTTGATGAGCATATACACGAGTGGCACGGGATGCCCGTTGTTGAACATATTGGTCTGGTGTCAACCCTTCCTCGACTCGACCAGTAGCTCCGGGCACTGCCATGCCAGGCTGCCATGGCATATGCCGCCGTCCTTCGCCATCTGAAGCTCTGGATTGAGATCGCCCGTTATCGGTATCGGGAATCATGGCACTTCGATTAGATGACCGTGACTGAGCTCGTGAATGTTGCGCAGGATCGGCCAATTGTGCAGGGCTCTGTCGACCAGATAGTATCCAGGAGCCACGCTTGCTATCGCCAGATGGGCCAGGTGAATGTGTCTGCAGCCTTTCCTGAGATACTGAAGTCATTTGATTGGAGGGTATTCCAGGGTGGCTTGCTCGCGTGTTGGAGGCACCAGGACGATAAGAGAGGGTAGGACCAAAATCAACTGGAGGCACATCTGTATCGGTCGTTGACGGCTGGCGCTGTTCCTGCGAGGTGTAATGCACATCACCGACCACGACCTCAGGAACTGGTTCAGGTCCAGCGGTCCCCACAGTGCGAAGCACGCCAGCCCTCGGTCGCTCCCCAGAAGGTCGGCTGTCGAATGATTTTCGAGTGCTGGCATAGTCTGGTGAAGCCTCTGAGACATCATAGTTACTGCTTGTGTTGCTATTGCCACGTTCTAGTAGATATGGCGATAGGTCGGTTGAGTCAGTGGGTCTAGCCATGACTTTTGCCAGAGCTTCTTCATCCAGGAAGTGCCTTTGAAGACTGTCGAGGCTGGATGTCCTGACGGGGGGGCTTTCTTCCCTTGATTGTTTGGCCTGGGTCTGGGAAGGTAACGGTTTTCTCGCAATGCTGCGGCTAGTATCCAGACGTGGAGCTTCAGGTCGACTAGCAGGTATATGGTAATTAGCTGAAGAGGTTGGTGGATTATGTGATGAACTAGTGACGGGGTCGGCAGCGTATGGCGAGATATTTCGATAATTCGTTGCGGACTGATCGGCGGAACCTGGTACGGCTGGGAGTTCCCGGTCGTTCAATGTCGGCCCATACCCTACTGTGACCATATCTTGAGTCTGGTCAGCTGTCATCCTAGCGTTGTCGGTGGCCACAAATACCCCTCTTTGGCCATCCTCTCCAGAGCGTCTTGGCACATTCTCATTGTTCCTCCACTCCTGGCTGACTCGCCACGCAGCCGCAGCGCCCGCAGCAGCACTAACGCCCCCTGTCAGTGCACCGGTGTTGGCGAGCTGAGAAAGAGTCTCAGTTGACATTCGACTCTTCGCCCGCCTAAGTTCAGGGGCACCGTAAGGTTTGCTTGGCGGCATTTCTCCAGGGCGGTGGGAGAACGCTGGGGGCGCAGTGACGGGCTGTAGAGGCTGTGCAGGTTGCAATTCCTCTATTTGGGCGGCTGGCGGCTCACTCTCAGTACTGCTCCTCTGTGGATTGGGGCTGCCGGCCGACGATATCGCCTCGTTGCTGTAGGACGGCCCTACTGGAACCTGATGCGGTGGAGGGGGTGGTGCACCAGTCTCATATGACAAACGAGAAGGCGTTTGTGTCTGATATCTGGAGTAGCCGATCGCTTCGGACACGGATCTTTGATGAGTGGGAGTGGAAAAAGGAGGTCCCGCGGGAGGAACAGATCCAGGTTTCGTGACACCAACACCAAAAGCGTCTTCCGCCCGAATCGGGGGCGTCCCGTGCCGGGTTATTGAGCCAGTTGAACGTACAGACGATCCATCATCGAACTGGAGGGTGCTCGCCCTTGCTCGGAAACTCGTTCGAACTGTACCACGCCTGCTTCCCGTAGTGCTACCAGGTCTGGTGGCGCTGGCTTGCAGAGTTCTCATACGCTTGGCGGTAGCCTCCTTCAACTTCAGTCTCCACTCTCGTTCACTCCAATTCTGGCTGCCATCCGTATGGATCAGAGTAGCAACATCAAGGATATCCAGATACCCATATCGCCTCTGGCGCGGCATGGCAAACATAAGGCTGCGAGGATCCAGTGTGTCTGCGATCAGGCGGGTCGGACGCCCATATAATACGAACACGTCAAACACGGGGAAGAGAAATCTCAGCATCATCTCAAAACCAGACACCGCTGGATGAACTTCTGGCATCACGAAGACAAAACCTTCAGTGGTGGAAGGAGGGTTTGAGTGGATTTTAATGGTCCCCTCGACTTTGACCAAAGTCGACTGGTCGATAAGTGGCTTCGACTGCGGATAGATTGCGTAAGCAGAGTATGCATCTGTGATAGTAGCTATCGGTTGGACTTTCTTCGTTTTCTTCGACTCGTAGAACTTGACGTCTCCTTTTGGGTGACTTGGCGTACGATCGTAAGCGGAATTCTTCTTCTTCAGCATCTTATTCTGCTCCTTCTGCGCTTGCTTCAGTTCTTTCTCGCCAGGCGGGCTGATGACACACCAGCACCGCCTCCATGGTGTCCCTGCGCCAAAGCGAACTCGTACCCATTCTTCTGTCTTGAATTTTGACGGCTGTAGAATAAGGTTTATGTTGTTCAACTGCTTCCCTTTGCCGGCAATAAGTGCACCCGTGTAGGCCTCTTGTAGCGTGGCATGTTCATACATTGCCAATCGTATGCCTGCCGTCCACTGCGTGAGGGAGTGCAGCGAGTTGAAATGGAACAAATATCTGTTCTTCCCAGCAGTCGATATGCTCAACACATTATGCAAAGGCTCGACCCCTTGATTTCGAGTGGGCAATGTCTCAATCTAGATTCTTAGTCAGTAATTGATGCAAAATGGGCAGGGCTGCAGAAATTACCATCTTGATCGACGCATCTGTCAAATTGACGAAGGTTGGAACGACCTCACCATCCTGCCCCGCAGCATCTAAGGCGGACGCATCCCACAGCGACAGAACGGTCCCAACAAGCTGAGCGAAACATTCTGTCCAGGTACGGTCCGGATATGGTCGGCCGTCTGGGGTGATTAGTATCTCTTCCCCATCACCGGGTATGGGCACATACGAGTGTCCAAATCGTTCAGCTTGAGAAAATAACCCTCCTGGTAGAGCTTGTTTGAGTGGCTGTTCAGAAGCGTAAATATTGGTTGCAATTCGGGCAGAGTATCCTGTGCGACCTCCATCAGTGGCGGCTGATATGTCTGAACCATCGATAGTGGCCTGGAGGAAGATCTTTCGATCCTCGTCGTCCGAGCTGGTGTAGGAGAATCTCTTGACGGGCCACTCGTATGGGGAATAAAGGGGGGAGAATGAGCGTCCGGTTCCGGAGACCGCTGGCTCGATGGAGATGGTGCATTAGACGATGAGGCGCTGAAAGCCGACATGAACGACAGTACTGGAATGTGGTCGTCAGCGGACTCGTTGATAGAACTCATGACCTTGTCAATGTAGCACTAACCCCGTGACCGACCCATGTTGGGAAAATTATTATGTTGTTGTGCCTACGGCAGTACCACCTATATGAACGAGCGGCTGGCTTTTGTCTTGATGTCACCAGGACAAGTCCGAGCAGATCCGGGTGTTGACGACCCAGCAGGACGGTGCCGCAGGAGATGCAGGCAGCCTTTCGATGCTTGATTAATTAACGACCCACGTCTAGGGGTGGGTGAGGATAGACATATGGACAAAGAACGTCGAAGGTTATGACCAAATTGCGGAGAAGGGACAGCAACAGCAAGGAAACAGCAGGTTGTGAGTGCGTGGGTGCGCGAGTGCGTAGGTGCGGGAGTAAGCGTAAGGTAGTGGAGGGCTCACCACTCACTGTTTTGGATTATTTCGGTAAGGTCACGGCGGATTCGATGGTCTGGGATCTGATGCTTAAGCATCTTTGGGGCAAGCGCCAGCCGCACTAGCCACCGTAGCCATCATCTTCTGGCCCTAGAAGGTGTCGACAGGCGAGGACGGGGGGAACCAAGGAAGGGCAAACAGCACTGGCACCACTGCAGCTCTGCACCACAGCAGCCCCACTGTCGACGTAACACTTTCACTTGCTCGCTGCACTTTAAACTTTTTCTAAGTTTAGGCGCCCAGAGACAAGAGAGAGCTCGATTATCATTATTTATGATTTCGTTCATTTACTTCATGTTCCAGCCTCGATGATGAATTCTCCTTGTACATTTTATGTCCTCAGCTGTGATTATTATAGTGTATCATCATTGTTTTCGTTAAGGTGGGCGGGCATGCGGTAGACGCAAGAATCAAGCAAAACCTCGACTGCTGAAATAAACAAATAACAAATAATGAGCTGATCATACCAGGAATTTACTTAACGACCCATCCGATCCATTAAGGTACTCAACTTTGACATTTCGGTCTACGATACCACACCCAATGATGATCCATATCTCAAAGACGCTACTGAGACATGACTGCGTGGCACTCACTGACATTTAATTACGGCGGGCCTGTTGGTGGTCGCCGACAGCTCTTCTTCATGTCTCAGAAATAGTGAGAAAAGCAAAGACAACAAATACACGGTGTACTCTTTCTTCTTTACCCTACCGGTACCTCTTCCAGTGGCTGGAACCTCCGCCAAGACCCAATAATATGCGAATCAACAATTGCCCTGATCCCAGCTTCCCGCAGTTTCCGGCTCGAGATCTGCCTGAATGGATATTATTCGGATTCTCGGCTCCGGCTTCACGATTATAAATTATATATTTAGCAGAGCAGTTGGCCCGTACCCACCAGGGACACCGTAGGGTTCAGTCGTTTTTGCTTTCACCGCTCAGCCAGCCCTGGACTTTAAGACCATGATGAACATGTCGCAACAGACCCAATGAGCTGAAAGATGCTGATATACAGAGTTTAAAGGTAGAACAAGTGATTTAGCTCCAGTCGCCAGAATCACCAAGGGCTTGTTCTCACCACCGACCGCGCCTCCACGTATTAGTAAGGTAAGGTAGGTAATATCCCGAATGGATAAGGTATGCTTTTGCTGGCAATAACAATATTAAATGTGGTTGAGTGAAGTACCAAATAATACAGAGGAGAACGAGTTCCTAATTTGTACTTTCGTACCTTTAGGCTGGAGCTCGCTGGTTGATTTCCGACTCACCCAATTTAGTGGCACCCGGTAGGTGTAGATCAACTTGGGCCCTTAGACGCCAGACCCACCGAGCCACCATCGCAGCGATCACGGGTTGATAGACATACGGCCTGTGGAGAATCATGACAGCAGCATACGCCTGATGAGTCCTCGGTTCTGAAGGTCGCTCTACTGCGGCTGGCATGCTCAGACCTCATATCCTCATTGCTACCCGGCGTGTCTTACTCAGTGTAACGACTGCGCCTGGCGTCCCCCACATCGGCCGCGCAGTTCGATGCGGAGCCAACAGGAGGCCGCTCACCACCGCCGCCTCTCCAAACGGTGCTCGACCGCAAGAATGTAAATACTATTTTGAGACAGGCTACTCCCTATTTGCAAAACGCCCGTCGAAACCCTTTCCGCCTCCTTTCTATTCCCCGCCATCAGGGTCATTCTCCGATCCTCTCAGTACGCATCACCGAAGCCGCGACAGACGCTCGTACGTTAATGGCGAGCTGATAAGAGGCATTACCAATGGAGATGACGCGATCATTGCTACTGACCACTTCATCGGGGCGAATGATGGAGTTGGCGCTTGGCTTACCAGGCCTAGGGGCCATGCAGCGTATGGTTCCTGGTATGTTTCTGGAGAATGATCGACTGACGATGATTTCAGGTTGTGGTCACGCCTGATACTCCATTTCTGGGCTGTAGAAATCGAAAAGGAGAACACGACCCTCTTCTCAGACCCCACGAAAGACCCGGACCCTGTCGCATGTCTGCAAAGGGCATATGAGCAGACTCTGAACGCTACGACTATTCCGAGCCAGTGGGACGGCACGACTACAGCATGCGCGGCTCTTTTATATTGCAAAAACGATGGTCCTCCCATGCTTTACGTCACAAGCCTAGGAGATTCACAAATATTAGTCATACGGCCGCATCAGGGGGAGGTAATATACAGGACGAAGGAGCAGTGGCATTGGTTTGATTGTCCTCGACAACTGGGTACGAATAGCCCAGACACGCCAGTAGCGAACGCTATTATGGAAAAAGTTGAATTACAGGAAAACGACGTGGTCTTGGCGATGTCTGATGGAGTACCTGACAACCTCTGGGAACACGAAATACTCCAGCACGTTTTGGATGGTATTAAGAGATGGGAGGCCGGAGAAGGCGGCGAGAGTCAGGGCTCCCGTGAAGGAGGTGCTGGCGGGGGTATGCATTTCATCGCCAAGGATATTGTAAATGCTGCAAGGGTGGTCGCCGAGGATCCTTTTGCAGAAAGTCCATTTATGGAGAGGGCTGTAGAGGAAGGATTGGCCATGGAGGGTGGTAAGTCGAGTTCATCTGACCTGGCATGCCTCATCTTACAATCGCCAGGCAAACTAGACGACATCAGCGTGGTTGCTGCATTATGCAGGCGATGGAATGGATGAGCGAGAAATGGCCAAGGGGTCATTCACATCAGTATTTGATGTTAGCCCTCACAGCTATCAGTCTCAAACATTAGCACACTCTCCCAGCGCCGGGCCCGCCTCTCGTTCATCACCTACCACGCAATCATCATACGGACTGGTACAAGGCACAATATGCTGGATCCACGGACAGGGCCGACAATTTCCACTCCAGAACCTCATGCGCACCTTGCAGAGAAGCGGAGTGCATGATGCAGAAGGAAGAAATGCGGGAGAGTCAGCTGCACATCGCTGCAGTGGCTGCGGAATGTCCTGCGGAAGGCGGGGTCGTTTGTACCGGGCGAGCGGGCCATTTCTGTCATCTGTTTTGAGCACATTCTACGGAACGGCCATCAGATTTGTTCAGTACCATTATTGAATTCATGTGGACAATCGTTTGGAGACTTCGCCGGTATGTATATCAAACTGACTGAGTTGAAGTGATAAGGGACGCTCGGTTCGTAAGCCCCAAGACCGCGCTTTTAGCTCTCCCGCTTGTCAGGCTGGCCCAATGCCAAGCGATGTAACTTCCGGGCTAAGAAAAAGCTGGACCAAATCTTTAAATTTGTTAGCTCGACCTCTGTGCCGAGAATTACGGGCATATTGTCAGGACGAGATGCTCTTCCATCTCTGTGCTCATGTCCCATGCTAAACACACTGCAACAACTGCATCGTTGGAGTAATTTGTCCGGTGCCTATTGAAGCTCACGGAATCCCTTACGCAGGGCCGGCCACGATGAGAGGTAAACGATCGAAACAGTATCGCAAGTTAATGCAACAGTATGGCCTCACCTTTGGGTTTCGAGAGCCATACCAGGTCCTAGGTATGCTTTGCCTACGAGCCCCCGCGAAATGATCATCGGGAATGCATACTGAAGTGTCCTTTCTGTAGTGGACGCTGGGATGGTGCAGGATGCTGCACGTTTCAAGATGGACCTAGTCCACGGCCTCGAGCGAACACTGCATGGAAAGGTGAAGCCTAGTATGAGCATGATATCTTCTTCACCATGGCTAGCTTACTGACTGGTTTGCGAACTCTAGTGATCACGCAGTGCTCTATGCGACATCTTTACACAGCGGAACCCAAGGATCCACAACTCATAGATCAAGCAAAAACTTACGAGCGGCGGCGCTGTAACCACCACGAGCTGGAAAACCCCCTCACTACGCTCGAGTGCCTTTCCGAAGTGGTGGATCCTAAGAAAAGCCGAACAAACAAGCACCGATACGTCGTGGCGAGCCAGGACAATGAAGTCAGAGCAGCTATGCGGAATATACCAGGGGTACCATTGGTGTACATCAACAGGAGCGTGATGATTATGGAACCCATGGCAGGAGCTACAGAGGAGGTGCGAGAAAGAGAAGAGAAGGACAAGTTCAGGGTTGGACTCAAGAGCAAGAGGGCTACAGGTGCATCATTGAAGCGAAAGAGGGAGGAAGGCGACGATAACGCCGGTGTGGTGGATGGTGGAATGTCAGCTATGAATGGTAATGGGATCGCAACGACGGCTGAACCCAAGAAGAAGCACAGAGGCACCAAGGGACCAAATCCATTAAGTGTTAAAAAGCCCAAGAAGAGGTCACAGGAGCAGGAGCAGGAGGAGAGGGCTGCAAAATCTTCAAAGAAGCAAAATAGTCCACGGCCGGAAGCGGAGCCCGTCGGTGAGACCGCCTCCGGTGAGGCAGGCCCAGAAGCGCCTTCTAAACGAAAGAGGAAGCGGAAACATAAGCCGAGCAAGGAGGATGATACTCAAGCAATTATAGGGGAGGCTGCGGCGCAAGTGGAGACACTGTCATGATAACAGTCTTATTCTTCTGTTCTCGGAGTAGTAATTGCGCACCAATGAACCTCCATCTCCTGTAAAAGCAATTACTGTGTCTCAGTCTGTAGCAAGCTGCTGGAACATGGAATAGTGCGGACATTTCTTCGATATTGTAGCTTCTTCAGTCTTGTAAGAGTACCTCAATTATCTAAACATGCAGCAGCGCAACTCCAATAACGTCCCTGGCTGCTTCCTTTCTTTATGTAACAATGCCTTGACCCAACTTGTCAAATCATATCTCATTTGCTGCACTGCACAATCATCCCGCAAATGTGCAACCATTCAACTTTTTATATACCTTACCGACGCCCAGCAAAAGGGTAGATCAATAGCGCGAAGCTTAGGCTCAGGTACGAACGGTGCGGGCGTTCTGGACAGTGACAGCTAGCCTAATTGTGTCAACGCTAGCTGTGAACCGTTACGGCTCGCGCACGCACGACTATCGACTAAACATTTGAGCGGCCACGATGCTTCACCCAACGAACATTCAAAGGACAAAAAATACCAAGCTGCTGTTAATGCTCTAGGCGGTCGTAAGCGGATCCCATGAGGAGGAAGCGGCAGGACTCAAGCCGACGTTCCCTGCATGATGGGTGATCATGAGAGATTAGGGGCAAGTGATGAGGCCCCGCAAGGGGTCAGCGCCGGCGCAGAACAGCACCGTGTTGTACAGGAATCCATACAAGAAGTTGACGAATTCGGGCTCCCGCTGAAGAAATATGTTGTCAATGAGGATGCTGACGGTGGAACGCGCAATGGAGACATTTCCGACAATCCGGAACATAATTCACCAACAGCCAACGGTGCACAGCCAATCGTGAGCGATGCTGCAGCAGCGCCATCTAAGGGGTCGAAAGCTCAGGAAATACCGGTATCGAGGGAGGGAGAATTAGATATTACGTCTCTCAAACTTGGCGAGCAAACCAACGGAGAGGGTGGACGAGCACAGTCGCCTGTGCGTGAAGATGGGCACAGTGCCCAAACGTCCACCGTCAACTCTGCTCAGACGCCAGCTGTCGATGCTGAAGAAGCTGCATCTAAAGATGCGCATTTGACAGGCAACAAAGTAAGGGCTAACTCGGGTACTGCTGGCCACGGGCGGGTGTCAGAGTGGTCGCATCAACAGTTCGTAACTCAAGGGGATGAAGAGGACGAAGATGATGGTGACGACAATGAAGTTTGGCAAGAAATGCCGGCTTTTGCGCCTTATGATATATATGATGATGATGGCAAGCTCATAGCAAGGGAAGCGCAAGAGATGGACGAGGAAACTATAGCATATGCTAGTCTCGGAGGAGCAGGGAAAGGTTACACTAAGGTTAACATGGACGATGATGCTCAGTCGGCGACAAGCATGGACGAAAATACAAAGTACCTCTTCAAAGAATCAGGCACAAATGTTGCGGACGAAGACGATCCCCGTGACGCGTTGTCTCAAATGCAAGCTACGAAGGATCTCCTTACCGAGGGTCAGAGGGTAGCTTATGTTGGGCTTACAAGAGTCCATATGGTATCAATGATAAAGGAAGTGGAGGATCTGGAGGGTCCCAAAACCCCCAAGGAGATTCGGGTCGCAGTTGAAGCGATGAAGATGTGGAGCCAAAAGATGATTGTGAGGCTTTACGCACATATGGAGATTAACCCGTCCGGTATGTCACATTCCCGGGAAGTACGACAGACACTTTGCTTACATTTCTGCTCCAGAACAAGTCATGATCGAGCAGCTAGCAGAACATGGCGTGCAACCGTCAGATCTTGCTCCAAGTTTGATGGTAAATAGCCGTGTTAAAAACCCAATGGCCGAGCAGGGTGCAGATGAATCTTCATCTGCATCCCAGAAGAGCGGCTCTTCTACCTCAGGGGATTTCCCCTCTTCCCCGACGGAGTCCGCGCTTAAGGGCGAACCTGAGGTACAAAGTCCATCGCAACTCCCAACAAGCAAGGATCTCGACATTGACCTACGATGGACCGTACTTTGTGACCTTTTTCTTATTTTGATAGCTGACTCTGTATACGACGCACGATCGAGGGCATTATTGGAGCGTGTGGGTTCTTCTCTGGACGTTCCGTGGCTCGATATCTGCAGATTCGAGAAGCGTGTCACAGACGCACTAGAAATGCAGGAAGCTGCGAGTAAGGAGAACTGGAACGAGGACGAGCATATGGAGAATCGCAGAAAGTTAGCTTTCAAGCGAAAGATTATGATGATGGGCCTTGCTACAGTGGGTGGGAGCCTGGTAATCGGTCTTTCGGCTGGTCTTCTGGCACCAGTGATAGGCGCGGGCCTCGCTGCAGGTTTTACCACGATTGGAGTTGCAGGAACCAGTGGCTTCCTTGCTGGTGCTGGCGGTGCAGCCCTTGTCACCACCACTGGTGCTGTCAGTGGTGCTACAATCGCTTTGAGAGCGTCCCACCGGAGGACTGGTGCTGTTAAAACATTCGAATACAGACCGTTACATAACAACAAACGGACAAACCTGATCATTACCGTGTCTGGCTGGATGACGGGCAAGATCGACGATGTCCGGCTACCTTATAGCACGGTTGATCCCATCATGGGAGACATATATTCTGTACTATGGGAGCCAGAGATGCTGCGAAGTATGGGTGAGACAATCAATATTCTGGCCACAGAGGTAAGCATAATCGCCGATCTTTGCAGGAGAAAAGCTCACTTCTTGCTTTTTAGGCTCTAACGCAGGGGTTACAACAAGTCCTTGGAAGCACCATCTTGATTGGTCTCATGGCTTCCCTTCAGCTTCCTGTCATGCTTACCAAGTTATCGTACTTAATAGACAATCCCTGGACTGTTTCGCTCGACCGAGCGAATGCTGCCGGTCTCATTCTGGCTGATTCACTGATTGATCGGAATCTGGGAGTAAGACCGATTACTCTCGTCGGTTTCTCCCTCGGAGCGAGGGTGATCTTCTCGTGCCTGCGTGAGCTTGCAAACAAAGGGGCTTTTGGTATCGTTCAGAACGTTTATCTCTTCGGGTCGCCCATCGTCGCGAAGAAGGACGAGTATCTGCGTGCCCGGTCGGTTGTGTCAGGCAGATTCGTCAATGGATATGCGAAGAACGACTGGATATTGGGTGGGACCCTTTCAGGCCAGCTAAGAAATCATTTGGGCGCTAATAATTTAATCAGGCTATCTTTTCCGTGCCACAAGTGGCGGCATAATGCGTGTCGCGGGGCTCGGTCCTGTGGAAGGGATCCCGGGGCTTGAGAACATTGATGTGACTGCATTGGTGAATGGCCATATGGCTTATCGTTCTTCGATGCCTCGCCTCCTGCGAGAGGTGGGGTGGATTGTCGATAGTGATGAGTTCGCCGAGATCGAGGATCCAGTATGTCACATAAGTTTTCCGGCTTAATATTCTTTGCTGACGATCCTTCAGGACCCAGAGAACCATGAGACCCGTCAACGCGAATTGATTAGTGAGATCGAAGCGGCTCGCAGGGAACTGGAAAAGAAGCCCGAGAAGAAGAAGTTCGGCTTATTCAGTCGCAAGAAGAATGCCGAAAGAAAGGGCTGGGAGACGTACAATGAGGCAAATGCAGCCAGGGCTAACGACAATAACCGAACAGGCAGCAGTGATGTGCTGTTTGATGTCGATGCCATCCGAGCGGAACTTGCAAGCGAGCAAATCGAGGTGAAGCAGCTAGAGTCGACGCTCCCTCCCATGAAATTGGATAGCACGCCCACCGGATCCTACTATGCCACGGTGTCTCCGGTGCCGAAGCCTCTTCTACGAGAGACAAAGAGCCATGACATTCGAATTGATGGTCTGAACCGATCTAACCCTGCAGCCACGGCGTCTTTACCCTCGTTAAAAGCCACTCACTCGAGCGCTTCGTTAGATCGGGACGACTCCAAAGAAAGAGCTCGCATGATGTATGGCCCAGAGAAGAACGGGAATACGTATCTGGAACCGGATGATGGCGTTCAGATGACATTCGACACAGCCTATTCCAGTCCGGCTCTTTCTGCGCACCGCTCAGCATCGGTGGAACCTACATCACGACTAAACCTTGCAGAGCATGACACTCCCGTGCGTGCTGTTTCTGGCAGTGAGCGCCCCGTTCTGCAGCACGCGGCAACTGTTACGAACCCTCTGGGAATATCGCTGGAGCATAATGCATGGGCAGATGAAGACGACGAGTTCGGAAAGGAGAAAGAACTGGAGATGACCTTCGAGTAGACAGAACCCTTTCCCTCCTTTCGCAGTACCCAACGGAGAATAGATTTGTGCTGTGAAGCAATTGTTTGAGCGTGTTTGTGCATTTTGAGGGGTGGCACGGTGGCGTTTCCTTCTGATCTCGAGCATTTACGGAGTTACTTCTTGTTAGGATGTGGTTCTTTTGCGATCTCTGTCTCAACATCGACAGGGTACTGTCCATCTGGCCAGGCATATTGCAACGATAGATAATTATATACCCTCTCCTTAAGGAGAAAAGCTTCATCTTGCGCAAGCAACCGGTGGCTGAAGCTGCTGCATAGAGCCATCAACTGTATAGCGGATGTTAGCAGATAGACGAAAGCTTGAAGAGATGGTCAAGAGAGAGAATAGGCAAGATAATGGAATTATTAGCTATGAATATGTTCACCTTGAAGTTGCACTAAGTTGCAGTAGAAACTCCCTAAGTACCTTAAGGTAGAGCTCTGAGCAAGCAAACTCTCAGCCTTGCGGGTCATTGGGTCTCGTGTTCCTAGCGCGTCCCAGCACACGCGCCAACGGCAGACGTCAAAAGTACTTTTGACGGCATCCCACATGAAGCACACAATCAGCGCTTCATTAATATTGACCGGCAGCCCGTCCAGACAGGATGCCTGGACCGCACATAGGAAGTATAGGGTTGACAAGAAACAACGGGCCTCGCGGCGGCGCCCATCTGCTGAAGACGTTGCCGTCACGACAACTTAGTGAAGCCGAGATCAATGCCCCGCCAGAAGACAGCGACGAGGAGGCGATTGGTGAGGAGTCAAAAGAGACGACCGAACTCGCACCAGAGAAGACAGAGGCCAGGGAAGGTCCCCGTCGTCCACGATCTCGAGGCAAGCGGGGTCGTGTCCTTGTGCCGACGAATAAATGGAACCATGCAGCAGCACCATCGAAGGCACCCACGATTGGCTCCAAGGAAAGTGGAGATCTAAGTAATGATGAAGATGGTGTTCGAGAAACATCCGAAGAGGCGGCAACTGTGCCTAAAGTGTCACCAAAGAGACCTAGGGGAGAGACTGAAGCGAAGGACGAAGAGGGGGATGTCTTTTTTGCAATATCGAAGCGCCCGGCGAAGAAGACGTTACGCTACGCTTCTGCCCACGGCAGGAACGCCGCAATGCAGCTCCGAGATGAGAAAACGGAGAAGGGGAATAAGAGGCCTGTTCGTGAAAGCAAAAAGACGTTCCAGGCGCCTAAAAGCCAGTACCATGCTAGGCTTGAAGAGAGCGGTGAGTCCGACTAGATTGCCTAGGGCCTAATGGGTATAAGATATGATGCTAATCCAGCCAAGTACAAAACTTCCACAAGTCCAGGCCCAAATTTCAAGTACCCAGTGCTAGATCCGTCAGCCTTGCTTCAAGTCCTCTCGAATCCGAGGCCGATGTTGGATTGCCCGCTTCAGAGGATGTCGAATCAGCCGGACAATCGGACTTTTCTCTTCTCCCAATTAGCTCTTCTCAGGATACTGGGAAGAAGAAGTTTCTCAAACCAAGACAGCTTCCAGCTGTACCACGGACGTCAGGATCAGTTGCACAAAAGGGCCCTTCCACACACATTGGTCCCCCAGAAGATGTGAGAGTGACAGGGGATTTTCTAAAGAATGTAACCAAGGTTCTGTCCGAAAGTGACCCTTACAAGGTGAACCAGTTGGGGAAGGACTTCGATATGCATGATCTCTCGGGACAGGAGCTCACCGGACATACTGCTGGAGACGGATCATTGAGTTCGGCCTTGACAAGTCCTCCAGATAGCCCGGATTCGTTCAAGGGAGAGAGTGATTCTGAGAATGACGACATGAAAATGGTCCGATGTCCCATGTGTAAAGAGCATATTCCTGCTGAGATATATCGCGCTTTCGACAACGGTACGCAGCGTATGAAGGTCCGTACTCAGGCGAAGGTCTGCAGGGCGCATAGGCAGCGATCAGCACAGCAGATATGGAGCGCGAGGGGCTATCCAGAACTGGATTGGGATAATTTCGGCCAGCGTATAAAACGGTATTACCCGGTCTTGGACAGCATGTTGGATTCAAAGACCCCCTCTTTCTACAGAAAGGCACTTGCTGCAAAAGTTTCAGGGGGCAAGAACCGCACCCTTGCCCAGAGTATGATGGGTGCCGGTATTGATGGACTTACGCCTGGCTATTACGGGTCAAAAGGCGCCAGAATGATGTGAGTATATCCTGCTAGGAAACAATTGTGCGTCCTGACATTTTTCCAGGCTTGAAGGTATAATACATGAGTTCTCAGACAAGATACTATTACTTGCTCCTACGGACAAGCTCATCGCCTCAGGCGGTGTGGCCGGATACGTCCAATCCGTCCTAGTCCCCGAGCTTGCTATTCTCCTAATCAAGGAGGACATGGATGTTGGCGAGCAAAGAGCACGGAGTATCTTGGAGGAGAGCGTTGAAATTGGTGACCTATTAAACGAAGAAGACGATGAGGTGGTACAGCTACCTCAAAAGCGGACCTCTGAGGTTGTTGAGCTCCGGGAAGATGCATGATCGGGATATAGAGGAGTATAATTCAAAGACGTGGGATCTGCCTCGAACTTTCCTTTGGCAGCGTCCCCAACAGAGGAACGAGGCTGGATTCAAGAGACGGCAATGGGAGAAAATGGCGGGTTGCTCTGGCGTTTGGAGAGACTTCCGGTTTGATATTACGCAAGAAGAGGTATATCATCATCTCGACGGTTCTGTGGACATCTCGCGAAGATACCAATATGATTTAAGCATTTGCTTGCTCAGCTGATCACTTATTTGCTTACTTCTGCCGCACCCTTGACTTTTCAAATATGCCCACTCGTACCAGCGATAGAGGAGCATAGCAAGTCATAGTTTTCGTATATTAAGCTACGCATGCGCCTGGCTGGTCCCCCGCTTACAACCCGAAAATGCTCCTGTTCATCGTCCCTCCTCCTGGTTCCTTGTGGCTTCAAAGCCTGGCTCTGTAGGCATTCCCGAACGTGAACAGCCCATAAAGCGCAAGGGCGCTCAGGCCCGCCGGCAGGGGCTTCTGCGTCCGTATAGCACGCGGGATGGAAGAGCCGGCCAGCACGACGGATGCCAGCAGTGCCAGCTCGACGCCGTATGGCTGGCGGTTGGCGATGCGCAGGCCGCCGATTCCGTACTGCGAGAACAGGTCACGTTAGCTGGGCTCGGACTGCCAAGTGAGGGAAGTTGAGATGTACCAAAACGCCGATGATGACACCGGCGGTCACGGACGGGACGGACCCGGTGCGGACGTAGCCGGTGATGCCACCGCCGGCGGTGAGGAAGGAAAGAATGAAAGCGGAGGTGTCGAGGCCCTGGATAGACTGTGTTAGCTGTGGGTTGCTTTGGTTTGCCTTACAAGGGGAGATTTGCCATTGTTGCTGTGATGTGAGAGATTTTTATATCGAACTGATCTGGCCCAAGTGTCGTTTAAAGCTTCAGGAGAGTTATGAAGCAGTAGTCGGTTTATCTGTCAAGGGGGGTTTGGTTTCAAGTTGATGTTGACGAGCGCCTTCGAATGAGCGAGGGCGAGCAAATGTGCGGGGAAAGCTACGGAGCTTGAACACCCCCCTGTCCCTCCGACGGGAGTGGGTCCGTGTCCTCGGCCCTTTCACGCCAACGCAACGTTTCCTCTAAAGCTTCACGCAACGATCCACGTACGCATACGCCATCATCTCCAGCCAACGGCGCCAAACCCACACCTCCTGCTTCCTTCCCTTTCACAATTCACAATGCCCCCCAAGAGAGCGGCCGCATCCAGCACAGGTGGTGCGAGCTCGCCGCCGTTGACGGTGCCGGGTACGAAGCAGCCCACGCCCGCAGCTCGCTCCGCCGCGGCTGATCCGCAAGAGATTGTCCTCAGCGTGTGGGATAGCTATGTCAAGACTACGCCCTCGCGGGTCAAGCTCATTGATGCCTTCATGGTCTTTTTGATGGTGGTTGGCGCACTGCAGTTTGTGTACTGTGTTTTGGCTGGCAATTATGTACGTCGAAGCCGCTCCCTTTTCCCCCTGCACGTCCTTTAGAGAGATTGTATTGTGGATAGACGCAGCTTGGACGAAAAATTCGACTGACAAACCCTTTTGCCTTGCTTTCCAGCCTTTCAATGCTTTCCTCGCCGGCTTCTCGGCCACAGTCGGTCAGTTCGTGCTTGCCGCCAGCTTGCGCATCCAGACGAATCCAGAGAACAAGGGAGAGTTTGCGAGTGTATCTAACGAGAGGTGAGCCTTTCTCCGGCATCCTTGGCTGCGGACCTCTGCAAGCTTTATGGACAGCAAGAGCTGACGAGGAAATGCAAATACAGGGCGTTTGCGGATTTCGTTTTTGGGAGCTTGATACTACATTTCTTCTGCATCAACTTCATCAACTAGATCAGCCGCAAGTCGAGGAGATCATGAAAAGCACTGGACATATTTTGACCCGGGTCGATCAATGCATAGTATAAACTAAGAAAAGCCTATTCTTCTATCTAAAATTATCTACGGGGGTGGATGAGTTCGCTTTTACCTTGTCTATACGCGCTTATAGGCCGGTCTCTTTCCTACATTATATCTTGAAAGATGCCTTGACAGCAGCGCCCAGCCTCTTGATAGCTTCGTCCATCTTATCTGCAGGCGCAGCAGCAAAAGTTGCACGGAAGAACAGCTGATCCGGCTCCTTGTCTCTCTCTGCGCGGAACCAGCTGCCCTTCGCCACTAGTGCGCCCTCCTTGATACTTGCCAGGAATATTTCGTCCTCCACTTCCAACAGTGACTTGCTGTTAGAGTGGGGATGTTTCTGCCAATCAAGCTGCAGCCAGAGCTAAAACAACATTTGTTAGCCCGCGTTATTGGCCACTTCAAGAGAGGATATACTCACAAACATCCCGGCAGCAGGTGGAACCCAGCTGACAATCTCACGCGGTAGATACTTCTCACAGGCTTGCAACAAAACGTCTCTCCTCTTTGTGTATTCCATCCTCAGATGTACCAGCCAGTCTAGATATCCACCGTGACCGAAATGCTCGTCAAGGAGCTTGAACAGGAAGAGTTGCGAAAGACCGCTAGGATTCTGTACGGATGTCTCCTGTTGCCGAACGAAGCGTTCGCAGATCTGCTCCGATGCGGTGATCCAGCCAGTGCGTGTACCTGGGGCAATGACTTTAGAGAAAGAGTCGAGGCGCATCACACGACCATCGGTATCTAGCCGCAGATATCCTTCCACAAGCTGGCCAAGAAATTCTTCGTGAGAGGAGGGTGGCGGAACATCAGGCGCATTTGCTCCTGTGTATGGCTGCATTTGCAGGAAGTAGTACGGTTCGTCTTCGAGGATATAGATGTCATGCTTCAGGCACACTTCATATAGGGCTTGACGACGCTCCACGCTCGCTGTTGCTCCGGTAGGGTTCTGCCCAGTTGGAACTGTATAAAGCACCCTTGGCTTCCTTGCCTTCCTGGCGCTCTCATCCCAGCTGCTCAGGACCTCGTCCATGTGGGCAGGTATGATACCTTCTCCGTCTAATTTGAGACCAACAAAGTTCAGACCCAAGGGCAAGGCCGCCTCAAGAGAAGATGTGAATGCGTATTCTTCCACGAGGACGTAGTCGCCACTCTCTGTGAACATCCGGAGAGCCATCTCAAAAGCAGAGGTGTTCCCTGTGGTCAGAATGCATTGCCAATCCCGGTATGGAGGATTGTGGACGAGCTCTGTGTGTTCTGTAACGAATCTCAGCAATTGCGGAGAGCCCGTGCCCTGTCCGTAGTTGAGCGCAACACCCAGATCGTAAGCGCTCTTCTCTTCGCTGATGTCGTACTTCCCAGCGTGCAGGGTCACACCCGAGTCCTTGGTCTCCTGCTCAGACCAATGGCCTACTGAAGGCACTTTGAAGTCGAGGTGCTCGATCGGGAAGTACGCGGCAGACGGCAGACCTCCCCCCAGCGAGATGATCGATGGGTCCTTGAGGTATTGCGCAGCGCCCTTCAGCGGAGAGGGCTTACGCGCCAGACTCTCGGTCGTCAGTATATGATCCCACCGCTTCGCTTTGGG
Source organism: Symbiotaphrina buchneri (assembly GCA_001599915.1). Lineage (NCBI taxonomy): Eukaryota > Fungi > Ascomycota > Symbiotaphrinales > Symbiotaphrinaceae > Symbiotaphrina > Symbiotaphrina buchneri. Next base: position 281,101 of record BCIG01000030.1, on the reverse strand, counting down.
CTTCCAGGGCGCGGGCGCCTTGAACATCTCGCTCGTGCCCGCCGCCGCGATCCCTTTCGGCAGGGGAGCAAGTTTCGCACGCCGCTGAGGGATGGCCGCGACGGTCAATGGCTCCGGTACGACCATGGCGGAGATGTCGCTGTCGCCCTTGACGTCAATTGCGGTTGGCGGGGCCATCTCTGCAAGGTTTTGGAAGGTGGGAAGTCGGATTATATCCGAAGAATCGGTGGTCTCGTGCGCAAAAGGTTCAATGGGAGTGGGTGAAGATATAAAGGACGAAGGAAAAAGAGGAATATATTTAAATCTTGGGGAGGAGAACGACAGGGATTGTAGTGTGCCGCGCCCTTGGGGTTGATCAAAGTATTGATTATGACTCTTTGGGTCCTCGATCCTCTCTGGATGGGTACCGTACTTGTGCACAGGGGGGCCGGTCGAGTCAAAATATCCATCCAATCGACGGCGGGGCCGATAAGATAGGCACTTTCCCGGCGGGCTACGTAAGGACGGTTCAACCCTAATCGGGAAGGTACAATAGACGGGAGGCCGAGGACCGGCCTTGAGTTACGAACGGAAGGCAGACGGTGCTCCAATAAGGATGATATATCGTGCCCATACTCCTGAAGAAAATTGCAATACATATATCCTCATGACATGACGGACGACGGACGACGGACGACGGACGGCCTTTCATATTCAAATACACTATACCGCAATTTCGTCCCTAGCCCACGGACGGTTTTCAGATGGGACAGCCATCTGAGATATGCCTGCGCATTGGAATTCTAGTAATAATACCCGTCGAAGCTGGCCCCTGTCGTAGTTCTGTGCATAACCTAGCCGGGACCATCCCTTCACCTGCGAAAGAAGCAAAACTAAGTTGTACATGTGCGCCCAATTCGCTGACCATTTCCCTGGCCTCCAGAATCCAGCCATGAGCCGGGACTAGAGCTCGCCCTACTTGGGTCCCATTAACCCCTGACACCGAAGGAGGAGATCGGAATAAGATCGAGGAACTTTGTATCTCTGTAGTGCTCCCGTGGTCGATATGGTGAAATATAAGCTCAGGGAGAGCGTGCCAATTTGTCCGGACCCTGCAAATAGACTGAAACAATGAACGTATGCCGGATTCCAGATACACCTTTTGCCGCGCAAATCCGCTAGTAGCCACCACCGTTGGTGCCTGCCCCGTACATGTTTGCGTAGGCGCTGCTGTCGTTCTCCGCTCCTTCCACGTCTTCGGGGCTCAAGATACTGATGGACCCCTCTGCTGCCCCTGGGAAGGCCGTCGAGGAGGAGGCATTTGCGCCGCCGCTGCCCCCGACATTTCCGCCGTTTCCGCTGGATGGTCGGTTCTGGTTCTCCCCTCGTGCGGTTTGGGTCTCATTCCAGCGGTCAATTTCAATGTTCAGATATTCGTCTTTGCCAGATAAGGCGACAAACGAAAGGGATACGGGGAAAGTAAAGTCCGAGGTACTCACCTCTCGATATTTTGTCAAGTAGATCTTCAGCGCTTCTGCATAGTTCTCGAAGCCCAATGAGGTCATGGCAAACAAGATATCTTCTCCATTGACGGTTTTCCTTTTCTCTTGTTGACACTTCTCCGATGCTGTTGTCGTAGCCATGCGTCAGCTCTGCCATCCAATTTGGAGATAACATGACCCTTATCCGGCTTACCTTCGCTGGTGATGAAAGAGATGAATTCGCTCACACATTCCTGCATGCACTCTTTGGCTTCTTTCGCTATCTTTGCATTCTCGGGCAGAGCGGTCTTCATTACCCGAGCAACTGGAGCAAAATTTCGAATGTTAGCATCAGAAACGGAGTTATGCGCTGACTTTCTCGACTCCCGGTTGGAGGAAAGCGGTGCTGCAGGTGGTGAGAGACGTTGTGGGCAAGCGCGGGACATGACCAATACTAAGTGTTTCCAAAATATGCAGGATGCATTGGTCAAGCGATCGGAGTGTGATTCGGTGATGTAAACGCGACAAAGCACGGCAAAATCGATGGAAGCGATAGCCTTCCTAACATTGGACGGACATTCGACAGACCAAAAGGGAACGAATGAACTTCAAAAAATAATAGGGAGTAAATAGACTAACCGTTGGCAATTGGCAGCCATCTGTCCTGCTCCTTGACCTCGAACTCGTACCCGATGCCTTGACCTTGTGTATCCTGAGGATCTCTATCCATGGGTTCTTTGTCGTCAGGCGACTGTTCTGCTGGTTCCACCGCGACATCTTGCTGTGGGGACGCTGACATGATGTACCTGGACTGGCTGCTTGCAGCGGCTGGATTTGCGCTGCGCCTCTGATTGTTCGCTGCTCTGTTGGCCGTGTGACGCTGGCAACCACGTCACTGCAGGTATCCGGGGAAAACCTAATGCAAGCTATGCAAGGATGCGTCACGACGGACAGCACTGTCAGGACTCCTTTCCCTGGATGCGCCTCGCAATGAGCAGATGCGGTCCTGTGCGCGCAGCAGCTAATACCGTGCTGGAAAGGTCGTGTACCGATCCACCCGCTGGACAGAATGGAGACTCGGTATGCGAAACGGCCACGTCGGTTGTGCTCCCAGAGACCCGACTGGCCAAAGTGGCGGTGGAAGGAGTGGATGCAGGCTAAGCTGCAGGATTGCGTCTGTCGGTGAGGCGGTTGGGGGGTATAACGTTGCGCTGGGCGGAAGATCCACGGATTAGCTGGACAAGCGGAGGTGCAGATGAACTATTCCCCTAGATTGACGTGTTTTCCTGAAACTTCCGACAGGGCTGGCGATACGATCGGTCCTTGTTGCTGTCCTGCGCCCGATGATGTATCCCGTGTGTGTGGTGCGCGCTGCATGCAATGCAGTGCTCGGAGAGTAGTTGACTCGCGCGAAGGGGAAGCTCAACAGAGGGATGGAAGCTACTATCCCAACACCGCGGTAAAAGTCAATATGGAATCGCGGGTAAACAAACATGGTTCAGGGTGATGCGGAGGAAGCCATACCGGGCAGCCTGCAGCTCGATCGTCGTGCAGCAGCGGTAATTCGCGCTGACAACGACTGGACGAGACAGCTGTACTGATGGTGGTCCTCGTCGCGGGAACTGCGACTTACTGCTGCGGGCCCCGCTGGGTCGCAACGGAACGATGCTGAAGCACGAGCTCGAGCACGGTAACTAAGGGGAGCGTAATTGCCTAGTTGACCTGTTAAGGCAGGCTATTGGACCAGTAAAGGCTTCAGATGGAAAGCACTGCTGTCGTTGGCTGAGGGTGATGGACCTGCTTTGTTTGGCGTTCCAATCACAAATGAGAGAAGGGCAGACCAAGAGCCGATGCCGGGGGGACTCCCGGTTCCCTAACCTTATGCCCGCGCTGATTATTTGGCTCCTTTGCTGATATAATAAAATGAATCAAAAGGGGAAAATTGATAACCAATACTCCAATAGCAACGCTGCGATAGCAGCGCTTCATTTAATTATGATCACAATTATGGTCCCCGTCGAACCAATAATGATTGCTGCTCACTGCTGTACGTTAATGCACCAAAAGACCGGCATCAAACACGGACGACCCGCCGATGTCTACAGTAGGGTACATGTACCCGCTCATGTTCAATTGCCTACCTTACGGTATGTTTGTAGCGGTTACTTCATCAGCGTTTGATCCTGTCACAAGGACGAAGAACTCTTCTCTATACATGTGTTAGGTACGCCGGCGTCAATCACTAAAGATAATAATAACAACGCCATGGTGACACCTCGCTGCATACCGGCTGATCCACGCACAATACACTGCATGCCGTTCCTGTGTCACTTAACTGTCACAGCAGGGCTGAAGAGACCAGCAGCTGAACCACTCATAACAGCCAAAAAGAACCTAGTGATAGCCCTGCTTGGGTTTGTTTTCCACCTGCTTCGTAGATTACGGGGATCGACCGATATAGCAATTAACGGGCTGGCAGTTTGCTTGACGTAGTGCAGCTTAAATCACCGTGGCCTGCACAGAGATAATAATTGTGCAGAAATGCGTGACTCTTGCATGCTGCTGCACTGAATAGCTGCGTTGATATTTTCGTGCAGGTGCAGGGGAGACCTACCTGGGACGCCTTCACGTCACCGCAAAGAGACACAGTCCCAGATGGGGTATACGTGCAATGTCCAGCGCTTCTTCCGAGCGCAACACATGAATATTCTACGAACTCTTAGACCTCCTAGACAGCAAAGGCTCACCCCGAGGCGTAATCGGCCCCTGATGAAGCACAACGTGCAACATCCTTCGCTTAAGGATGCATGGGTGGATGATGCGCTGTCCCCGTTTCCCCCTCCATGTGTGCGTGGAACCCATTGCCTGAATTATATTCCGATAGGCCTATCTATCGATGGATCGAATTCGCCAAACACCGAAAGTTACTTGGATCTTTGTTTAATACCGTGGGCGAATTCCTGGCTGACCTCCGTCTTGGGAGATGCTGATCATGGAGATCACGATGAGCAAGATGAAATTGACGTTGATTCAGCCAGTAGCTGTGCTCTCGTACCTTACTTTGACAATCTCAAGGACTATCCTATGGTAATGGGCCGGCCGGACCAGTGGGATTTGTAAACAGGCGCTGCATGTGCATTAGTCGACGATCCAACTGTATGCTTGACCAACTGTGAAGCAGGGCCAGCACATCATGCTTAGCGGCTGCTGGCACCCCAGTCATCAGCCTCGCTCCAACATTGCAACAAATTGTGACAGTGGCACCATAGGAAATCACAGAAATATCCGATGATCCGATCTTCGATCTTGCTAAACTTTGCGCATCTTCCATTTCGGAAACCATAGACCAGACTGACAGAGTTCATGCAGGATGATCAAGCTGCTATGACGAAATGTCTGAAATCTAAAGTATGCCGCCAGCTAGCACTGTTGTCTGAGTTGTTCGCCAGCCTCCGGAAAAAGATGGTGTGCAACCTCGGACAACGCATCGCCGTCATGGCTCACCCCCTGGAGGACAAAGACGCAAGCTGTACCATCATCCAGACGTTCGAGTCTCAATCTGCGGTACAGCAAGCTCGCCTCCAACATCCCCATTTTCAAGAGTCTCAACTTTGATCCTCCTTGACTTTGCCAAGCACGCTCTTGTGCATGGTAGCCAGATCTGCAATAAGTTCCCTAGTAGAGGAGGCGAAGGATATTGGTCTGGAGAAGCGGACTCCCACTGCACGTCCTGGGCGCTCACTCGATCATTGCTGCACAACTTGTACATTGTTCTTCTTCTAAAGAATTGTTAATATCCGAGAGTTTACAGTGGCTGCAATGGGATCATACCTTCCATTTCTCCATCTCGTCTTGCTGCTTCTTGTATTGCTTCAAGAGGTCATCGAGTACTTTCTTCAAGCCCTCCGAGTTCGTCTTCAGCGCTGGGATAACGTCCTTCACCGTTCTTTCTATAAGGACGCCATTGATCATCCGGAAGCATTTCCGGTCGCCCGGAAGCGGCTCCAACGTTTCGAGTACTAGCCTATTCCACAGAAGCAGCGGTGAGCAAAGCTTGAGCAAGGAGACAGCCTGACAAAAGCGGCCTAAACTTTTATAGCCCATCTGGGTGCTCTTACTTGTGCTCCTCGGTTTCTTGTTCAATGTCCCCAATCCTCTGCGCAAGCTGTTGAAGGCTGTTTTTAAAGTTCGAATACTGCAGCTGCAGCTCTGATCAAAAGGTGAGTGTTAGCGTGAACTTGCATGGTACCGAGAGTACGGAGACTCAACGTACCTTGCTGCTTTCTTGTCGATACCTGGCCCTCGGACGCCATGTCTTGCAATGCCCTGAAAGCAATGGACAGGGCCGACTGTGAACCTGCCTATCGTCGACAGCTTCGAAGGATACCTCATGAACGGAACGAGTCTCCAGTTACGCAGTACGAATACCTCGTTAAGCTCCCATAATGTCCGGCAATTGCCGCACCTGCTGGAGCGCCTCGTCCAATCAGGATCGTCCAAAATTTAAAGATCTCGTGGTACAGCTATCCAGCAGCGTACTGTAGCAGTTGCTGGACTTAAGCTGCCAAATTCCTATTCGAAGAAGCGGTCAAATACCCGTCCAATCTCTCTCTGTCTACTGTCGCAAACCGTGCTATAACTAATACACTGTGACAATCTTGTCCTGTTGCACCATTACGTCCCGAGTAGCTGCCAGTCTCCCGAAAGCGGCTTCGAGGAAGCGGCGCACTTTTACCAGAGTATCAGCTGATTGAAATCCATACTGCTTGACGAGACGCTCCAAAATGCATCCGCATCTTCATACAAAGGACAATCAGGGTACGGTTCCAGCGTTGACCTACTCCTACATCGGTCCGCTAACTGATCTGCAGCCTGCGAGGAGGTTATGGCCCTCCTTGATGAGTGCCACGCGCGGGGATTCCTCTGGAAGGTAGTGGGCGGCTGCAATAAAGCCAAGCACGATGTCAACATGTGCTTGCGGGCTCAGCGGTTGGAAAGAACAAAGGCCAATCGGGAGAAAGCAAAGGTCGAACGGCAGAAGGTGGTCGCGAAATGGGCGGAGATTGACGCCAACTCGTGATGGTGGGAAAGCTGTCAGATGTGATGAGAAACTGGGAGCTGAGAGGGAAAAGGATCATTTTATTTTGCATCGGAGCGGGATCTAGGGGCGCACAGGCGTACAAGACAAGATGCCGGACGTTCATGAGGTGCTATGGTGGGGATGCATGCATATATCCAGCATACAGGAGTTGGCTTTGACAACCTGGTTCTTGACGATTCTCTCCACTCAAAGCAGCTATGATAGGATATTATACTTGGCTACAAGTGTGCCCTAACATACTGTTTCATCCTGCGAAGCTCGCTCATCATCGCCTAAAGAGGCGGCTGATCATACCGCCAGCAATGTTCCTTGCAAGGCCACCGGAGTAAAGGGCATCAGATGCCAAGTTGGAAGCATGACTGAACTTGTCGCATCTTGAAAACGCGATCGTGTTGGTCAACGTTAAGGTGACGGCCATAACTGCATTTGAATCAGCGATTTTTCGTTCAAGTACGGAACCTTGGGAGATAATTACCGACGAGGATTAGCCAAATGAATTTGAAGCTGGCGATTGCGAATATGCCTAGTCCAACCCATAACGCTGGCTGCGCGTACAAACCCAACCAGAAGAACCGGCTGTCTGTAGGGTTGATTGTACGGGTGTTGGGATCGGACGACTCAAACACCCAGTGCGAGTCGCCATTCTGTACATTGACTTCGTTCCACCATCGAAGCCCCACCAGTCGTCTGCCAGCAATATTCTTGAGGTAATAGAAGTCGGCCGCTAGAAGGATAATGGTGACGATGAATATGAGTACGCTAATGCCCGCAGCCGTCAGCCTGCTTTCATGAACAAGCACGCGCAGTCAAACGGTACTCACAAGTTATCGGTGAACAGCAGGCCAAAAAGGTAGGTTAAAAGGCTAGCTGTGAGGGCCGTCTGTTAGCAGACGTTCGCATTGCTTAAATCTGGAGACTAGGGTGTGGTACAAATTCTGAAGGTCAGATAACATATCAGCGTGATCGGATGGGAGCTCAATCTCCAATTGAGAGCCCCTGGCTGGTTTTGTGTATCCATTTCGATTGTGGTCTGCTGCTCCGAATCTTAATTCTACGGCACCATCTGATGGTAGAGGTCCCTTTATTGATGATGGACGAGGACACGAGGTTGGCTAACGTGGCCGCGTCGCCGAGGCGGTGTAAGCTGGCAAAACCAAGGGGTTGCGTACTGGGACCGTGCGAGACGTGCATTTGTGGGGTACACCCCGATAATGCGTGCCTATATCCGGAGTATCGGTGGACGAGACCGAGACTGACTCTCGCGGATAGATAAGCTACTCGAAATATGGCTACTGTAGCACCAATTGTTAGAAGGGCTGTGCTATATGGTCAGTCCCTGGTACCTCTCAATTGATACGGACGCTGACCTGCAGACAGTCCCGGCCTCCTCGCGGAAGTTCTTGGACAAGTCCCGGGCCCTCCAGGTTGACTCAGTGGCTTATGACCTGGAAGACTCGGTGACTCCAGGACGGAAGGTAGAAGCCCGTCAGTCTCTCAGGAACTTTCTGGAGCAGCCTCGGTCAGAAGGCATCCGTGAGACCTCTGTAAGAATCAATGCTGTCGATAGCGGACTTGCGTTGGATGATCTTACGGAGATTGTAAGTGGTCCAATTGCCAGATAGGGGATATTTGCTGACCTAGACCAGTTGAAAGCTCCTAACCTGGATGCCATTTTGATACCCAAAGTCAATTCCGCCTCCGACATGCACTTCGTTACCGATGTCCTGCGACACATCTCGCCTACTCGTCATCCCTCCAACCCCTCCATGCCGACGGAAAAGGCTCCCATCCGACTTCTGGCGCTCATAGAGTCTGCCAAGTCCGTTTTAAATCTGTCCGAAATCTGCAAAGCTTCGCCCTACCTTTCTGGCCTTGTATTTGCCGCAGAAGATTTCGCACTGGACTTATCCCTTACTCGCACAACTGCCCTGACGGAATTCCTCTTCGCACGTTCAGCCATTGCTACTGCGGCTCGGGCGTATGATCTGCCCAGTACTATAGACCTGGTTTGTACAGCCTTCAGAGGCGAGCAAGGTCAAAGGACCCTGGAACAGGAATGCTTGAGTGGGAGAGGGCTCGGCTTCAATGGGAAGCAGTGTATCCATCCAACTCAAGTGGAAGTGTGCCAGAGGACGTTCGCTCCTAGCTTAGAGGAGGTTGAATGGGCAGTGAGGGTTGTCATTGCGGATGAGAAAGCAGAAACTCAAGGAAGAGGAGCATGGACACTCGATGGCAAGATGATCGATGTGCCAGTCGTAGGGAAAGCAAAGGCTATTGTAGGAAAAGCCAAGCTGTCTGGTTTTAACATCGACGAACTCCGGAAGAAATGGAGAGACCAAGAACCCGAATGAAGTATGGTCCTATGACAAATCATGGTTGACTGGCAAGAGCATGGCCATAATTCTCCGGATATACTGTAAGCAAACCTCGAACACCGCCTCCAAAAATGTTGTCCGGCCCCCAATCTCGCCCTTTGGCAAACCCAACGCCGTGAACTCGATGAGTCTCTAGATGCTGAATACGTTGTGCACGCTTCTGCCCATGCATGTCACCTCCTCCCAATATCACCATCTCTCATACTCACACTTGCATTGTTGCTCGCAAAAGCAAGCAGGTACTTGCAACAAGTTAGGACGTATTTGCAAGCTCTTGTCCAGCCTTCGTCAGTATTGTATCCAAGCTTTATGCTGGCCAAGTTGTGGCCAGCCGCGTTCACCGCTGTAGCCTGACCGCTTGTATTGCGGCTGGGGTCGCCCCTGTCACGCTCTCTTATATCTCTCGGGTCCCCAATCTTGTCTTTGTAGATCCGGTACGGTAGTGCGAGGCCTTCGTTCGGGCCATTCTTCCCTTTCTCTTCGACAAACTGGCCGAGCTGCCGCAAACATTCGAGGAAGGCTACCATGGCATTGTCAAAGCGGCGATGGAGAAACATGCGACCCAAAGGAAGGTTTCCAGACGAAAACAGTTCCAGAGTTGTTATTCTAGGTGCTTGCCGTGTTGGCTCCTGGGAGGACGGAGCAGATTGTGGGTATTCAATCCGCTCGATCCTGGAAGAGGACCCCATAGGCTTTAGCCTATACCCTTTGAAGGAAAATCCCATCTTCTCTGCAATTGTGGCTAGCAGTAACAACGTTTGTCCCCAAGCAGCATTGATCTCAGCCCACTCCACTGGAGGGTTGGCTAATCGTCCGAGGCGGAGACCGTTGATAGTACCAAAGTATCCGTCATGCCCTATAGAGAAAGTGTCGTTATATACGTTCGTACGCTGCAACCGTTGAAGCTGCATTGAATCGTGATCGTAGGCTAGATTGACACCATCCCGCTCATTCTGAAAGGCCGACAGTGTCAAGGCGAAAGCATTACGATCCCTCCAGAACGCCTCTTCCTCGGCATCCAGTTGACGGCTTTCATCTTCCAGGGCGGCAATCTCTTCGTCTACTGCACGCTTTTCAGCTTCAAGCTTTTCCAGATCCGCAAAAGCAGCTGCCTCTTTCTCACGGGTCCTGGCCAAGTCCGCCTCAGCTTGCTTTATCTCCTCTACGGTCGGTATCTGCGCGTTTACTTGCTTAAGAAACGTGGCGTAAGCGTCTCTTTCCTTGACGGTAGCCTGCAGACGTTTCTGAAGCCCATCGATCAGAAGCTCTGTGCATTCAGTACAGATTGGATGATCGATGTCTGAGCGGGAGGACAGAATCTCAAAAAGCCTAGCCGCCATCTCCAGGTGATGCGCCAAAGAGTCTCCATCTTCCGGCTTCGACTTGGACTTCGCCCTCTCCTGGGGATCAGCCGCTTGTCCATTTGGCTTTTTGGCGCTCCGCTGTGTTGTATCTGGTGCGGTTGGAGGAGGCACAACTTGTGACTCGGTGAGCATGACAAATGACATGGCCGGATTATCCTTCATGGCCTGTCGAGCGGGGCCGGACGGGCTCGCTGCGATCCCACGCGGCGCGGGAACGGTCCGCTTGATAACGGGTGCTTGCACATGTTGGGTTGAATGATCATAGAGGTCCTTGCGCTCTTGTGAGTATGTCGGCCTGGACGGAGCTAAACGCCGGGCTTGCGGCTGCTGCAGAGAGGAGCCCGTGGATCCTATGTGCACAGTGTTAGTTGAGATCAAGCAGTAACTCGAGGGAAGCCTCCCGTACCAACTAGCAGATCAAAGGCGGCAGGATTCAGGTCCGCAAGTGTGTTGTCAACCTTAAGTGGTGACCTGCACTTTTGGCAGTACATCTTTAAAAGCTTCAACTCGCCGACCGCGCCATATTCATCTGGTGTGAGCCAGGCCGACGGAGGTGGTAATCAGTCAAATCGCATCTCCTCCTGTACGGAGTTAGCAAGCCCATACGTGTGACGCAGTTGAAGGGGGAACGCCTAGGCAACGGCAACCTCCGCCTACCTAGCTACCAATACGCAACAGGCGTTCTGTTGTCTAAACTCGCGACTCGCAACTCGAATTCACATCTCCACGCCGGATGGTCATGATCACGACTACAAGGGCCCGCACACCAGGACCGTGTTCGATGCTTGAAAACACTTTCCTGATTATCTGCTCTACATGGCATTGAGATAATACATCTAAAGGCCTGACTGATGGAGGGTACGGGGCGCCCCTCTAAGCGTCAGCGATTATCTCCGCAAAGAGGCCGTGACGTTGATCCTGCTGGGGATCTGTTCCAGCAACGGAACCAGAACGATCTAAAGCTGAAGTCACGCTTCGAAGCTATTTTTGAAAAGTATGGAAAGGACTTCTCTGGCGTTGGAGATGAGATTGACCTGGAAACCGGGGAGATTGTTGTCAACAATGGCCACATTGAGGACATGAAGGATGAGCAGGACGTGGGTACTGTGGATGAAGGGAGAGTTTTCCTAAGAGCATTTACAGCTCCTCCCGAGGACCAAGGAAATACTGCCTTTGGCGATGAGGATTGGGATGATGGGCAGTCGGAACAGGACTCATTTTCAGATGATGAGCGCCGCGGCAACCGGGACAAAGCGCAGCTTGGTCAAGAGGATGACGACGTGTTTGGTGGCCTTCTCGACGAGTGGCAGGACGAGCCAATCCCTTCTCGTGAGTTCGTGCCTCTTGAGGAAAGGTTGGTCTTCACACAGGACCGCACATCGTCAACGCGCACATCAGGACGAAGAGCGCGATCGAATAGTCATAAGCTGCCATCAGAAGATGCCATATTAGCACAATTTGGCGAAAAGATTGGTCCGCAGATAGTGGAATATGTGGCAAGGCTGCGACCGTTGGAGTCTTCCAACATAGAAGCTGCCTGGAGAACTCCAGGTCCCGTGGCTCAACCTAGTCCCGGCAAAAGACCCGTATTGAAGCGATATCTGAGAGCGGCGACTGAAGCGCCTGGAAGCTCGGAAGACGAGGACGACGACAAATCAGATTTCGAGGAGACATTCGTCTCTCGAGGACCACCGTTGGATTCCAGGAAAGGGCGAGCGAGGGAACTTGCCCGGCTGTCACAAGAATCTGGCTCTGAGCATTCATTCATAATGGAGGAGTACTCCTCTGTGTCCTCAGGCAGTTCACCAGATATGAAGAAGATGAAGGGACACAGCTTGTCGTCAGAAGATGACTGGGACCTTGGTGGAGTTGATGATAGTGTCTCCGCCGCCAGAGGGGGTTCGAGAGCAAGTGGGGGTGGACGGCGTTCGAACTCAGTGGGCCTCAACCCTGCAATGCAACTACTCAAGGGTCCAAGAAAATCGTCAACTCCGTCCTCTTCGAATGAAATAGCTGAAGCCTTAGGGCTCTGGCAACAGGTGGTCTTACGAGCTCAGTCTAGGAACGAATCTCCGCATGGGGCTCCGAGGCCCTCACTATCCACTCCACGTCATTCTACACATGATAATGCAGAAGGGCTTGGAGATTGTGACGACTCATTCCATATTAGAACGTCTCCTGAGCGTCGGACTTCATCGAGGGAGCCAAGGGAGATAAATCGACGTAGCCGTAAGGCAAACACACTCACTGTCGATAATACACCAGATGGTGTCCACCATCCTGTCTGCCTCCAGCAGAAGCCCATCTCGATGTTTACTGCGGAAAACATGTCACTTTCCACGACAACCCAATTCAATGGCAGGGAGGTCGTCAGTATGAGCCACAGTGAAGTATCTACTTCGCAGGAGCATACCAGTGTGCTCCGAGATGTCACTCAGGTAGCGATAGTCACGCCGCCACGACCAACGCGCTCTTCTCCGAAGAAACAGTCCACCCCTATCTCGACTTTACTAAAGCCACTTCTACGCCACAGCCCGGCAAAGAGCCTGCTTGAAAATCATCCACAAACCCAAAATAATGGAGAGGTGATTGTGATCAGCAGCGCAGACGACGGTAGCAGTGATGAACTGAGCCAACAACGTACTGGTTCAGTGGAGGCCCCAAATGGCTCGATTCGACGTTGCGGGGAGAATGGCTTTGTGTGTAATAGAGAGTTCTGCTTCAAATGCCTTTAAATGAGCGGCAAAATGCCGCTGATAAAGCACATTGGCACCGTCGATCTGTCATTAGACGCATTTTCATTATAGGGTTCTTATGAAGGATAAGGCTATGCAGTTTATGGGCGTTTAAAGATACCCCTGTTCGTCTCTCTATTTGCGAATGCCAGGATTCAACACTTCTTGTAGTGTAGTGTCTGATTTTCCTCCGACATTACCCACTTTTGCCCAAAATTTAGACAGGTGTCGGGTTCCTGAATCGCACAAGATGGTCACGACCCGGTGCCCTGGGCCAAGTCTGAGTGCGGTTTGTACGGCAGCGAGACCTGGATACTTGTGTGTGAGACACCAAACACAGCAGGAGCACGGGGACTCACAGTTTACCGCACTGCTACTGCCAATGAATATGCCGTCCTTTTCCACCAGCCACCGAGCCATTGCCATGGCTTGGTCGTCGGTAACTCTCACAGCGTCATTGACGAGTTCTCTGCCTGCTTCAAAATTGGCAGTCACCCGATTTACGCCGATTCCTTCAACAATGGTATCGACCTGATGTCTCCGTCTAGTGCCTTCTCTCTCTTTCGGGTCAAACATAACGCCGTACTTGACGCGGTTGTAGAGCCCGCTCCCCTGAGGGTCCGCTAGGACGACCTCTAACTTGGGGAGCTTGGATTTGAGAAACAATGCAACCCCAGATATGGTACCTCCTGTGCCAGCCCCGGCCACGAATGCGTCCAGCTCACCACCCGTTTGCCGGTATATTTCTGGGCCTGTCCCTGTGTAGTGAGCTCGCCAGTTTGCCTCCGTTTCGAACTGATCAGCGAAGAAGCCTCGCCCGGGCCGATTTGGGTCATTCGTATGCTCAAGAGCCCGGGTGCGAGCCTTATTCACAAACTGATTCTGATCAACAATAGGTGCTGGCTTGACTCTTTCAACCTCGGCACCCAGTTTCAACAGCAAGTCTGACTTCTCCGTGGCCTGGTCGTTCGGCATGCAACTGTAGATTGACATCAGATGTGGTCCGAGATTGGGGAGTAGTGGAACAGATGTGCGAGGTACTACATACATGTGGGCCAGATAACCTCTGGCACGGGCAAGCGTAGCAAGTGATATTCCAGTCGAACCCACAGTGCCTTCATATATTGTGTCTCCGGAGTGTGGCGTTAACAAGCCCTCTTCTTCGGCCTTTACTCTGGTCAGCTCAGGTCATGGTTGGGAAACAGCTATAGGTCTACCATCCGTATAATGTTTAATGCTACCCTGTCTTTGGGGCTTCCGCCACCGCCATTGAGGAACTACAATACATCAGACATACTCGGTGCCAAATCGCAGTAATTGCCGGTTCACTGACCTCAGCCTTGGCCAGTATCTCGCATCCGGTCTCTTCTGACAAGGACTTGATCTTGATCAAAGGCGTATTGCCAATGGTGCCCTCTATCCCTTCCACGATTTCATTCTCCCTAGCAGTCCCTGAGTTTGTATCATCCTTTAAAGCAATAGGCTGGGGAGCAATAGCCTGCGGCGCAGCTGTCGTAGAGGCGCCACGGGCCCCACGGCGAAACCGTCGTTCTAGATCTGGGTAGAAGTCCTTCAAGCCTAGAGTGAGAAGTACGCCAGCAACGAAGGCGCTTGCCAGGTACAGTTGCTGACGGTGTTCCATTGGACTATACCGAATTTCATAGTAGGCGAACGTCCATCTCTCACTTCTTGCGCAGCTGAACGTGGTTTGGTGTTGAGCTCTCGAGGGCGGTTGCTTGCTCCAAAGGAAGAAGCTTGGGCCACATCGCGACGGGACCTTTTTCTGTCCCCGTGTGGTCACCTCCGCTCCCTCAACAACGCTTCCCGTGCGCAGCACTAACGACCACCCCATGGATTCACCAATTGTGAGTTGTCTCTTCAGACAGCTTTTCCGACACAGGGAATGCCCGGGCATCAGGTCCTCCGCCAAGGGGATCCTGCGGCGCCCTCAGCCAAGGAGTGCAGTGCCTGTTCAACGCCGCTATGTCTCCACAGATTGGCAAGACGACAGCCGCAGAGAAAGCAATTGGCAGCAACGAACGGAGATATTACCGAGCGATAAGATGGATGAATACCGAAAGTACCCGATGGTCACCGCTGAGCAATTGAAGAGTCGACGAGAACGACCGAAAAGAGTGAAAATGTTGACTAGAGAATTCATCGATGGTGAGAGGCTGTCCACAACGGACTGTGCACAACGTGGCTGATACCATGACAGACAGCTTATACAATCCAAATTATGGGTACTTCTCCAAGCAGGTGGTGATCTTCCACCCAGGTGAACCTTTCGACTTCAACAATATCAAGGACGAGCCGGAGTTCTACAAGATCCTCGGCAACAGATACACTGAGTTCGAGGACAAGCTGGATGCGAAACAGGAGAATCCAACCCGTCAGCTTTGGCATACGCCTACAGAGCTCTTCCGTCCCTACTATGGCGAGGCGATAGCGCGTTATCTCATCACCAACTACAAGCTCTCTCTGTATCCTTACCACGACCTCATACTGTACGAGATTGGCGCAGGCAACGGTACACTCATGCTCAATATCCTGGACTACATCCGCGACACAGATCCATCCGTGTATGACCGCACGAAGTTCAAGATAATAGAGATCTCATCCTCCCTTGCTTCCCTACAGCGAAGACAGCTTTATCGCAATGCCGCGTCCCGGGGCCACGCCAACAAGGTGGAGATCATCAACCGGTCCATTTTCGCGTGGGACACTTATGTACCTTCTCCCTGCTTCTTCCTGGCCCTAGAGGTCTTCGACAACTTCGCTCACGACGTCATCCGCTACGACCCCGATACCGACCAGCCCTTACAGGGCACCGTCCTCATCGACGGAGACGGAGACTTCTACGAGTTCTACTCCCCTCAGATCGACCCCCTTGCCTCACGCTTTCTTGCGGTGCGGAAGACCGCTTGTGCGCGAGTGCCATACAAGCATCCCCTACAAGGATCGAGGCTTCTGCGCCGAGCACGTGCCTCACTTCCTTTTGCGCCCAACCTTACAACCCCCGAGTATATACCCACCCGGCTGATGCAGTTCTTCGACATCCTCCACGATTACTTCCCCGCGCACCGTCTCTTGACATCCGACTTTCACAGCCTCCCCGACGCCGTCCCAGGAGTCAATGCTCCCGTCGTGCAGACGCGCTATGAGCGGAGGACGGTACCGGTGACCACGCCTCTGGTAAGCTTTCTTCCCAGCATGAGTGCCATTCTGGTGAAATGCTCCCGGCCGCCTAACGTGGACTAATGGAACGTCTTCTAGGTTCAACAAGGCTACTTTGACATTCTTTTCCCCACCGATTTCCGCGTCATGGAAGCACTCTATCGTGCCCTGACGGGCAAGCTGACCAGTGTGATGAGCCACGAGGATTTTCTCAGACGGTGGGCTTATGTGGAAGATACCATGACAAGGAGCGGAGAAAACCCACTACTCAGCTGGTACAAGAATGCCAGCGTTATGACTACTGTGTAATGTCTGGTGTAGATATATAACTGGAGATGAATTAGGATCAGTCTCAAGGCAGAGAAATTTCGTCATCTGCATAGGAGACATGTTGAGCTATATCTTTTAGAACATGTCTATTAGCAAAGGCACCAATACATGCCACACAAGAATCCGATTAGATTAGGCTATGGTCTATGAGAAGGCAGGACGCGCAATCTGGCGCCTGGCTGGTGTCTTTTAGATTCGAATGATTTGTTGTACATTGTGAGACGAAAGCCAATCATGGCGCGGAAAGCAAGCCGCGAGAACGAACGTGGTGCAATCCAAGCCAAGCAACAGCAAAACTCAAGCATATCTGGTATCTCCAAAACATAGCTGCGTGGCGCAAAAGGGGTTGTCATCGAATCATATGAAAGGAAATTGCTGTCTGGTGATGAACAAATAGCGTAGTCACAGGAGTCTAGGCGACCGAGCTGTGACGATGCTGCTGGAATGAGAACGGAAAACTAGCATGTTGTGGGTATCCTTAAAGCTGCTTTGCTTGCCAACAGGTCGAACATATGGTCGGATAAAAGATGTGCTCGACGACTTATAGAGAGGGTTTCCGCGTCCTATCAGACTCGTGTTGCGTGCTGGTTCTCCATGCCCCCCGTCAACTCAGCCACACGCGCCTTGATACGTGCAACTCGAGATTCGATAGCTACAAAGAATTGGCATTAGAAGACACTGTTGATGATGCGGTAACGACTTACTCTCTTCACCACTAGTCTCTCCGTCATCCGTTCTATCTGTTCGCGCGCTTTGGCGGCTTTGTCTCGACTGTTCCTCGCTTTGTCTGGCTGCCGCACGTTCTGCAGCGTTTTTCCGAATCTGAGCCCACCGATCTTGTGATGGTGAAACCTGGCGCGTCATCTCGTTCGGATCGTCCGGATCGATCCGAGCCGGCTTTTGGAGGACGACAGGGTCTTCGCCGGAAGGTGGAGCGTAATCATCAAATGACTCGTTCTCATGACGCTGTGGTGGCGCCTGCCTGGAGAGCTTATCTGTTTCTGGCGGGACAAAAGCCGGCATATCCGTCAATGGACCTTGGTCGAAGCTGCGGAACTCATGATCAGCCCTACGCTCTTCAACGGAATCAATTCCTGAAGCACTCTCATCCCTGGTTGAGGGCGTTGGATGCTCAGGAGCGTATGCCAAAGGGATGTCCGCAGATCCCTCTGTTGGCGTAGTCGGACCGCTCCTTGACCCGATGGGGTCTGCCGGCGTTTCGGCAATGGCAGTATGGTCGTGGGCTGATACGGCAGGTGGGCTCTTTTTCCGGAAGGATAATCGCTTTCCGAGAGAAGGCTTCTCGTCAGTGACCTGCAGGCCGGTTTGCGGGTTTGACCTTGGCTGCAATGGCCCAGCCGAATGGTCAGGCACGGTAGACTTGTTCTTTCCAAAAAGTCTCCTAAAGCCGCCTTGTCTCTCTCGCTTCTGAAGCTTGTGTGCTTGCTTTTTGATTGGTGGCGATGAAGGGGAAGTCGTAGCAGGGACCTTTTGAGCGTTGTCAGTGGGTTCCGGAGTAAAACTCCTTGACTGTGCTTGTGATTGTGCTTGGGATTGCGCTTGCGACGGTGCTTGAGAACGTTGTATATGAGCAACAGGTTTTCTTCCTGCTGGGGCCTGGTTCGGCATGGTGAACGGCGCCTCCGTCGTCTCAAGAGGCATCGATTGCTGTGGTGGTTGATGTGCCACAGGAGGTGTAGGTATGACCGTGGCAGGTGTCTGCACTTCAGACCGCAGCTTGGGAGTTCTTGCTTTAGGGGAGGGTGTTTGTGTCGGCGTCTCGGATTTTGCGGGATTCAATAACGCGGCTGCACGGGTTTGGAAACTGGGACCGCTGGTAGACGGCGCCTTTTCCTCCTCTTCCACTTCGACGATTCCTTCTCTATCTGGACGCAGCGCAGGGTGTTCCTCAATCGGCGGAGGCGTGAGATGGTCAAAAGGAAGCGCAGGAAGATCCCTCTGTTTAGCCAACTCCTTCTCTTTAGTTGAAGGCTCGTCTTTCGTGAACGATTGACCAGTTGGTACCTTTGCGATTTCATCATTTTCAGTATTACCATTGGTAGGTAGGAGCTCCTTAGAATGTCCTCTTCCAGCGTAGTTGTCTCCGAGATACTGGCGGCGAATGGCGTCTTTGTCGTAACTATTGGCCCACTTCATTGCTGGAGCGGCCTCGCTCATGATGACCGGTTGCAAGGTGAACACACTGGTGGTCTTCATTGAGGCTGCCTCTCCAAGCCTTCCCCTAGGTTCAGGGGGTGAAAGTCTAGCGGCCTCCTGTTGCTTCTGCCTCTCTTGTAAGGCTGCGGCAGCTGCGTGAATCCTCGCATGTTGATCTGGACCGAGATTTGCTTTGCTCTCCGCCGCGCTTCTAGCTTGCTTGTACGGTTGAGGAGGTGGTGGAGCGAGGTGCTTGCCAGACTCGCGGCGGGCTTTCCTAGAGCGCTTAGAGATAGCAAACCGACTCTTCTTCTCCACTACATACGCTCCCTCCTCTGGCTCCGGCGCGGCGCCCTTGACTTGCTCTTCAATTACGAGCCACCGGCCTTGCGCTATGTTCGTCTCTACCAGAGCGCACCGTCCAAATGCGGATTTCCTCTCAGCGGGTTCCTCGGGTGCCAAGCTTGACATCCATACCCACCAGAAAGCGTCATCCAGTTCCAGACGATTGATGCTTGCAAGTTCTCCAGGTTCTAGCGTTGATTCACCGCCGTCCGTCATGTTCGTGTTCGACTGCGAGCTGTGAACCCGAGACGTAGTGATAGGAGGGAGCATCTTATCCGGGGGCAGAGAGAATGCTGGTCTATTGTCCATTCCATCCACGAATCCAGAAGACAAAAAATCAGCCCAAGATGGCGTGGTAGGCCGTCCACCTTTATTGTTCCGTGACATGGGTGCTCCGCGCAGGCCCCTCTGTCCGTAACGACTACTAAGGGAGGAGAAACCGTTCTCCGGCTCTTCTTCTGCTCCCTCCAGCAAGCCGGCAAACCCCATGTCTTGAAAACGTGACCAGTCCCCTCCCATCGCCGGCGATTTAGTCGTAATCAAACCGGAATCATTCGTCGAAGATATGCTCTGGAGTACCCGGCGGCACTCATCAGTCAAAGCGTGAACAGGATCATCGAAATCCGCGAGCCTTTGGAGTACGGGGTCATCATCTCGGTACTCGAAGTTTCTTGCCCGGCGGAGGAGGGCAAATGGAGTTGGTGAGACTGCATCGACGATCATGACGACTTTCGTTGTAGGTGTCCGTAGAAATGCTGGGCTTTGAGGCGGGTACTCAGTTGCCTCGACCAGAGACTGAAGTGATAAAGGAAGTGCCGATATCCCATTGACCCCTCGAACAGAATCAGGAGATAATGACCGCAGATAGGCAAAAAATAGATGACTTGTAGCGTCCGCAGCGCTGGAAGGTTATCAGTCAAGTGTAAAGATTGAGCAGGTCAGGGGATAGCCCACCCTATCCAAGTTTTATAGCCGCCATCAAATCCCGTCCCAGAATCGCCGTGTTCGAAAGCCCACCACCCAGCATATCTGGACAGTTTCCTGCCCCCAAAGCCATTCGTCTTTCCGTACGCCGCAACTGCAGCCATCAAATCAAAAAAATCGAAGATGATCTTGGTCCTCGCGTCTGATTCGACGCTGATTGGTATGAAGGTGGCAAAGGCGTCCCTGGCCATGTTCGAATCTGGAAGCTTGGTCAATGGACTGTCTCACAAGCCAGGACTGGGGTATCCTGTTCCCACCTTGTTCACCCACACGGAACAACTCGTATGCCTCCCAAGCCACAACCCCGCCTGGGAGCCTGCTCCAACACCATTTCATGACGCTGGCCAACACCTAGGAGAAGTCAGCATGAGAAGCACAAGTCAAGTGTCGCAGAGACAGACAGCAGGCTCTGTTAACCGTAATTCTTGTCTCAAAGCTTCCCCAGTTAATCTTCCGCCATTTCCTGCAGCAGGATAGAAGAAGTTGCGCAGGAAGGATCTTGCAGAGCTGGCTTCAGCAGTGGGTCGGAAGGGAAGTAGGAAGAAGGGCGATTGTAAAGCTGATTGAATTAAGGGATTAGCCAGACTCTATTGTTGGGGCAATGTTATACGAGGACAGTGTGTTGTAAACGGACCTCGAGCCTTCAGTTCTTGAGTACATCCTCTTAATAGCTCCTGCACCTCCTCCGCTTCCACTTCTTTGCGTAGCCAAGGCTGTTCATACCGAGGTTGGACTTGCGTAGCAGCCGCAGGCTCTTGCGGAGTGATCTTTTTGGTTTTCGTCGAGTGAGCCGCACTGTCCTTGCTCTTAAAGACTTTCGAGAAAAATGGCATCGTGGGGAACGTAGCGCAGACGATTGGAGCTGCAAGGCCGGCCAGCTGCAACCAGCTTGTGTGTAATTATTCCCAATCAAACCTTGCTGTGCGTCTCGAGTAGAAACAGATAGCCGGCGACCTAGATTGAGTCCTTAAGGTTCATGGATATTTGCGACATGAAGTGTCCGGCAGGGGACAGTCAATGGTAGTATTAGGGGGTGGCCAGTGACGGCAGGTCCCAAGGTCCAGGAACAGGGTTCTAAATCCGAGTATTAGGACGCGAGTAGATACACGTCGATAACACAGACGTGGAGAGCTCGAAAAGAATTCAGCAAAAATGAGGGACTTTCCAAAGTCAAGTTTGAAGCATGCTGACACGACAACGAAGAGAATTACGAACGGAGAAGACGCATCAATGAATGACTGAGAGCGTGGCTGGACGGGCCATGGTCGAATAAGGAGGAGCTGGGGGACGACAGAGCAGGGCAGAGCAGCAGCAGCAGCAACAAATGAGAGCTTTGGCCTCTCACCTATCTTAGTCCCGTCCGTAGCGAGCCTTTTAAAGTACGAAGTACCCTGAAGCACCGGTACGGTACGAGTGACAAGTATATCGTACGCCGGTGTTGGCACTTCCCGCGCCCCCCACGCCAACAATAAATAGCAAACGCGTGCAACAACGGTACGGGTACTCCGTACAATGGGCCAGCGAGCTAAGGCTCTCACAGGGCACCTAAGGCAGCTTATGGTTATTGGTATTATCCTGCTTCCTCCACTCAAGGCTTTTGCCTTCTACTGTTGAGCACCATGCGGGCGATTCTCTAAATAAGGTACCCACTCGGGGCGCATCGCATCTTCCCATAAGGTGCCAAGGCACTGGAGGCACCACTCAGGAGCCAGGACGCCGAGGACACCAATGATCCTGTCGAAGACATGCAGTCAATGAACCGAGGGTCGATCATGCCTCCAGTATCAGGGGTCGGCGCCTTGCCGCTCCAAAAAAGGGGCACTTTCCGTCACCCTCTACCTCTTTTCGCGACAATCGGCATACGGTAAGTTCAAGATGCTCTGAACAAGACCGGGCATTGGCTCGCTTTAGGCATGGTCTATGCCTTTTCCCATACCCGGAACCGGGATGACGGCAACGAAGTAATTTAACTTACCTTCTTGGCCTGTCAAACACAAAAAGGATGATGCGCCACGCTGGCCTTTTAATTAAAAGCTCTTCGAAAAGGACCACTAAGACCTAGCTTACTTTACCTGCAAATCCTGAAACAATAATGCATGCCGATCCACTTCCTGGAGCTTGCCGCAACAGTTGTCCGCCCATGGATTCTGTATAATTGCTCTCCCTTCAAAGTCAGCGAATAATGCACGACATATCAGCTACCTTACGCGTCGGTATCCGTGGATGCTCCTTGTGCTCTCCACGAGGTAGCACGAAGCTCAACGGCCCGTCGAGTCTAAAAGCAATCAAAGCTTTAGTCCTCGGCTAGACGCTTAAGCGTCACCTATGACAGATTTGCGCGAGCTCTAGGGCGCTCCACCAGTCTGCAACCCTTGGCACAGTGAAGAGGGCTAAGATAGCAGCTCCTTACTCTTTCCAGAGTAACTATCTAGTACGCTGTGCGCAAAGATCGCGATACCATAAAATGAAGCCAGAAACAGAGCACAGCTGATAGCTTAAACACCTCCTTGATTTCTCAATTACTACCTGCGCGGATTTTCTCAACGGGCCAAGTAAAAACGTGCTTCGTCGGTCCATGCTAAAGCCCTGTGTGGCTAAGACGTATTCCGTGACGTGCCAGAGCACAACTGTCTCGATCGACCTATGAATTCATCCGGGCACCTAGAAGTTTAGATCAGTACTTAATCGGCCGCAGTGTTGGCGATGCAAATTGATTCATTTATGAACAAATTGAGTCTCGCTGAATGGAGAGGTATGTCTGAAAATGGTTAGAGTTGCGGGTAGATAGATTCCCCAGATACGCGATCTGAGATCCGGGTCTTGACGTAACTGAAGGTTTCATGTGATCACCTACCTGAAGCAACGTTTGCAAGCGGCCTTTAGCAATCCAAAAGCATGCAAAGGCATGCAGATATTTATGTATATATTGCACCAACTTGAAGTCTCCTTGGAAATCCATCGGACATCGTTGACATTGCATTAACCGCTTTACCAACAGTGAGAGTCGTCCAATATGGTGAAAGACAACGAGACAGTCATCCAGTTCGTCCACGCCGCATCTTGGAAATTCCAAAGTACTGATTTATCCCACAGGGAGTTCAATGAACTTGTCAATATGTCCGCTGACGAGTTAGACACCTGGTTAAAGGAAGAATCGGTCCACCAGCTCTGGCTGGGCCAAGGATGATGAATCAGGGGAGACAATCGGTCATGAGAGGTAAAAGATAGCAGAAACCCTTGTGCTGCTTCCATAGCTGACTTTCTGTCAGCGGGCGAAAGATTGTTGAGATCTTGAGAAAGAACCCCAAGAAAGACCCGAGTCAATATGATCAAGACGACATTGACCATATGCGGAGAGTGGTCTCCTACTGCAAGAGGCATCTCGCGCAGGAAGAAACAGCGAAAAGAAATACAGAGAGCAAGAGCTATAAATCGCTCAAGAACTGGGGGCATGATGCCCAGAAGACATGAGCAATCCAATTGAATTGTCTTGAGGCAGGAAAACGAGATTAGCTGGGCTTGCTAGAAGTGGAAGGCTGAGCGTCGGTCTAAAAACAAAATATGAACCTCCATAACATGAAAGAATAAAAATATAAGTAGAGGCAAATAGAAATGAATGATCCGATCCAGGATACCTTACATAGAGAAGTGAGGGGAACACAAATACGTTAAAGCCTTGCGATCATGCACACGATAATCTTCTGAAACGTTAGCCACATTGTTGTCCATCGGGCCCCGACTGTTTGAGTAAGACAGCTCCGTCTTGCACGTCAATTCACTGTGGAAGAGGCTGGATTTCGCTCTAACTCGTGGTGTATAAATATAGAAACCCCGCTAATGCATCGACAAGCATGCGGGGTCGATGTTTGAGATGACCTACACTTGAGCCTCAAGAATGTTCGATAACAACTGACCGGGTGATGGCCGGTAGTTGATAAGATAAAGAAGGCAGGTGTTAAGGTCGTTGTGTGCACCATGCCACCCGAGTTCTCTGCTGCAGACTAAAGGCATGCTACCCCTCTTTGTCTTCAGCGGTGACTGGCATGCCACGGTCTGTCCAAACTTCGAAGTACGGTCATCCCATAATCGGTTATTACATACTTCGCTGACCCTTATTGTTTGGGCCTGTGAATGCGCCTAGACCTGGAAAGAACTGAGTGATGCCAAAATGGTCAAACATTAGGTAATGGCATGCCTGGCACAAGCATCGCTGTAGGCGCTTGCGGCATGAATATGCTGACCACACAAGCAACATTGAATTTGACAATATTTGGCGTTGTTTGAATGCGCATGACGAGCTTCGTCATCAGGACTTGCTCACCTCGCGGGTTCCAGGATGACTACGTAGACACATGGGCAAGGAAGGCAAGCCTGGGCCAACGGCACGGCATTTGAGTATATCAAACATTAAGATTCTTTGCCTACAACAACGGGGATGTTTCTTCGTCGCACATCGAGCATATCCAGATTCCGCGGCATCACGGACGCCGAACGATAGTTCAAGCAAGGGAAAGCCACTTGAGGCGAGCCGAAAGTTGACAGCAAACTAGATGCAATTTGGTATGGAAGGCAAGTTATTTTTGGAAATTGGGGGCTTCATTGTCACCGACTCACCGCACTACGGAGTACCGTCCGACGTACGGAGTACTCGTACTTGTACCCTTCCACATTTATTGGACAATCTTTGGCCTGTAATGGAGCATCGCAAAGGCTTCCATCTTCCTGCGCTGTGCGCAGACCATCAATGATTGGCGATTTTCTGTTTTGGCCCCATCCATATGATCCCTGCAATTTGACAAACGCAGGTACTTTACGATATCCTGCTGCACAGCTGTACCGCGTAAAGGTTGGAGAACCGCGGCTTCAGTGCCAAATCATTTTCGGAGGCTCGGTGGGAAATGGCACATGTCATCTTAGCTCTCTTAGTGCAGTCGGTTAGGCTTCGTTTCGTACACAGATTTACTCGTACTCGTCCGGGCGTGTAAGATACAGTACTCGTAGCGGAAAAGTAAGTTAAGTTAAGGTAGGTGTCATAAGTCCCACCGTAAGCCTGCCGAGACTCGCCTGTGGCCCCGGGCCTGCCAGTTTCGTTCTCACGTTTCAACCTTGCGATGCTATTCTTTATATTTAGCATCACCCGCCGACAGCTGCTGGAGCTGCGAAACCCCATGCGCCCTCCACAAGCCCGCAACCGCATTCTCGTGCCCATACACTTCCCAACCAAGCTAGTGTGTTCCGCCTGAGAAGGGAAAAGTCTCCGCTTGAACGTGCGTGCATAAGCTCGGTTGTCGCAGAGACTCCATAGGCTCTCTGCTTCCAGGTACCGCGTGCGAGGCGTCTGCATCGATCTATATCATCACCATATTCCCCGCCTGCTGCGGGCGCGTCGAAGATAGATCTGTCGCAGCCGCAGTCCAACCCTGCCACGCGATTATCTATTAGTTATTCTTGTCGTGTGTATCCTCACGACTGTGCCATCGTGCGGGTGTGGCTTTCCTGCTCCGCCTGTGACCTAAGCCATCGACGCCGCACTTGCTTTAATTCGTGGAGATCTGCTGTCCATCAAGCTCGATCGGCAAAGCATAGCGCTCTCGTCATATCACCATGGGACGGAGAAAGATTGAGATAAAGGCGATAAAAGATGATCGGAATCGCTCGGTGTAAGTTTCATGCCGCCACCCGATCTCCAGGAAGATAATGGCTGACGAAGTTGCGATCTAGCACTTTTTTAAAGCGCAAGGGCGGCCTCTTCAAGAAAGCTCACGAGCTTTCCGTATTATGCTCTGTTAATGTCGCGGTGATAATATTTGGCCATAATGGCAAGCTCTATGAGTTCTCGTCAGGGGACATCAACGACACGATTGCCAGATATCAAAGTGTAGGCTGCGCTGTCTACAATATGCTTAAAAGACGGGTACTAATTAAAGTGCAGTATGGCCATCCACACGAACACAAGGGCCCTGCAGATTATAATGGCAAGAAAGACTACGACGATGACGATGAAGATGACGCCGGATCGCCGCCACCGGAAGCAGTGTCAGAACATGACCATGCGATGTATGCGCATCACCTCCAGAACCAGGCTCCGTATCAACACATGAGAGAGTATACCCCATCACAGTCTCCCCCCATGCCGAATGGCGCTTTCCATCCAAGGGGACTCACGCCTCAACCCCATGGCCTGCCGCGGCCGGATTCACGGACGCATATACGCCGATCGAGTTCCAACCTTGTCCCTCAACATTATCCCGGCTCGCAGCCTCCTACGAACCAGAATGGTTTCGCCTACATGCCCAATCCGCCGCTCTACAACCCGCAGGCCGCTCAGAACATGCATATGGCCGGTCAGGCCGGACACCCCCCTCAGTATCAGTACCAACCGCCGCCTCCACAACAACAGCCACAACCAGTCTATATGGAAGAACGCCGACAGCAGTCCATGCCGCCGGCAGCTCCTCCACAGCATACAGAACCTCACCGTGAACCGTCACCTCCCCACCACCAGCCTGAATATGAAACTCCACAAATGCTACAACCAAAACCGGCGCCACCTAAATCAAAGAGCATATTCACTCCCATAGATGATAGCAGGTCATTGTTGGCACAGCAGTGGGGCCTAGGGACTAGTAATACCGATTATCAATCCCGGGAACGAGAGCAACCTGTCAAGACCGAGTTTACCCACAGATCACAGTCGGTTGACGTTGGGGCTGTCTCCAGGCACAAGGACGGACCGCTGCCTCTTGCTTCAAGGGCTAATCGGACATCTACACAGTCACAGCGTAACGCCTCGACGGCGTCACTATCAGATATACCGCGGGGCGTTGCTGGAGGACCTCAAGGCGGTGACAAACGTCCTCGTCTGAAGGTACAAATTCCAAGCGAGCAATCCGACGGAGGAAGCGCAACCGCAGATTCATCCCCTCGGGCGTCTGGTGGGACAGCGTTAGGGACACCGGTTAAGACATCAGCCCCTGGTGACAGTCATTCTAGCCATTCCTCCGGCGTTGTGCTACCTCCCCCGTCACCCAGCGCTAGTGCAATACTCAGTGCTGGCGCTCAAGGCCCACCGAACCCTTTTGCGCGACCAATTGTGCCGTCCAATGCTTCTGGCAATGTCAACGGCACTGGGAACCAGCAAGATACGCCCATCTCTGCCTTGCCGAGCCGATTTGTTGACAATGGCCTTCTGCCTTCGCCTTCGAGCTTCTACCCTGACTGGGGCTTTAGTGGGCGCCCAGGCGACAACAATGTCTTGCCCAGCCCGTTGAACTTTCAAACGCCAATTGTCGGATCTGGGCCGAGTTTCTTGAGAGAAGATGAAGGCGGGAGCAAAAGGAAGACTCCCGAAAGGGATGGGGTGGATGCAGGTCCGAATAAGCGGGTAAAAGCGTGAGACGATTATATGTTCTAGTACTTCGCGATTATATTTGGATTTACCCTGGCGTATGACACTTACGGCCTTCTTGGAATCTTGCGGCTTCTTTTCTGCCTATTTTCACCGGGCTGATACCCCTCTGATGGCGTTCCATTCGTTGAGCGAGCTAAAACGTTGTGCATGATCATTTTGCTGCAGAGACATGATCTATATATGCTGAATTACGATTCTACGTCTTCCTGCTTGAGTTTTCACTTTGTCATGTCTCGAACACATGCCTTTGGCGGCCGATCAATGTTCGAGTTGTATGTATATCCAAAGCTGGCATGTTGATGGAAACAATACTACAGAATCTTCCACTCCGTCTTGTTCTGGTTCAGCCTCCCAGAATTGCCTAAGGCCTGGCGTCTGTATCGCAGGCCGCGGTCCATCTCCGGCCGTGACTCCCAAGCTGAATCGTTTCTGATTACCACCGCTTTTCGGTTATTCCAAATGGTCAGCGGTTCTCATGATTCACAGGTTGAGTTGGAGCTCTTTCTGTAATGGAGCGTCCTAATGTGATTAATGTGGGTGCTTTTCCAAGGCCCTGGGTCAAGATCTTCCGATTAGTCCTTATTTCCTCTTTAGATCCTTCGCAGCGAAGGGGGAGAAACTAAGCTCGCCAAGCTTCAACAAGGTTCCCGCCGGCGTCCCCCATTCGTCTGAAAGTCCCTTTTCGCTGTTCGCTTCATCGGCATTTAAGCTTTCGCATCCTCGGCCTTTGAGGATCGGCCAAAAACTCTATGACGCTCTCGTATTTCGTCCCTTGCTGAGCATCCGGGGTTACTGTTACTCACTCTTTGCAGAGGATCTCGTACCATCTTCACATTCCTAAGACCATTTTTCTTTTTATCAGTTGAACCGTTCTTTTTCTTTGTAAAGAACAAATCCGTATTTGGGGGTTTAGTCTCAAGTGTCCGCAGAAATTTGCGTTTACCCTGGCGCGACTGATGGGTTCATTTACGAGTTCATGACCAAGGAGGCTGGATGTGTTGCAATCCATCGGGTGACCGGGACAGATTAGTTCAGCGCTGGGTAAGCGTGGGCGAGGCACATGGACATGGGCAAAGATTCAGACCAAGCGCTCTCTGTGGGCAGGGGACCAACCATAGACGATACAGAGACAGAGTCAAAGCAGCAAGGAGCTCTCTGGCAGAGCGGGGATGCCAGCGAGGAGACGGTCACGGGTGCTCCAGATGAGCCCTCTACACCCAACGCAGACTCAAATGAGGGGACGGAAGAAACAGACAATGCTGGAAGATGGGGCGGTAGAAGTGGGGCCGAGGTGACCATTATCATACTTGCTCTATGCGTATGTGGTTCGCCCTAGACATTCAAATCGAACATGTGCTCACGGAATGCGCAGATGGCTTTGTTCTTAGCTGCTTTGGATATGGTCAGCATGGCCCCATCTATTGGTTGTCACTTTTACTCATGGAAATCGATAGACCATTATCACTACTGCTGTACCCACCATATCGGGGCATTTCCACTCAGGTGCTGGTTTCGAATGGATCGGTGCTTCGTATTTGATTGCTTGCAGTGCAACTGGACCACTCTGGGGAAAATTCAGGTTGGTCCTTGCGATACGGCTCACGGGACATCAAATTAACGGTAACTGCTATAGCGATATCTGGGGCCGCAAACCGATCCTCTTGACGGTCAATTTCATCTTCTTCGTTGGCAGCTTGATATGTGCTCTCTCTGTCAGCATGACGATGCTCATTATTGGAAGAGTAATCCAAGGTGGAGGCGGAGGAGGCCTCATCATCTTGGTCAACGTCTGTATATCTGATCTATTCAGCTTGCGAGATCGGGCAATCTTCTTTGGCATCACCAGCATAGTCTGGGCCCTCTCATCTGCGATTGGACCTGTCATAGGTGGGGCTCTGACTGCCCAAGTCAGTTGGAGATGGTGCTTTTATATCAAGTAAGACCTGCACTATCTTATTTGTTGTCCTGCTAACAATTGCATAGTCTGCCTTGTTCAGGCGCTTCATTCGTAATACTTCTGTTTTGGCTGAAACTACACACGCCCAAGACACCGTTGTGGGAAGGATTAAAAGCCATCGACTGGCTAGGAAGTATCACCATCGTTGGTGGGACTCTCATGTTTCTCATCGGTCTCGAATTTGGCGGGGTCACGTATCCGTGGTCCTCTCCCAAAGTTGTGTGCCTCATCGTCTTTGGAGTTGTCTGTATCGGGTTATTCATCCTGAATGAATGGAAGCTCGCCAAATATCCCGTCATACCGCTCCGAATTTTCGGACAACGCTCGAACATCGCCGCCTTGCTGACGGCTATGTTTCACGCTCTCGTCTTCTTTTCCGGAGACTACTACCTGCCCCTCTACTTTCAAGCAGTCCGTGGCGCATCCGCTCTCCTTTCAGGGGTCTACTTGCTCCCGTTTGCAGTCACACTGTCGGTCTTTTCCGGTCTTGGAGGTGTCTTTATCAGAAAGACCGGTCATTATCTGCCGGCGATTTGGTTTGGCATGGCCGTGATGACGCTCGGCTTCGGGCTCCTTGTCGACCTGGCTACGAGCTTCTCCTGGGCGAAGCTCGTCATATACCAGATTGTTGCTGGGTGAGTCTCAGATTAGTATATCAGAACTGGACGAAACTGACTATTTGTGACAGCATTGGTGTAGGACCGAATTTCCAATCACCTTTGATAGCCCTACGTCTGTATTCCTCCTCTGGGATCTAAGACACCTACTGATTTCCATGCAGAATCTATGGTAGCACCCCCAGACGTAGCTACAGCGACTGCAACCTTTGGCTTTGTACGCAACATCTCAGCTGCCATCTCAGTCGTGATCGGCGGCGCGGTCTTCCAGAACGGGATGAAAGGGCAATACGACAAGCTTGCCGCCGTCCTTCCCGCAGAGGTCGCCGCTCAGCTTTGTGGGGGCAGCGCAGGCGCAAATGTAGCCATTGTGGACCAGCTGACGGGCGTGCAAGAGCAGGTCTCCAGGCAGGCATACGCAGAGGCCCTGCAGAAGATGTGGATCATGTATGTGGCGCTGTCTGCGGCGGGTCTGGCGATTTCGCTGTTCATTACGAAGAATAAGCTTAGCAAGGAGCATGTGGAGACCAAGACGGGCTTGGAGAGTCAGAAGGCTAGGAGAGAAGAATTGCTCGCGGAGAAGAGGGGCAGTGAAGCAGAAAAAGGAGTCGTTTGACACATCCGTTTTTGTTGATCTTCTCGGGTCGGGAAGGATTTCGCGGGTGCGCACTATATCCATTATGCGGGAAAGTTCACTGCATGCATCTGGTTCCCTTTTTCAAGCGATTTTTGCATATTCATCTTGGGCATCAGCATAGGAAAAGTCATTTGGAAAGCATTGTCTTTTTTTACGGTTCATGACGGGCATGGGGCCTGCATGCATCGAGGCTAGGGTATCTCAGATTCGATCTGACTATTTACACTACAATACGCACGTATATAGCCTCCCATATTATAGATTAAGACATGATACCGATCCTGACGGGCTCATGTCAGATTACCCTCGTGTTCTGATGCCAATGCCTGGTGACAGGGGACGACCATAAAGAGTTATAGCGGTTCATCGCTGCCGTAGGATTTCTATACAAAGGTTATTAGAACGCCCTGTCCAGTAGAGATATACTGCCCCGAGGGAAGTCTCACCTGTCAGAAATTCTTCACTAGAAGTTCGCAAACATCACGCAGTATTAGCGCCCTGCCGATATTGCACAGCAAAGGAACAGACACGACATACAAGCTGAGCGTGATATAGCCGTCCCGATCATCGTCATATTTCTTAAACACGTCCGTCATGCGCTTCAGGCTGATGCAGCTCTGCACGAAGAGATCGAAGGACATGGCGTTGTCGCCGCGCTTGTCGTACGTGCGGTACAGCAGCGTCACGAAAGGCGGTGTGAGGCGGTATCCGAATGCTGTTGCGAGGGAATTCAGCTCATCGACGCCCGCTGATGAGGGAAGAAGAACATCTTCTGGGGTGGTCAGTTCGGGGGAGGGACTTTGACATACCGACTAGAGCTTTCGAGTACTCATCGTAGGAAATGTACCCGCTGCGGTCCTCGTCGAACCGGTCAAAGAGATCTCGCCATGCCGAAAGGAAGCCCCATAGCCCGCTGCTGACAAGGTTAGCAGCCGACAGGGCCAGGGCTACAAGGACGTCTGGTACACACCTGAACTCCTGGAAGCCTATGCTGCCTGAATTGTTGGAATCGAACATCCTATGCTGGGTAAGCCCCAATATTCACCATTCCTGGAGTAGGCACATGTACCGGATCATCATGCGCACAGTGTGTGGATCGAAACTGCTATGATCGGAGTTCACGAGCGCTGCCCGTAGCTCTCGCTCTGTTAACTGGCCACTACCTGTTCTGCGCGTCAACAACGACAGGGCAAAGAAATGCTTCAGAAATTGACAGATCCATACCATCTAAGTCCACCGATTGGAACAATTGAATCAACCCGGGATCCGCGCCAGCAACTATGCCAGGAGAAGGAGTTGGTGGTGGGCGTGCGGCCGCCTGGCTCGGCCTGTGGAAAGCATTCTGCTGAAATGGCCCTTGTGGTGGCACCGGTGGGGACCCCATGCCGTAGTTGTCTCGTGATGGTACTGGAGGTGGCGGCGCCGTGTTATAATTCTTGCCGCCTCCCCTGCCATACGGATCCCCGCCATAGCGGTCTCCACTGGCATATGGATCGGCCCCATAGCGGTCATTTCCATAACTCCCATACCCTGCCCCGCGTCTACGGCCCATTCCTCCAGCTCCGTGAGGTTGAGAAGTAGGTGGTAGAGGCGGAGGCGGCTTGTTATATGATGGGGGTTGTGATGCGGGCGAGTTGGATTGTGGTCGACCGTATCCTTGGTTACTGTTCTGTCTGCTGTTATGCGACAGCATTGCCGCTGCCTAGACGAGGGCAATACATCAGCAATTGGATCCTCCAACGACCAGACTCGAGTCATACCTGCTCGGGTTCTACGTGCCTGCCAGACGATGGTCAGCACCTTCAATGGCTTCAATTGCAGGACGCGTGGATCGACAACTTACGCGGGTAGCGCATCAGGATTATAGGTCTTGTTGTATGCCATGGCTAAAAGCAAAAGGCAGGCGCTGGCCTCCTTGATGAGCGCAGGGATTATAAATGCAGAAGGGTCAGGTGCGCGGGTCCTGGAACAGGGCGCAAGGCTGCGAGGCCTTCCGCGATGCCCACTGGCGCGGCGCCTGGGCGAAGCGTGATGGTTCGCTTTTACGCACGGATGGCGGGGTTAAATGCTGTCTGTATAACTGGCAATCGACCAGGCGTTTTCGTGTTGCAATGGACAGTCTTAGGTAGGCTTGTTACCTATAGTCGGTAGGGTTTACTTTCACAGTCAGATACTGTCTTCGAATATGCGATTCCTCAACACCTCGAAGGATCTCGGGTAAGCAGATCGGATGACGCAGCTCATGGACAGTGACAGTGGAGCTCTCCAGTTAAGCTTTTCCGAACTGCAGGTAGGATCGTAAGGCAGCCAGGGGGAAATTCCAGCTAGCGAGCCCCATGACTGTTAGGCGCTCCCCAAGGCTCACTTCTCACTCCTGTTGGCCGCAAGGCGCACCAGCACCGACAGCAGCACCCCGTATCAACCAGCATTCGATCTTGTGGGAAACGATCACAGGCATCTCATAACACGGCTGGCACTCCACACGGTTGTTTGCCGGACTGGCTAGCTGATGCAGGACCTCCTCCTTCAATAGGAGAGACTCCTGCCGGATTTCGTGGTCCTTCTCACAGGCTTACAGCATCTGATGTTCAATAATTCCAGCTTCATCGTTGAGGCCTGATCTCCAGGGACGAGATAATCGCAGATAACCACCGATTTTGGGAGGTCATCCAGGATTATGGAGACGCAGCCGGGCATTCGGAGAGACATTGTTTACAATTCCGACCACGACAAGCTGTTCGCCGAGCCTTTGGTGTGACATCTTGCCCACTTTCCGTTCACACAACAAGAAAGATCCTCTCAATTTTACATATGCTTTTTCGTAACCACTACTATACGGCGTGGGAAATAACAATCCGATACCGCATGAAAGAGCGGAGCGCAGGGGCACATAGCGATAACGATAGTGACTAAGCAGTCAAGCGTCAGCCCGCAGTCGGCCCCTGACCGATTTGCCTGTTATTGGTGGTTATCGCCGATTGAGGGGTGATAAAGATATCAGATAGTGGGGGAGGAAGGGGCCAACGACCGCCCAAACGCGCTGCGCCATGCTCTCTGGAGCTATCTACCAAGGCGCGGCGAACTCATCCGGAGGAGTCCAGAATGGGAATGCTCACCCCAGGTTGATAAGCTGTCCGGCCGCTCCTCCTTTAATAACCGCTCCAGCACCTGAGGCCATCCTGACCAGAAGGCTTGTGAAATCGATCCATCTCCGTTTTTGGGCTCTCCGTCATCTTGACAATACGTTGTCATCATGCCTGTGGCCATTGAACATAACAGCTATGATCCTTCTCAAGATGAAACCAAGGGCCCCTCGAAGGTCACCTTCGACCCTGCAATTCATCTGGCTTACGAGGAACCGGAGCATCGGTACAGCCTAACGGAGCTTGGACTGCCTATGACTGGGGCCACGGACTTCTCTTGCACCGAGCCCTTCCGGCTCTGTACAGACGCGGCGGTTCTTGAGCTGCGGAGGGAGCTGCTGCAGGAACGGACCGTGAAGGATAGGATCCATTGGTGGCACCGTGCTCCGTGCACACTTCGCGGCAATACACCAGAGGAAGCACCGTTCACCTGGGCGTTCTGGAACCATCCTGATACTCTCAAAGCAGTGTCTGACGCCGCTGGTGTGGATCTAGTTCCCTGCCTTCCATACGAGATTGGACACACCAATGTTCGTTCCATCGCCCCTATGTTGTCGATGGGCTTACTGACTCCTGATTGTCATGCAGGTCCAGATAGGGAAGAAGGGCTTAGCAGGGGTTGCCGATATCCCCCTCAAACCAACACCTATACCACCAGAGCCAAGTGAGTGGGATGATAAGCCTATCGACGACTGGCACCAGGATTCCTTCCCCTATGTCTGCGTCTTGATGTTGAGCGACGCTAGTAAAATGGAAGGAGGAGAGACAGCTATTCGCACCCCTGATGGGAAGGTCAAGCTCATCCGCGGTCCTCAGCTTGGGACGTGCACAGTCATGCAGGGCCGCCATACCCCGCATTCTGCCCTTCGGGCTAGAAACACCGGTGAACGTGTGGTGACGACTTGCTCGTACCGTCCCAGACACCCAAGCCTGCGGGATGACACTGTCATTGAGAACTCAATGGACATCAGTTATGTCAATGAGCTTCACTATCAGTATGCCCGCAACAGACTAGACGTCTTGCGGCAGAAGGCAACTTATATGATCGACAAGTATGATGCGAAAAAGAAGGAGGTGATGAAGAACGACCCTCATGATCTGAACTCGCCGATCATTGATAGAGAAGAAACGAAGAAGATGATGGAGGAGATGATCTGGCAGCTGAAGGTGACGATGAACGAGCTGGATCTGGATGACGGGGAATACAACAACGTGTTTGGAACGCTAATGGGTTGGAAGGATATCAAGCCACCTAAGCCGTCAAGAAAATAGAGACTCGGCGGCAAGGGGATCATTGCCCAGGTACCATGTTTTAAGGATCCATCGCATCTAGCAAATAAGATATTAAAAATCATCTATATCTGTCACAGCGAAAAATGAACTGTTGTTTATCTCAAATGTCACAATGCGAGCTTTGTGTCACGTCATCGGAAGCAAGGAAGTGCCATGCCCCTGAACCCGCCAACGGGCTTCGGCGGCAAAATGTTCCGTCCGAAGGTATCTCCGACCAACACAGCGCAACATGGACACATCTGCAGCACACGGATCCATTTTCTTGTCCTCCCTGTATATAGAAGGCGTGAGGGATGGCGGAGCCAGAATTCTGGCTTTTTGGATATGGGTAAACCCTCGTATTAAAGCCAATGCCATCCCACCATACTGAACAAGTTCACTCCTAGGAGCCTGATATGGAAGCCCCCACCACATTTCGGTATGCGCCCTTTTGACGCCTATTGAAAGCCCCAAAGCAACGCGCCCCTCCAAAGGCAGGTTCTCTACAGTGAACTTCAGGCTGATGGCAGATCATCCGAGCAGATCGCCGGATACCGGGCTACATCGAGGGCTATGTACGGCGGTTCTGGCAGGTACGTTGCCTGCGGGCCCCACTCGATGAAGGATGGGCCTCTGCTCGGGGCTGGGCTGACTTGTCCTCTGTTGTCCTGGTACAGGCAAGGTGAGCATGTCTAGCCTTACGAGTTGACACAGGGCTGGGCTGGAGGATCCGAGCAAGCCTGGTGTACTTGTCAGCAAGGAACACGAAGCTGAAGCTGCGCCAGTGAGGACCATCGCGGGACGCCCGAGGCGCCAGGGAGGATCGTGACGCTGATCGAGCGGGAGTTCTGGGAGCAATTGACGGATCACGTACGTCGCCTTCCTCACCTTCCTCACCTTCCCCACCTCTCCCCCTCGCTCCTGGAATCACAAGAACTCACACTGCCCGCACAGCACGCCACGACCTCCAACAAAGTCTGGGGCGTCGCCTACCGGATATCCGCCGCGCACGTCCAGGAGGTGCAAGAATACCTAGACATCCGCGAGATCAACGGCTACAGCATCCAATACACGCCCTTCCGGCCCGCCGACCCCGCGCTGCCGCCCATCCGCTGCATGGTCTACATCGGCCTGCCGTCGAACCCGCAGTTCGTGGGCGTCCAGGAGCCCCAGGCCCTGGCGGAGTGGATCGCGAGGAGTCGTGGCCCGAGTGGTGAGAATAAAGAGTATTTGTTCATGTTGGAGAAGGCCCTTGATGAGCTCAGTCCCGAGAGTGGGGATGAGCATGTCAAGGATTTGGCGGATAGGGTGAGGGCTATTGAGAGGAGAGAGGGCGCGTCGCGTGGTGTGGTTGAAGAACAGGCGCAGGGAGCAGTCAGGAACGAGCTCCAGAAGGTGGGCAGTACAGACGAGCAGGAAGAGACCGAGAAGTGAGCGCCGTGCTTCACGTACGCATTGTGGAAACATGGCACAGAACGCAGTAGAGCGGACACTTCGTCAAGACTTTTATGAGGCCGATGATAGCATCAGCTGTGGTGTGCGTAGAAATTCAGGCCATAAACCAGGTAAGAACTCTCTGTGATCTGAGCAAGCAGTTGCAGGTTCTGAAAAAGGATCAAACGCAGACGCGAAATGTACCAAAGCTGTCATGGAGATGCCCGCCATCATGTCCGCCTTGCCAACCCTATGCCTAACCCTGCGATGTCCGAACGAGTGAAATCGGTGTACTAATGCAGCTCATGAATGGAAAAGCCGGGCATGTCTCTGCGCTCCTCTTTGTCACCACAGCTCTACCACTGGCCGCCGCCTTGCTGCTGGCCGCCATAGCCACCACCCTGGCCACCGCCATAGCCTTGGTTGCCGCCACCATAACTTCCTCCACCGTAGGATTGACCGCCAGACCCGCCGCCATAGCTATCGTTGTACCCTATTAATCGACATGTCAGACAGAGCTCACTACCATATTCCAGAGGAATAATCAGGGTTCTGTTGCATACCTCCACGGCCCTCACGGGGTCCATAGCCGCCACCGCCACCTAACACACGTCAGAGATGTATTCGTGGAGAATTGATCCTCTCATGAGAGGTTCAAGAACAAACATACCGTATCCACCGCCGCCGCGGCCACCTCCATAGCCGCCACGGAAGCCACCTCCACCGCCGCCGGAGCCACGCTCGGAAGCTTTGTCGACACGGATAGTACGGCCATCGAACCTGTTCTCCTTCAGCATCCGCCATCCCACCAATTTCAAAGGACTAGCAATGAAGTTGGTGAACCTACTCCACGTTGTTCATGTTCTGAATAGCGGCATCGGCCTCAGACTCTTGGGAGAAGCGGACAAACCCGAAGCCACGGCTACGGCCAGTGTCACGGTCCTTCACGACAACCTGCAAAGGGGTCAGAGCGATTCAACCTTTAAGAGGACCTCCAGATCAAGTACTTACCGCTTCCTCGACGGTGCCGAACTCCTCAAACTTGGTGCGCAGGGCAGTGTCGTCGGTGTGCCATGCAAGGCCTCTGAGGGCAAATTAATGGACGCGCGGACATTACAGGACGGTTGTGGATGACTTACCCAATAAATAGCTTGGACATGATTGCGTCGGTCGTGAATGGTATCAAACTTGCGGACTGATCAGATCTCAAACCCGGTCCATGGCGGTGGAAAACGGCCGGCGCGATGTGTGCCCAAGGACGACAGCACACGAGAGGACATGAGGTTTACACAGAGTGCGTACATTGCGAACAAAGGTGAGGAACAGAGGAGAGCAGGATGCGAGGTGGTGGTGATGATGATGGACAGCAGAGTAGGAACAGACGATGAGACGGCAGGCTTCAAGACAACA
The DNA here is from genome assembly GCA_001599915.1 of Symbiotaphrina buchneri. Lineage (NCBI taxonomy): Eukaryota > Fungi > Ascomycota > Symbiotaphrinales > Symbiotaphrinaceae > Symbiotaphrina > Symbiotaphrina buchneri. The sequence continues at coordinate 243,192 of BCIG01000030.1, read as the reverse complement.
CGGACAGACAGAACACACTTCTTTCTCGTAACCAGGATGCGCTTCCCTTTGCGACTTTATTCTGCTATCAAGTCGTCGACTGGATAACAAATGTGATGTAGGATTGAAAAGACCGGATGTCTAGTTGAGTACTTTGTTTGAGATACTCCGGTGATGGTGGGGTAGATGTTGACGAGCGAAGGTTGGGAAGATGCGAAGAATTCTTTTAAGGGACCGGGCAGAGAGGGGGGCTTGACCTACCGTAAGCGGCGCAGAAGCTCGTACGGTCAGTTAAGGTGGCAGTAGTGTAAGGGTAAGCTGTACGGTAAGTGAGTGAAGGGAATTCACCACTACGAAGCTACGACTAGAGCGGATTCACTCGACCATCTTGCTGTGTGTTTGAAAGGTGCGGCACGTTAACAAGCTCGCAGCAGGACTGAGCAGGCCGCGTTCTAGGTGCGGTGATGGCCTCCGGTCCTCCCAGCTGGTTGGTCACAAGAGGAAAGGGCGGCGTTGGTGACGTTGAGCTACAAGGCTGAGAGCCAGTTAAAGTGCTGCCTGCCCACACTGCCGACGACGCTTGAGTGGCCTAGCCCTGACGCCCTGCCCGACAAGGCCGACTAGGGTCCCTTAAAAAGAAGTGGATTCAGAAGGTTTTCAGGGTCAATCTGCTTGTCCACCACTCAAGTTACGAATACTCTACGACCAGTACGGAGTAGCGTTCCTAGGATACTCCTGCTAAGGTACGAAATCCAAGGATCACGCAGAAGTCAATAATCATTCAATGTGGTGTGGGTGTAAGGTTGGGTGTGCTTCACAGGACAAATCCTGAGCGGCAAGACCGAACAATAACGGCAGCCTGCTTGCTCCTCGTCTCTGACACAAGGAAGTATAATCCATCAATTATCCCGCATCAAAGTGAAGGGAAATAATACCGGCGAAGCACGGCGGGATGGTGCAAAAGAATGTGCGATGCCCCCGCAACCTGAAGTTTTGGTCCAGTCCAGGCCCTGCATACAGAAAGAATTTAGGCTATCGGGTATCAATGAACGCCAATCCACCTGCAGTTGGATGAAAAAAAAAGAGTATTCCATCATCATCATCATCACCACTTATTGCAATTATAAATTATTATTAAGAATTGACCGATGCTTGCAGAGTCGACATATCTCGGCTCATCAATCGCACGAGACAGGGACTCTGCTGATTCGAGCGAGAACTCCGTGAAGCTAGGGAGGAAGCTCAGGGCTGAAATGATCTTCGCTCGCTAAAAGGGCGGATTGATCTGGAGCCCGAGGCCATCGGCTGCACCTTTCCCCAAGCCAAGCTTCCTACGGGCAAGGTGTCTGGTCCTGGCCCCCACCGCAACTGTGCTCTGCCGTGGCCGAGGGGAGCTAGGAGCAGTTAGGAATAGCTGTCCGAATGGAAACTGCTCAGGTTCTTGCTCGCCGGCTTGGGCAGAGAGCCATCTCAGGCCCGGCTCTACAACGTGCTGTAATAGTGAGTCAGGAGTCAAGAATGCCACGTCCTTAAGCGAACAAGAACTTGGAGAAGGAACTTCGGAGAGCAAAAGCTTATGAAAATGTGTTTGACTGCGATCAATGATGCCATCGCCGGTGCCCACCCTCCGCCCGCACCCATCATTTGTCGGCTTTAAACTTTAACATCCTGGCTTGAACTTCAAGAATAAGCAACGAAAGAAGAGAGTTGTATCAACGACTCTTGGTTATGCGTGTCACGGGACACTGCTTTCATGCCGCTCATTGACATGCTACGCAGGCATCTCGGCATCATGCAATGCATGCCACGGCCTTAAGTCACACTGCCTAAAGGTACCTGCTGCTGGGCTGTCTTTTACTTAATAACCAAGAGTGGCTTGAACCGCCGTGCAGCGGTGCAGCAACCATGAAAGGATCTGCATTGCACTGCGTACGCTCAATTGGTAGCGCCCAGACAGCCAAGGTCGTTTGCTTATCAAATATAATGGTTTGAGAGTGACTCCTACCGTGCTTCACGCCGGCTCCCAGATGAGACTGTTCCAGGTTGCTGCGATTTGACCGGCCATGTACCTCGCTGCCCTAGAGATAGATGCTGGATACATGATGATACCGCATGTAGCATTAGTAGGTGGGACTGGGAAGCCGCATCGGAGGTTGGTCTGCCATCCGAAGTCCGCTTCAAAGGCGGGACGAACTGCTTCAAACAATGCGAGGAACCTAGCGTCTTCACCACTCAAGCATCTATCAATCAGATCTGAAAATCCTCGGACCTCCTCTGAGGGCCAAGGGAAGCTCCACAAGGCAACAATCTATCCATCCCTAAGACTGTTGAGAATCAAGAATTCCCCCGACAGTCACAGGTTCCAGTCGTAGTTGCCTCATAAGCAAAAGGAGCAAGAGTCCACCTGCAACTGCACGGCTCCGGATTGCTCACAAACAGCTTGCTCACATCCAATCTGACCACTGCCAACTAATACTCCACAGGAAACGGTTCCTCACACCATGCAGCACGCATCCATTGAGTACTCCTCCGACGGAGTCACCATCGATGGCTGGCTAATTGTCTAACACTTCGGGAGCTGTTGGCGGCAAAGACACGTCACGCGGACTGTAGCATAGTGCAACCTGAGACCTGAAGACGTGCAGTATGCCTCGTCACAGGGTTGATATCGAGCAATGGATGGCAGCGACTACTGGCGGACCAACAGGATGCGAAGGTACAGCGCCGGCAACATGCAGAAGATCTAATGAGGCACACCCGTCTTCCGGCGGCTTCAAGGATAAGCTGCGACTGGACAGACCGGGCAAAGGTGCTGGCTCGACGAGCCAGGGCAGCATACATGCCAGCAAGCTGCATCGCTTGGCCGGCGTTGACCAACAGCCACAGGAAGGCCTGCAGGAGGACCTCATGCGCGGGAGACGATCGAACTCATTCGGCGGGCCACGGGAGCTCCGCCTAGCAGACAAATTGGCTATGCAGGTTGCGTCAAGGATCAATGGGATGGAGGATGGCCTAGCTAGGTCAGTTGGTCAAGACGTAGAGGGCCGAGCCAGGCGCAGGCGACGCAGGTCACCAAGCAGCTTTTTCTTGGAGCCGGCTCCAATCTCGACTCTTCACAGAACTCTTGAAGCCGACCGGCCACGGAAATCTAAGAGTGATGAGGGGAGAGATCAACATCCAAAAAGAGCCAGGTCAGCTTCAGGAGATGACCGCTCAAGTGTCTCCAGCCCTTCTTCATCCTCTTCATCAGACACTTCTTCCGAAGAAGATGAAAAGCAGGCGGCCAAGTACGAGAGACGCCCTAGGCACAAGACACGACCTGATAAATATGACCTAAAACAGAAGAGCAAGGGGAAACAGGAGGTGAGACGGCGAGATCGAAAGAAAAAGAAGAGGAAAAGGCGCAAATCCGAAAAGCACCTTAGAGAAACGTCTTTACGAGATGTAATTCGTGGCTTTGCACCTGACAATGTCGGGGCGGATCGTCTGACAGTACGTGGACTACCTATGATTAAAGGCGACGAATGAATCGTCTATGTTTATATTGACCATTTTGGCCAGATGAAACCTACAACTGCTCTAGGATTGTTCAACAGAGGCCGTGCTTCATCCCCTGTACGCAGAAGCGGACGTGAGATTGTTCCTATACCTTTGACAACAACTGAAGAATCAGCTAACTTACCTAAGTCCCTGACCTTACCTTCTCGGAAACATCTTTCCTTAAAAAAGGGAGGGATGCCAAGCGTCCTCAGGAGGCTATTGAAGCTGTTCAGCCGCGAAAGCGGCAGAAGAAACCCCGGGATGCCGCAGAGCAAGGAGAAATATCAGACTTCTTCATGTCTATGCGCCGGCCCTTACAGGAGAGCGACACCAATACTGGCGCCCGACCCTCCCCACGAACCAAATCAAGAATTCCAGACATGACAAGACACTCGGACTTAGCGGCAGATGTCCGCGATATATCGTCGACCGCAGTTCCCTCGGTTGAGTTACCAGAGAAGCCTTTTCTTGGTTTTGGTACTCGTGGACCTTCTACATCGAGCCCTGTACGGCCAGCCGTATATTGTGACCGGCATATCACCAGGACAAGCAGCTCACCAAGGCAACGTTCACCAAGCCGATCAGCCTCAGCTCTGACATGGTCCACCTCCCCAAGAAGATCGTCCCGCCCCGCCCCACGGTCGCCTCCAGGTAGGTCAGTTGATATTGACAAGAAGAAGACAAACGCGATTGCTGGAGCAATCGGCCAACTGCACAAATCTAGGGCTACAGTGCGACGGTGCAGTCCGGGCCTTGACTCTCTAGATCAAGAGTCGCGCGTTAATTCTAAGACTAAAACCTCTGAAGAAGCGAGGCCACCGGCAGGACCTACCGATGATCTTGTGGAAGTACCGAAGTCTGCTTCCGCTTCAGTTGTTGGACGAAAGAAACCTTTGACGCAGAGCGACCATTCTCCAGCTGTGGCCGAGCCTGTCCCGCGAGAGACTGCCCAGCAGAAGACGGCAGATGGTGAACATGGCAGCCATGAGACGGACTGCGAAGCAACTGAACGAGGGGCCACAGAGGTGTCCGGAGCAGATAATGAGGTGTCTCTATTCAACTTACTTCAGGCTTGTGAAGCTGGTCTCTCTCGTGCTGAAATGATTGGTTCTGCTTTACCGCTTCCCGTGAGCAGCAAAGTCTCGCAGCCACGAAGCATAACAGCCAATATCCAAAGAGACACGGACCGAGAGTTGCTATCCTCGAGGCATAGTACTACAGCAGTAGCGCCCACGCGGAGCCTTGCCAGCGAAAAGGCCAAATCAGCTGCCTCGCCTCATGTGTCCCATCAATCCGTGTCTGACCAGGATCATGTTCGAGCCGCTGAAGATGGTCAAAAATCACGAGAAGCTACATCACATGTGACATCTACTTCGAGAGGCCGCATTTCACAACATCACAAGGATATCAATGAAGGCATCGCCGGCCAGAAGCACATTCCTCCTTCGGCGCCAACCCCTTCGTCCAATAATGCCAGTCATAAGGACGCAGTACAAGCGCCTCGTCAGTCAAAGAGCTCTGAACAGTCAGAGGAGTCTCTCCGCGAGGAAGACCACTGGCCATACTGGTTGCGACGGAATATGCATACCATATCAGAGGCTGCACCTTTGCCTATGTCCATCGAGCGCCCAGATCCAAGACATAGTCTTGCTGCGCGTCACTCCAGTATGCCACATATGTACGCTGATCCAACCTACTCGCAAGGTTCCCTAGTTCCGTTGTGGACCGACAACCTGCCGCAATCTAAGACAAACGGGAGGATTGAGTACCGAATGCGAGCAGTCGACCCCGTAGCTGATGAAGTCGATGAAAATGGCGCATCCGAATTGCTTTATGTCCAGGATACAGAGCTGCTAGACGATGCCTTGCCGGATGATGATGTTGTAGAACACTATCATGCTCATGAGTTTCCAGATGCTGAAATGGGCGGTATTGCCGATAGGGAGGCTGAACTTGATATTGTCGGCCGTTTTGATGAGAGGTTGGGCAATTTCTGGCGGCCGCATCGATTGTACTAAGTGCCATCTTGTTTCATCATCTTCTATTCCGCAGCGGGGCGTTTGCAACTCAGAGAGTGGGAGTGAAAGCCTGTATGTTGGAACGGGTTAGATGATGGGGTGGCAGACTATTCACATTATATGCGCTGGATTTACAGTCTGAGATGCAGACAGGGTGATGCCTAAACCGACTTCCGTCAAGATTGTGGAATTTGGAGGTTCCTATGAATCGTGGTATCTTCTCCTAAAATAAGAACTACGCCTGTCACCTGTCCTTGCCATACAAGATTTGCGTGATCACGTCTTCGAGTGTTCATGAACGTTTTCTCTATTGTTTCCAATAATGGGCTATAATCGACAAAAAGAAAGCAACAACTGTTTTAGGCCTCCGCCATCGCTGCTACAAGCTGCCCTCCATCCACGCGGGAAGCACGACTGCACCCTCCAACTATAACTCAAGGGTGACCTCCTGGCCCTTGACGCGGCCGATGACGATGTTGGCGGCGTACTTGGGGATGACCTCGTCGTCGTGAAGCATAGCGAATTCTGCAGATCAAAAAGTCAGCACTGTGTGCAATTCTATTGGAATGCGCTGGATGGCGAGGAAAGAAAAAAAACGAAGAAAGAGAAGAATGGGGGACTCACCCTCCGTGGCATCTCTTCCCATGTAGTTCATCAGCGCCTGGGGACCGCCGGGATGATCATCCAGCCAGTTCGTTACATCGAGCACGACACCCTTGATGACAACCCACAGGTCGTCCTTCTTATTATGCTTGGCCACTTCCTCCATGCTGAACTCCTTCTCGGGCACCTTGAAGTCCTTGGGGTTGACGGGCTTCGACACCTTGCCCGGGTCGGCCGAGTCGGCGTCGTCGCGCGCGACGGATGAGGTGGATGTCTGCGACTGCTGCCGCTGCGTGCTGCCCTCGGCTGAGGATCCGGATGCGCCGCTGCCCCACTCCACGGATACCTTGCCGGGTGTGTTGGGGTCGATGTGGAGAGAGATCTGGCCCAGGCGCTGGGCGGCGCTTGAGACGCCGCCCTTGAGGACTTGCTGGAAGAGGTACTGCGATGCCGAGTCACCGGCTACGCGCCCGTAGACGACACATCCTAGAAGGGATGAACCACCCAGGCGGTTGGCGCCGTGGACGCCGCCTGCCAGTTCGCCGCAGGCGTAGAGGCCGTTGAAGGGCTTGCCTTCTTTGTTGAGCACCTGTGCCTTGTCGTTGATTTCGATACCGCCCATGGTGAAGTGGAGCACGGGCTCCATTAGGGCGACGTGGAAGTCGTCGTTGATGTCGAAAGGCAGGTTGTGGAAGAAACGCTTGCCGTAAGGGTCCTTTTTCTTGCCCTCGGCGATTGCGTTGTATTCCTCAAAGGTCTTCTGGAGCTTGTCGGGGGAGACGCCGATTTCTTTGGCCAGCTGCTCACCGGTCATCTTCTTCATTGAGCCTCGCCCGGAGTAGTGCCTGGTGTGGAAGTTGAGGACGTTTGATGCCTTGGAGTTAAGGACTAGCCGGATTGGCCACTTGTCCTTCTTGATCTTGAACATCTCGTTGGACACGTAGTCGCGGTGGCCGAGCTCGTCACAGAATCGTTCGCCCTTGGAGTTGAGAAGCAGACCACCTTCACCCCGTAGGGCTTCGGCAGCCAGGAACTTCCACTTGGACCCTGGGTCTTTGGGGTCCACCAAGCCTGTAGGGTGGACTTGTACTTTGTCTAGATCAATGCCGTTGCCGCCGATTTCCATGACCATCTTGAGACCGTCACCGGTGGCATGTGTGCCGTTTGTTGTAGCAAGGCCATAGGTATCTGGTCTGTACTGCTTAAGGAGGGAGCTCTCGCCAAAATCTGCCGCGTAACCACCGGTGGCTAATACCACAGGCCCGTCAACGGAGTGCTCTTTGCCATTGAACTCGTACGTCACGCCTGTGACCTTGTTGCCCTCCTTGTTGACTCGGACCACCTTGGCCTTTTTGATGATCTCGACGCGATCTGGCTCATTCTCCGCAAGCTCTTCGAGTCGCTGCATCAGAGCATATGTGATAGCCATACCGGGGAACTTTGCATCATGACCACGGTGAGTACGGGGTTGGGAGTGACCGCTAGCAAAGATGTCAGTAACAGCTCAGTGCTTCTGAAGATGCTGTAACCTACCCCAGCCGGGATACTAGAGTAAGATCGAGGTTGAAGACATCCTGCAGCCACTCTACAGCAGCAGCCGACTTGTATGTCAGAACCTTGATAAGATCTGGTCTCGCCTTATCCCGCGCAGACTTCAAGGTGTCATCGTAGAATTGCTGGACGCTGTCCTTGATACCGGCATCTATCTGTGTTCGCGTGAGAGCGCCGTTGATACCAGACGTGGCCTTGGTGGAGTTGCCTCCGAAGAAACCTGGGGCGAGGGTCAGCCTTTCACATGCGCCCCTGGCCAGGACCTCGGCTGCCTTTGCTTACCTTGCTTGTCGAGCACGAGGACGTTGCCGCCAGAGAGATAGAGCGTATGCGCAGCACTCAGACCAGACACTGCATAATAAATGGCATTATTAGTTGTGATTCATAGCAAAAAATAACTCTGCTGAAGAGACTCACGTCCACCACCGACTACTATAACCCGAGGGCCCATTGTGTGCTATAGGATATTGGACGTTATGCTAGAAATGGAGGCGAAAGGCACTGCACAGCAGAAGAAAGAAGAGATCACAGCAAGAACCCAACTAATTCAAAATAGAGGAAACGGAGGTGAGAGAGAGAGGGAGAGGAGAAGCCCGCGATTGTTGTGGAGAGCGTGGGATGGTGAGCCGCAGTAGTGCGGGTGGCAGCGGTTTAAGACTGGGTGACTGTGGGGAAGAAAGCCGAGGTGAAAGACGGAGGCCCGGTCCGGCTACGCACTAGTTCATTGCTCGTCAAGTCAGCAGACACGGAAGCGTCATGAGTGGCCCCAAGAGTCTCTCCCTCAACACGCAAAGCAAGGTGCAATTTTCGGCTATCGGACCGGACTTCGCTCTCTCCATACTTGAAACTTCCAGGTAAGGTACAATTTCATGTGAAAATCGCCGCAGGGTCATCGAGGTTCGTGAAAGCAAAGTACCGAACCGCAATCGTCCCACGATGATCCATCTCGCCGCATCTTAGTCGCTCCGGCAGGTGAACCGTGGTCCCGGTAAACGGCGGTTTCAACTCCAAACCACTGCCGGCGCGTTCCAGCTACCTTCATATTTTGGTTGCAATGACCTGCTAAGTAAGGTACAGGCCGTAATGTGCTCCACGATCAACAATGCACAAGCGTCGTGATGAAATCATGGCCTCAAAATTCTGGCTCGGCTTACGGAGTACTCTACGATTGCTTTTCCGGCAGTTCAACATGCCTACGAGTGACTGTCTGTCATGGGAATCCTGGTGTATAAGCGAAGTGGCTTCGAGGATATGCCCATTCTCGGTTGTTGCTCCGATGCAGGAGGGGAGTTAGTCCAGAATAATCTGCCATCACCTGCATCCCAGCCGTTTCTGTGGAACGTCAGGCATCCTCACCATCCTCGGCCGAAGGAGAAGATGGGCGAAAGCCCCCGTGAGGATGACACTCTGATCTCCATGTATGTGCAATTGTGCTCGGATATAAGGGAGTCCACAATGAGGACGTACAGGAAACGTTATCTAGCCGGTTAGTAACACTCAGACGCAAGTGACCCGTACCGGACCTCAATATGGCCGCGGAGCAGTAATACCTGCAACCTTGTTCTGTCCCCGGAATTGAGGCACCCAATAGATTTCCAAGGGGCAGCTATCACAATGCATCTCCACTCGCCGGCACATGGCTGTCTCCTCCCGTGCAGATGTGGAGGGTGACAGTGGACGATGACTGGCTGGACCTTACTGTCGGATTGTCTCCGTCGCTCCCGCCGTCGCTGGTCCTGGTGCCGGCCGACCGTCCCTGGAACCCAATTCCGCGTTCCGGAGTTGAAACGGATGATCTTGGCTCTTCTTCCTCAATTGTCTCCAGGCCACAGAATTGAGCAAAGCCAAAATCATCACTGTCAAAGCGGGCACAGTGATGTCAGATTTCGCTGTCCAGTGTACCTTATGATGATGTCTGTTTCGGTGGCCTTGAAATCAGTCCTGGGCCAATCTATTCTTCCATCATCATGCCAGAAACAGGGGGTTTAATTTTACCAAGCCTTCGCTTGCAGGGAAGAGGACTTTGACGCAAATTTCGACCGTCTGATCATTTACCGCGAGGGGTAAAACGGACACAAAGATATTCCACTGAACTTCGTCAACTTGGGCCATCTCATAATATGGCATCTTGGAGTCTTGTCCTTTGCAAATACTGCCCTTGCTTCAGCGTGATAGTGGAATAAACGGTTGTTCGGCCTTCTAGCTAGTCTATGGGAGTAAAATGTGCCGTCAACTGGCGCTATATCGATTGCTGGCTTGGCTTTAGAAGGGTTGCGGAACTTGTGGCTTGCGCGCCGCCCAACAAACCCCTGTTCTGCCTGGTGGGAAATGAATTGTAAGGCGCACGACAAGAGACGCCCGAACTGTCTAACGGGTAGCGTGTGATAGTATGCTTTGTACTCGTACGGCGTGAGGGAGGGTCTTGTCGGTCTTGTCGGTCTTGTCCCATCTTCTTCTGTGATGGTCTTCTGCCCCGCTCAACGCCGTAACAAGCTGGCAATCGCCATCAGTTGCCTCCATTTTGTCGTCGTTGTTCTCCATTGCGCACGTTCAAAGAGCGAGCGGGCTGTCAGACGATCGACCGAGCTTTTGTGGGTGTCTAGACTCGGCTGTCCGCGCAGCAAAAAAAGCTTGGGTGGTTAGAGGTAAACAGTTGACAGTCTTGCGCTTGGCACCCCCGGCTGTGCGAGGTCTGTGCGATCCTGTCCATGGCATTCTTCCACCCCGTTTCCTTCCTCCTTGTCGTTCGTCATGTCGGCGCTGTCGCAACTGACTCTTAGCACTGCTAGAGGCTCGTCATCACCATCAATTTCAATGCTATCCTCTACCAGCCATTGTCGAGACCAGTCGAGCTGATTGGTAGACGCGCTGGGCAGGGGAGCAACAACATCCCCCGAGAGTATATATGTATGGAGCAACGTTTCCTGCAACTGAAGATCCATGACGGCGGATTGGTGGTGGATGTAGCTATCCTCTTAAGATCCGAGGTCTGGACAGACGGTGAAGTTCTCTGCGGTCAATGACAGGATTGGACATGAGTTGGGGAGAAGAAATGAAGGATGACCAAGGTGAAGGGATCAGACTGGCCCCGACAACGCGGAACATCCCATCCAAGAGCAAGGACGTTGATAACACGCGCCTCAACAAAGCGATATCGGCGGCGGTGAATTCGCGACACGCACCTCAATTGACGGCCCAGCCAAAGAAGTTCAGCGCAATTGGCGATGGGCGCCATGCGACGGAGACCACCACTGGTGGTGTGGGTCTTGGGGGAAGACAGTTCACAGTTGGGAATGTCGGAATCAATGGGATGATTTATCTCAGGTTTGTCCACTATGCGCTCCCGTGGACCTTCTTTTCATGCTCGTCATCTTTCTCTGTTTCCCAGCTCTCTATGTGACTAACAACATCACCCTGTAGACCTGTAAGGGGCCCGGCAAATCGCCCAGTAGCAGCAGTTAGCTCGACGGCGCCTCGGTCAGCGCCTTTGATGAGCTCAAACCAGGACAACAACGCATTGATGGATATGCAATTCCTTGCTCAGGAAGCCCATCCACCCTTGACTGAAGATCAACCGACTGTTAATCCGGCACGTACTCCACCGCGTAGACGCGCCGGGTCACGAGACCAATATGGCGCGTCTACACAGACAATGCGGCCCTCACATCGACGGACTCAATCAGCTTCGACGGTGAACGAGGGTCTCCCAAGATATGATCCTACTACTGGTTCCTTCCAGGTTGTAATAGATCCTCCTGCTGCAAAGCGGCCAAAGACTGCGGAAGAGTTCTCCACCGCTCTGCTTGAAGTCTCGATACCGCATTATCGATTAGGGGAGCCGAGATTCAACGATCGAGGAAGTGCATTTCTTCGCAGTTCGGCCTATACGTCTGCTGCAAGTGAAGGATTTGCCAGTTCAGTTTTCTCACAACGGGAGTTCGACGAGATTTTTCCGGTGCCCCCAGGCCATACGCATGATTCGACGTTTCTGAGTCCTTGGTCGTATCGTCCAACGTCTCACACCATCCGGCAAAGACCATCCAAAACTGACCAAGCGTCAACTGAATCTGCCCTCCTATCAACATCACGTCATAGTCGGGTCCCTATTACCCCCGCAGTCCACGAAGCCATGCAGAGAAACATGCATCATCCGGCGGTAGTTCTCTACCATCAGGATAGAGTCCAGATCCGTGCAGCTACAGATGTCCGATTAATTGCGGAGATAACCTCCCTCGAACATCTCGATTATGACGTACTCTCGGACTTTTTCTTGACCTACAGGGATTGGATATCGAAGAGCGATCTCCTTAGCCATCTGATGTGCCGCCTCCGTCAAGGCACTGCCGTATACCGAAACCTTGACATGGGCAGGATCGTCGGCGTAAGATCTTTTGTCGCGATTCGGCACTGGATCATGAATTATTTTGTGGACGACTTCGTCCCTGATCTGGAATTACGGAAACAGTTTTGCGATGAACTGAACTTTCTCTGTCGGGAAGTTATTCAAGAAGGTAGTCCGGTCATCTACGCTATGCAGATATTCGCAGACCTAAAGAAGTGTTGGAGACGACTTGTTTCATTGTACTGGGATAGTTCGGATTGCACACATGGAAGTGCCCGTGATGAAATTCATCCGGGTGGGGTGCCTGGTACGCGCTTTAACGAGCAAAGCTACCTTGAAGCTGATGCTCCTCGTCATCCGGACTCTCAAGAAGGACCAGGGATAGGCAATGATGCAAAAGGAAGGCGCATGACACCAGCTGCATCGCCGCAGCGTAACCGCCCGAGCAGACAGCTATCGCAGACCAGCGATGGCAGTGTTCAAGTTCTATCATGCACGGTTCCAATACGACCTCTCAGGGCTCTTGCGTCCGCCCCACGACATCTCTTTGGTCCCACTGCGCCAGCACGGGACCCGGACTTTTTGGAAAAGCTTGACGGGACTAGGAATGATTCAGCACGAGTACCTTCACCTTGGGGTCTCAACCGTCCTCCACTGCCAAAATCCTTGTTCCAAGGCATGCAGAACCTCATGGCCTTTCCGTACGCCCGCAGCTTGATTCGAGGAAACTTTCTTCCCCCTCCAAGCCATCCATACGTGACCTTTGTCTCACCGGCTACGCCTCCAGCCGCAATGCGGTCAATAAATGCCAGGCGCACACCCTCTGCATTACCACCGAAGTACGGGGAACAGAAGACTTCAGGTTCTGCAAATCAGCGTATGAAGTGGCTACTCCGTCGCGCACGCTTGTTGGCCCCTAGAACGACCGGGAACGGTGGCTCTGATGAATACCATCAACTGTCGACTATCAACACCGGCACGGATGGCGGATCAATGTTCACATTGGATGATAAAGCGCGGAAGGTACTGGGTGAGCATCAGACATTGAGAATTGATCGGCTCGCTGCCAGTACCTCAGAGACGTTTCAGACCGTACTGAAGCAAGCGGAGTATGCAGAGGACATGTACCGCCAGGTAGACGACCAGTTGCGCAGTCGAGGAGAAGAAGAATTCCATCCCGCGAGTATTGGCAAAGCTTCAGGGAATGAAAGAGAACAACCTTCACCGCTGCCAGAGTTTGGTACGTCGAGCTACAGGGAGGAAGAGGAAACGAGGGTCTTCAGCGGAGTCTCCTTGGGAAGTCAATCCATCTTAATTGTCGATGACACTGGTCCAAGCATTCCTGCCATGTCCGGTGCATTGCCGTCAGCACATGGTCATGAACAGTCGAGAAGGGAGTCGCAGACGCTGCCCCTACCTAAGGCAGCTCCAGAGGAAGCTACGCAGGAACTGGCGACGGCTCAGTCAGACTTGGAACAACCTGAGCCAAGCCGTCAGTTCTCCTTCGATAAGACCCCCCCCGCTGATCCATCGACTGAGGAGCAACATACGCTTCACAGGAGGCATCTCTCTAAATCTGTCTCCTTCCATAGGCCCGGGGTTTCTACTACATCACAAGGAAAATCCTTCAAGTCTACAGCTTCGGGCTCCCTTTCCCTACGAAAATATGCTTCATTCCAGAGCGGTATAGAACGACGAAACACCGTGTATAGCTTTGATGCCACCAGTGTATCAGGGTCCACGGGTTCTGTGCGAGAGGATGCCGAGATAGCCGCTCCACAGCTACTTCGTCGACGACCGGGAGGGAATCTTAGAGATGCAAGTAATGTTCAGGATCTGAGACCTCCTCCCAGACCTCGATCAGCCGGCTCCCTGCAGACAGATTCCGGATCTTATGATAGCTGGAATTACCGCCAGTCCGGCGACCCGAGCTCTGAAACAATGGAGGGCAGCTCGATCAATCGTCAATCAAACTTCTCCCTGGGGGCGCTGGCAAACACAGTACCTAAGAACACCAGATCCCTCTCACTGCTGGGCACACACTCGTCCGAGCCCAATATGAACCCAGCAATACAAGCTGAAATGGACAAATTGACCCTAATACCGGATGAAGATGACGGTGGGCTTGAAGCGACCTTGCTGAAGCTGGAGGGCCGCTACGAGAAAATATCCCCCACTCAAATCGCAGAGCCCAGTCAAGGCGGCTTTTCACCAGCCGAGATTGGCCCTGATGTTCAGTATCAGAACGACCAAGCTGTCGACGGCCAGCATGCAGCATCTGACTCGGCGCAGAATCCGGTGGTGGAAATCCTTTCCCAGGGCCAGACGGTGATGGTCCGTGAAGTGTCTAACACTGGATCTTCATTTGATATGGTTCAGCCCGAGCCTACAACAACCCCACTGCGTGGTTCAAAAAGCGGCAGTGCCTTGCCCAGACATTCAATTGCAGTTTCCGAAGATTCTTACAATTCAATTCCTCTGTTGGAGCGTGGGTTGAGCGACTATTCGACAAGAAAGAAAAGGCCAATTCAGGCTAGTCCGAGCCTTCCAACGCAGTCTAAATCAATAAAAAGCCCTCGATGGCCCCAGAGTCCAATATCACCTGGTCCTTCTCCCGAGATCGTCGAAGAGACGGACAGTGTGCGCAGGAACGCCGTGCCGTCCAGCATCCCGGACGCATCTACCGGTAATCATTCCTTCCTATTGGATGAGGACGAAGCCTTAAGTGAAGCATCGCCGAAGCCATCCACGGAAATGATAAGGCCGGCGGACCGTGCTACCGTCCGTAGCTCTCGTACATTCCCTTACATGGGTCCAGGCGTCGTTGTCAGCGACATACCACCTATGGATGCATTTGACCTGCCTATACATCCTCTTAGGCACCCACCATCTCCACCTCTGACATCCGATCCCGGCTATTCCATGGCCCAGGTGGTTACGAACGGACCCGTTACCAACAGACCTCTTACGCCTGATATGTCGCCGGTCAACCCTCAACTGGAGTCGTTCCGGGGTCGCCAGGAATATCCACCTACCTCGTCTGCAGTTGATCATATACCGACCTCTGGTGCCAGCAAGAAATCTTCTACTATCTCGACACACTTGCCGTTTATCCTTGGCGCATCTTCCCAGACGCTGGCAGAACAATTCACTCTAATCGAGAAAGATGCGCTACAAGAGATCAGTTGGAAAGATCTGGTGAACCTTAAAAGCTCCTCCAATCTTAGTACGCTCAACTGGGTTGAATTTCTCGCATCCACGGAGTCGAGCGGAATTGAGCTGGTCCTTGCCCGAACTCATCTGGTGGTTAAATGGGTGCTTTCTGAGATTTTCTTGACTGGGCAGCTTGAGGAACGTGCAAGAACAATCATCAAATATATCCATATTGCTGCGCGCTGCAGAGAAATGGGTAATTACGCAACGATGTTTCAATTTGTCATTGCACTCAATTCAAAAGACTGTACGGACCTCGCCAAAACTTGGGATCTGATACCAGTTGAAGAGCGGGCCACTCTTGATGCCCTGAACCAGTTCACGTCGCCAAAGTCTAATTTCAACGAGATCAAAAGGGAAATGGAAGAGGCGAACGCGCGAAAGGGTTGTATACCCTTTATAGGTATGCCCAAGACGCTTTTGACTCTTGATTAGACATGCTAACCATGCTAGGCATTTATACGCATGATATCTTGGCCACAAAGGACTTGTCCTTGTATCTGCTAAATGCGCATGGCGATGAGCCTTTGATCAACTGGGATAGATGCCGAACCATTGCCAGAGTCACCAAGATGGTTCTTCAGTACATTGAAGGAAGCTACAACTATGACATTCAGCCCATCGACGGTATTACTGACAAATGCCTATGGATGTCCGCTTTGCCAGAACCAGACCTTCGAAAGTTGAAAGACACACTGCAATAGACTCAGGCGCCTCAATTTCCTAAAAGTACGTTTTGAGCAAATTCCGCAACAGAGGGAATTCTTCCGGTTGGTTTTCACAGTTCGTCTGGGTGTGCCCGTGGCGTCTGTTATTGAAGCATTTTGTGCGCTTGCTTTTCATTGCATTTCCTGACTACCCTTCAAGGAGGGTTACGTAACGGCCGGCGACAGATCTTTGTGATTTATGTCTTGCATTAATCTTCCACATGCTCTTGTAATGGGCCTGGATTCTCCTGCGATACCTTCTTGACGAACAACGAACAATTTAGCGGCGGTGTTGGCTGGAGCAGACGACGGAGTTTTCATCACTTTGGTAGCTACTTTTGTTCTTTCGTGTCTGGAGGTCACCTCGAGCTCTTTCTTACTGATAATTGTACATCTTCCCATGAATGGGGAGATGGGTATACGACCGTTTGTGGTCCCTGTTAAGGGGGTGAGCCATTGAAGTCGGTGTGTTAATAGACTATTGCAACCAAAGCAACCTTTTCAAACAACCTCAAAAGACTGCCCATGTGAGTGGTCCATCTGTAGATCTTATTTTAAGATACATGTACCTTAAAAAAAGGCCTGTCAGATACCAGGACATCCGAAGTCCGACATCAAATACCCTTGAAGTCCGGCAAGTGATCTTCCGCCAACTCAACTTGACGCTAAAACCTTAGCGCTATGCTTGAATCCAGGGTTTCCGAGGTAAACAACGCTCCGCATGCGATCCAGACCGTCTATTCACGACCAGCTTAAAGCTTGCCAGCTGGTTTTCCCCTCGTCTTTCATCCCTGGAGCTACGGACGATTTTGGCACTTTATTGAGTGCACGCATTTTGTTTTCCGTCAATCCATTGGGTTGCGGCTTCCAAGGCACATAAACATGGCGTTCTTTTTTGGGAGGAGCCGCCAGAAGAGCATGTCGGACATTGTAAGGTCCATCAAGGATCTGCTCCCGAGGATCGAAGGCCCAGGGTCGCAAAAGGTAACTACACCTCGATTAGAGATCCTGGCTGTTACTTATATTTGCTACCTAGGCTGTGGACGAATTGGCAAGGCTGTTGTCCCAGAGTCGTCTGGTGCTGCAAGGCACGCAAGGTAGCCCCCCTCTCGGAGATCAAGTCTTCTATGAATGCTGACAGATTGAAGAAACTGAGAGCAGCCCTGAACAAGTCTACGCCCTGGTCACTGCGCTTATCCAGGAGGACCTCCTATATCATCTGGCGAAATTGATCCACAAGCTGCCATTCGAATCCAGAAAAGACACCCAAGTCATCTTCTCCTACGTCTTCCGATTCAAACCTGGCAACAATCCGCATGCCGAACCTCCTGCTCTCCATCATGTCACGACCAACCGCCCGGAAGTCATCACTGCTCTATGCAGCGGCTATAACCACAAAGAAAGTGCTATGCCCTGTGGATTCATTTTAAGGGAGGTATTGAGGAACGATGCGGTCACAGCATTGATCTTGTATGATGAACCGAAAGCAGGCCGGCTGGATTTATCGAACATACGACCAGATATACCACAATCTGGAAACGGGATCTTCTGGCGGTTCTTCGAGTGGATTGACAAGGGCGCCTTCGAAGTGAGCGCAGATGCGTTCACAACTTTCAGGGTGTGTTTGGCATTCTACTTCAGTGAGGACCTCGTGTTGATCGGTATCTAGGATATCTTGACCAAGCATAAGCCGATGGTTGCTCAATACTTGGCCACGAACTTTGACTTGTTCTTCTCCAAGTACAATACTATTCTGGTCCAGTCCAACAGCTATGTCACAAAACGGCAGTCTATCAAGTTGTTGGGTGAAATACTGCTGGACAGAGCCAATTATCAGGTCATGACAGCCTACGTTGACCGTGGCGAGCACCTGAAGTTGTGCATGAACCTTCTCAGGGATGATCGGAAGATGGTCCAATATGAAGGGTTTCATGTGTTCAAGGTAATACCAACACCCATGGATAACGGTTTTGGTTAACGAGGTTAAGGTATTCGTCGCAAATCCACACAAGTCCGTGGCGGTGCAGAGGATCTTGATAAACAACAGGGAACGACTGCTGAAATTTCTTCCGAATTTCCTGGCAGACCGTACAGATGATGAGCAATTCACAGATGAGAAGAGTTTCTTGGTGCGGCAAATAGAGATGCTACCTCCAACTCCAGTGGAACCTGCACAGAAGCCAGCGTTATCGGGGACTAGCGCTGCTACTGCGGTGAGCTAGATGCTATCACGCTCTGTAGTGAAGGGCGCGAACACGATAACATGAAAGGGAAATGAGTTTTGCTTTGCTGGGATGCTACAGAGCATCTATGGATCATGCTTCTGGTGCAGGCGTTTGTCATGGGGATTTTTCGGCGTACTGCCCTCTTTAATGTTTGCATAGCGATGCGCACGATCACGAGCCTTACGCCTTTGCTCTGGCATTATCTTTTTGCATGGTTGGCTCAATTGATTAGGACGTCAAGTGTTCACATAGAAATGGTCGAACACGGTATCTTTATCCGAAAACCCTTGAAACAAATTGTGGCCTGTTCCTGCATGACGGATCTTGGACCCTGTTGCTGCCTTGACCGTCTCCGCCCTACGTAGCGTGGAGACGCGATGTCAATTTACCGAAAGCGTCACGACCACCAGATCCAGGTCCACTGACACACAACCACGGACAACGTCAATCAATGGCGGACGGCTGCTTGCCACGGTGAAGCTTGAGCTTGGTTCCTCCATGATCCAATTCTTGTTTGGATGCTGAGAGTCCAACCGCCTTTCGGTCATGGATCCTGAGGACTCTCCCAACGAGGCGGAACACAGCCCCCAAGAAGACGAGCTCCCAAAGCCCCGGAAGCTGCCAGATGACCTTCCGAAGTCGCTCGATGACCGCACATACGCCCCTCGCTATGGGGGCGAGACTGAATGGGATGATGCATGGCAAGGTTGGTCCTTGTTACCACGACTTGCCTTGAATTGCGTCTAACCATGGCGTGTCTCCAGGCCCATCGCAACTCCTCACCAACCCGGTCCCAGCTAAACCACTGAGCTTCAATCTCACATTGAACGATAGCAGCTATGACGATGAAAACACAACCCAACAATTGGAGGATAGTGATACCAGGCTCATGGAGATGTTGGCCGCTCAAGCCGCACATAGAGAGGACGGGTCGATGGAGGAGGACGAGGACTCTATAGCCACAGATGAGAAATTGTCGGATCAACAGAAGAGGGATCTGTTGCAGAAGGCTCTGAATATGGCTGCTAGTAATGGTGATGTTGAGCGAATACAGAGGCTCGTCAATGGCAAGGCCAAGGAGTATATTGACGTTAATGCGCCGGATGAAGAGGGCACTGCACCGCTGATATATGCCAGCTGTTTCGTACGTTGATTCGAATGATAAGCAAAGTGCTGCTGACTGAGTGGACTACAGGGCCACGAAGCTGTAGTCGCAGCACTTTTGGATGCCGGGGCCGACGTAGATAAACAGGATCGCAACCAATGGAGCTCACTGATGTGGGCTATGACGAACAGGCACAAGGGGATAGCGAAGCTACTACTGGATCATGGGGCATCCGCTGACGTGAAATCCTCAAGTGGGAGAACGGCATTTGATTTTATCGCACCTAACAGCGAGATATCCGACTATCTTCACGAAAGCGGATATACCATCGGAAATGCTGGTGTAGAAACCAACGACTTTTACGATGCTGGATTTTCTCAAGATAGGTTCGAAGAGGAAATGGCTGAGAACGAGTTAAAGAGAAGGATGATGATGGAGAGTGCGATCAATTTGGAGGTGGATCTATCGAGCCTCGGTCTTGACGAACAGCCTGAGGTATTGTATTGGCTAAGGTTGATGAGCATACGCTAACGTGAGCAGTCTCCGGAAGAACTGGACGAAGGGCAAGAGTTTGTATGGGAAAGGTGCCTCAATGATCAAATGTTCGTCATTCAAGAGACAGAGCTTGGAAGCATTCTTGACATCATCATCACGAATATGACCCCTCAACGCTCGCCCTCGCAAAAGCCTGTACCGGCGAATATCCTTTTTCTTAGTGCGCGATACGCACATTACCACTCAAGTCCGGAGCTTCTAGAGACACTTATCCTCAGTGCAATGGAGAAGATAAATGACGTCGTTGAAAAGCATCAGTGGGATATGACGATGCTAGCATTTTGGATCTCCAATGTCACCTTACTCCTTCATTACCTCCGAAAAGATCCAGGTCTCATGAATGCTACTACTGACTTTCAGCTGCAGCTGGCTGAGCTGACCAACGATATTTTTATTCTCATCATTAGAGACGCGGAGAGGAGGATGGACAAAGTTATCGATGCCGCGATGCTTGATCACGAGACCATCCCAGGATTTGAAGACGTCCACTTTCAGAACGAATGGAAGATGTTCCGTTCAAAAACAAAGGCAAAAGCCCCTGAACCGCCAGAAAAGCGCTTTCGCCCACCCTCGCCGAAACGAAGGGCACAGCCAGCCCCTCGAAACATCACCTCCCTACTATCATCTACACTGTTCGTCCTCGATCTATACGATATCCACTCTGTCATTACGACCCAAATACTGGCACAACTATTTTACTGGCTTGGAGCCGAACTGTTCAACCGGATTATGTCAAATCGCAAATACCTGGCGCGGACTAAGGCCATGCAAATACGCATGAACATTTCCACCTTAGAAGATTGGGCAAGGTCGAACAATCGTAAGCCAGAGCATTACGAAGCTGGATCGATGACTTCCATCGGTGAAGACACCGTAGAAGCTTCACGGCGACACCTGGCTCCGGTCATACAATTACTGCAGTGGCTGCAGTGCTTCTCATCTATAGGAGAAGATTTTGAGTCACTGGTCGGCACTGTTCAGCAATTGAAGAGCCTTACAACACAGCAACTTATTCATGCAGTGAAACACTATCGACCTGAAGTTGGTGAAAAGGGGCTGCCAAAGAGCGCAATGAAATATCTCCTCAGTCTTCAGAAGGAAGTCCAGGAGAGGAAAGAGAAACAAAGGAAGGCAGCATCCTCTCCTCGACCGCCATCAACACCGCAGAAAGGTGGCACATCGCCGAACACACCAACAAAGGGCGGTGAATTCCCAAGTTCTCCTGCTTCTCCTTCATCGACATCCAAACCACTTCCAGCGCGACCTGAAGAAGATGACGAGGAACCGCCCGAACACCTCCTTCTCGACCCTGCGCTTATGCTTCCATTCACCCTACCGACTTCCACAGATATGGTGATCGGCTATGGAGCAGGGTTCGGTGGACTCAATAGGGAGAGAGAGCGAAAATACATTCCTACTGTTCCTCCGGAATTTCTGGCAAAGCTGGATGTTAGTGGAAGCAAAAATGGCAGTACTTATGAGGGGATGAATTGGAATGAGGATGAAGGTGGATAATGCGCCGAGCAGTTAGAAATGTTTCGAATAGACGTATTTGCAGGACTGTAACGGTCGAGTCTTGTAGTCTCAAATGGTGATCTTGCGCTTGTAATTGATGACCACGGAGTATTGGCTGCAGTTGGCATTTGAAGCTGCCTTCCCCGCAATTTCTCGCTAGTCTTCTGCGGACTACCTTAGATATTTCGTCAACAATCAATGGTCTTCTACCTCTGCACAGAAAAAGCCAAGGCTAAACGACAATTACAGCATGGAGGACGATGAGCTATCTCCCGAAGCTCTCGATATGGCATCCGCCATGGGCTTCTCCTCCTTTGGTACCCAGCCCTCCGCCAAAAAGCGCAAATTCAATCCCCGCGTTGACGCCGTCACCGACACAGCCGGCGCGCTGGAGCAGCAGGGCCCCGCGTACAGCAGCAGTGGAAGCAACAAGATCCCTCTTGGAAGGCGTAGAGAGCCCTCATCTGAAGCATTACAACAAGACAATGGGCTTGCTGCGGAGGAACCACAGGCCGGAGGAGAAGGGCACGCGCTCGCTCCGGCCGGCCAGGTCACAGAGCAGGCTGAGATGGATCCTGGCTATGTGGACGTGACACCACCAGATAGTCCGGGTTGGGAGCATCAGGGGGTTGAAAGACCCGCTGCAGGATTGCCCGCGCCCGAGCAGAACCCTTCAGGAGAAGTTATGGAATTGCTGCGAAAGACTGCAAAGGATCTTACGGAGCGTGATGTCCAACGCTTGAGGCAGGGAATAAGGCTGCCGAATGGGGACATGGTTTACTTTGACCCTAGCTTTGTAGAGGATCCATGGAAGGAGCTTCAGGAGCAGAAGGGCATGAGGTAGCGGGACATGGCTTATGGCACGATGTTCAATTTCTTATCGCTGCAAACACCACATCCAACACCGCATCATCCGCCCAATTGAACTTGTTATACGCCGGTGGAATGCTACAGTGAGCGTACAGCATTGTCCAGGAGATACATAGACGCGGGCTGCCATTGGTATGCATATCTCTCCTGTCTTCTGTGCAGCTCTAAACAACGCCAGCTCCGAAACCCAAACATGGCTCTATCATATCTTACATCATGCGAAGTTGCGCTCCGCTACCTGCCGGGCTATGACCGACGCAAATCTACCAACGGAGTCGCTATCTTGCTTAGCAGTCTCGATGCCAAGCAAGATCTTCTTGATCCCGACGCCGATATCCTCGCTTCTGGTCATTTCTCTGATCTCGCTAAGCGCTCGCTCTTGATCTTGATCAGACAAGAAGCTTGATTCTCGTAGGATGTGCGCGAGTTCCTCGTGCGTGTTGACGTTCGGCACAGCGATATCGGCGTCAAATGAGTTGAAGATGTCTAGTTGTTGCAGGACAGAACGTTCTGTCGTTGTCGCGAGAATCAGGAGTCGGCGTCCCTATAAGCGCGTTAAGGATGTCCATACAACCGAGGCGGGTTGAAGGAGAACGTACCTTTGGCGGCTGCTTCCTGAGCAGGACCATCAGAGCTTGCAAGACGCTGTTACTGAACCGAGGTCCAATCGGAACCCAATCGACTATACGCTCGATATTGTCCAAAACCACAATGTTCAAAGGACTTTTGTATGCGTCCATAAACACTCTCTGCAGGTATTGAACCTTTTGCATTTCGTTGAAGCCAACCATATTCTCCGGACTTGCGAGCTTGATGAAGGGGATGTCCGAATCCTTAGCAATCTGTGCAGCCAACGCGGTTTTACCGCTGCCAGGAGGACCATGCAACAGCACGGATACAAGGGGCGTGGATTCGGATTTGCGCACTTGTTGAACAAAGAGACGACCCTCGTCCAAGATGTTGCTGATGAACGGAGAGAAATGGATGATGCCTCCCTGGATACATTGCTCCAATTCTTCTTCAGACACTCCGAAAGCTGGCTTGACTTCTTCCAAGGCATTCATGAAGTCTTGCCTGTTGACCTTCATGTTGACAATATCATCACTGATGGGAGCAACAGTGCCAACCTTGACATGCCGATTGAACGCGAATGACGAGGCTGATTTCACCAACCCTCCTATTTCTGCCCCTGAGAAGTTCTTTGTTAGATGGGCCAACTCGTCAATATCAACATCCGTATCCATTACGTTGTTTTGCATCATCTTTGCTGTGTGTATTTTGAGAATTTGCTGTCGGCCATGTTCATCCGGTAAGGAAATCTCCATGTGGACTTCCAAACGTCCTGGACGGAGCAGTGCATCGTCGATCATGTCCATACGATTGGTCATGCCAATCAAGAGGATATTATTCAGCTGATCAACACCGTCGAGCTTCGAGAGCAACTGGTTTACGACACTGTCTCCGACTCCAGTACCGCCGCCAGCTCCACTCCCTCTCTGTTTACAGACCGCATCAAGCTCGTCGAAGATGATGATGTGCAATCCGCTCTCATCTCCTTTCTCCTTGTACTCCTTTTCTGCGTCGGCAAACAATTTCCGAATGTTCTCCTCTGACTGACCGACATATTTGTTGAGGACTTCCGGACCGTTGATTACTTTGGGCTCTCTAGCATTCAGCATCTTCCCTATTTGCCGAGCGATGAGGGTTTTCCCTGTTCCAGGCGGTCCATATAACAAGATTCCCTTAACATGCTGTATGCCGAGCTTTTCCACAAGACCTGGAGGGAAGATACGAGACGCAAATGCGCGTCTGAAAATGGCACTGAATTCTGTATCCAGTCCACCGATGCCCATATCCTCGAATTTGAAGTTCGGCTGGATTATGGAGTTTGCTGCCGGTCTCCGACTTGACCCTTTGAGTTTCATAGGTGATTGAGCGTTTTTATAGAAAGTGATGGGTGTATGACGAGTAAGTATACCACGGGAGAGAGGGTCGGATAGAGTCGGTGCAGAAGATGAGCCTGGTTTCTCCATGCTCAGATCTACCAACTGGACTGTTTTCACCACGATTAAGAATGGAATGGCCTTGAAATCCATCAATATTCGCTGCCCAGGGGCGAATATTTGGTTCTCATATCTCTATTTTGTTTTTAGCTGTGAAAGCCTTGTCTGCACCAGCTGAACTGACCTTGATGAAGTATTGCGCAAGCTCATCTTGGTCATATGGCGTCTCGGATATTTTTCTCCCAGCAAAGCCGATCTCAACATCCATGGCGCCAAGGTAGCTTTGTCCGCCTTGACTGAACGGATCGTATACCTGGACATTTACAACATCCGTCAGGGCAATCTGTGCCCACGTTCTTTGAGGATCCGACAGGCTTATCTGCCCTTGAGGGAAGCGATCCAGTGGCCGCGCGGAAAACACATATGTATCGTTCACTAGGACATATATATCGGACCCATCACGGGATGGTGGAATATCAAGAGTGGAAACAGCGACGCTACTGCTAGTTAGCAAGGACTCTGCTTTCGCCATCCGGATGAGGAGGTTCCCACATGTTGCCAAAGGTATAGCTGTCATCTGGGCTCCGTGCAGGTTTCAGCTGCAACTTCCTACCAACCGCCCCAGCGCCAGGCGCCTGTCTTCCCACAGGTATACGCTGGATGTCACGCCCACCGCCATATCCTCTTGGCTCATCAATCCCTCCCTGCATTCTCGTGTCGTAGCCCCCTTGTTGTCGCCCATACCCAGGATTTTGTTGAGGAGGAGCGCCGTATCCCTGTTGACGGGGTGAACCGTCTTGCCGGCCGCCAAAGGGATTTGGTACGGACGGGAGATTATTGCGGTTAAACATGATCCTCTAAAACTGGGTGGAAAGCAACAAGGCAATGGAAGGTGAAAAGCGGAGAGCGGAGAGGCTGGTCTTTAAGGTCCAGGAGCTGACACGGTGGCCCCGGAAGTGTATCAGGCTGCAACAAGCTAGCAGCAGCTACCGGGTAGTGAGAGGAGACTCAGGCACGGACGGTGAATTGAGCCTTCGCAGGATATGATGTTCGATTCTCCGGAACGAAAGGATTTAAATGTCTAAATACGAAGTACTGCTCAATGTGCAAAGGTTCCTCTGGATAACGGTTGTAGCTGCGGCGAAGTGGTGGGACATCATTGTTGCGGAACTTCCCGTCCGCATCATAGCTCAACCTCGCCGCCGTCGTATCAGCCTCGCCTTTGCTGTAGTCACCTCATCAACCAGCAGGAGGTGGTACGACCGCTCAAAATGCCTCTGTAAGTATCCTAGAATTTGGATTGCACGGTTGTTGCTAACCTTTTGCAGCCACTTGCTGGGAAAGAAGTCCTGGAACGTCTATAATGTGGAAAACATCGAGAGAGTGCGGCGCGATGAAGCCGCCGCCAAAGCTCGTGAAGAGGAGGAAGAGCGGCGCATGCAAGAAGTCGATGCCGAACGGCGGATCCAGATACTCCGTGGAATACGTGCTGAGGCAGAGCACACGCCAGCGCCCGGAGATGATGAGGTAAAAACGCAGTCCGGTCGCGGCAGTGAGAGAAAGAGGAGGAGGATAGCAGGCGAGGATCAGACAGATCAGGAGATACGGTGGGCAAAGGAGGCTGGAGAGTTGATGTCACAGACGGCGCAGAAAAATGCTCTGGTAGCGCGGTCAAGTGATGCGCCCGTGATGGACCATAGTGGGCATATCGACCTGTTCCCGGAGGAGCGATCACGACGGCATGTTCAGAAGAATCCCGAGGCCGAGGCCGAGGCGGCAAAGAAGAAGCGCGAGTTCGAAGATCAGTATACAATGCGATTCTCCAATGCTGCGGGCTTCAAGCAAGGGTTGGAGAAGCCGTGGTATTCTTCGCTAGGCGCAGAGGGTGCGGCGGATGCTGCCTTGCCGGCAAAGGATGTGTGGGGCAATGAGGACCCGCGGAGGAAGGATAGGGAGAAGGCAAGGCTCGAACAAGGTGATCCATTGGTCAGCATGCGTAAGGCAGTAAAAACTTTGAAAGAGGTGGAAAGGGAGAAGCGAAAATGGAGGGAAGAGAGGGAAAGAGAATTACGGCGACTGAAAGAGGATAATATACGGCGGAGAACCCGGGAGGAGGAGGACGAGGATAGTCTGGAAGGGTTTGAGCTCGATAAGGGTCCAAGCAGGACCTCGCACCGGGAAAGGCGCAGGTCGCATCATCGACGTCGATCGCGAGATCGAGAGAGGTCTTCTCATCATTCAGGCAGTGCAGAGGACCGCGAACGGGCCGGGGACGGTGGCCACCGCAGTCATCGTAGGCACCACCATAGAGATCGTTCTCCTACATCATCTGGAGGGGCATCAGACACAGTTGCACGTCTTAGAAGAGAACGAGAGGAAAGAGAGGCCGAGGAAAGAGCCAAAGCTGCTAGACTCCTTGAGAAAGAAAGAAACGATGCCAGGCCTGTATGGGAGAGAGGTCTGGGTGGCAGATACAGCAATCAATTTGCACGATCATAGAGGACTAGCCTTCTACCGATATTATGACATTCCAAATGACGCTCAAAATGACGCTCCAATGCTTGACTGCCGATACTACGCCTATGGCACGATCCTGTTGCTATTCTCCTGAGAGCGTTACTGTGGCTGGGCGCCTTGGAACGCTTCCCTTCTTCTGACATCCGTCTTTTCCACCGCAACTCTTTGTTTTCCGTTTTCATGAGTTATGTCCACAGCTGCAGGAGTGCTTTCCACCTTCTTGCCACCATCCTCAGGCACAAACCGCTTCTTGACCGCAGCTATCATTTTCTCAAACCAATACCAGTTCAAAGCATTTAGCACGAGGTTACTGGCCAAGTAGGTTATTGCCAACCACATTGGCACAGTCTTGTTTCCCGCAAAACTCATGACCTGTGCTTGCGCATCAACAGGAACCCCGACGGCAGGCTTGACGGGATAGTTGGCAGTCAAAGGAGCTTCCTTTTCTTGTTGCATGATCTGGTAGATGTCATAGAATATCCGCACCGATTGGTAGCTCCCCCAGACCAATCGACACCCGAAGAAAGTCGCCAGGAGCAAGATGCCGTTGTATAGTTGAGCCCGCGAACCGGTCATGTTCAGTTTATCGAAGAACCAGTGGAAGTTGAGAAACGGGCTAGATAACTCGTACAGCACGAAGACAGGGCCGTAATAGTGGACGAATGGTCGCTTTACCTATGCGTCAGCAAAAGTTGGTGACGAAGGGTTAATGGCACTCACGAAGCCTAGACTGAAAACCACCAATGCACTTATCCCGTGAGCTAAGAAGCCCACACCGAAGACATGGAGATGCCAGCCACTGATGATCGAATCCCACAAAAAATATGCGCACGCGATGGCTTGCATCAACCCTATGGCTCCCGTATATCCATGGATCCTCTCCATTCGGTTCATATTTGCACGTTCCTCATCGCAAAAGCAGACCCATAGCGCAACTGAGTTCACAATCAGGGACTGCACCAGCGATACCACATGTACATCCCAGTTGAGCTGCGTGCGTTTCGGGAATTTGGGATATATGTTTGGAAAGAGCCATGTCGATAGCGCAGGTGATAGGCGCGTGTTGATGAGGTGATACAGGTATAGGAAGAGGAATAGCTCGTGTGCGTGCAACGGCAACGTCGGCAGCTTGAGCGCATCAGCCAAGGGCTGAGCGAGCTTGACGGAGAGAGCTGGAGGCTTGATAGGGAACGGGTCGAGCATCTTGACCTGGAACTGAAGAAGGGACAAAGGGACAGCTAATGACTTGACAGGATGTGCGTGTCAGCACATGATGACTCGGAAAGAAGATGGAGTTGTCTGTGACGTTGGCGGTTGGTGGTTGTTGATATAAGCTTAGTTGGTCCCGAGTGACGCAGTGGAGCTTCCCAAGACGGGATCTTGTTGGGGCTGGCCAAGCATCTGCCTACCCTACGGTACGCAGAAGCAGTCCAAGCGCCCGACTCCCCGTCGAACGGTCCCCGCCCCGCAAGCCAATTTCGGTGAGATAAATCGCCTTCTCGTTCAAACACCGCTCGAGGGAGTACCAAAATATGATTATTGATCAATACTTGCTACCAGGTCCGATGATAAGATCGGATCACAAGATGAAGATCGAGGCCTGCTGATCACATCCCACGAAAAAACTCTGGTCACAAGATTACGAGCACGAGCTGTGGCCCCTATGAGTGAGGTATTGGTACTGTCCAGCGTACCACTTAGGAAAAGATCCATCTCCAACGTTACCGTTATCCAATCATGAGACGCAGAGAAAGCGACATCAAGCAAAACAGAAGCCCACGGGTATTTGCCCTCAAACACCAATTCCGATAATGCCACACTACCATCTCAACCCTCCCAAGGGAAATCACGTTCCTCGATTCTTGTGCACGTCAAGTAGCCCAAGCCTCCTCCGGCATCTCTGCCCATATCCAGCTCAAGGAAATTCCTCATCAAAGGCTTAACCGCGTCCCTTGCTAAATTTTTGAGTTCTTCCATCCGGCGCTCGAACTTTCGCAGGTTTTCTCGATTGTACCTGTCTGGCTGTAACTTTAAGAACCGCTTGAGCTCGTCATGGGTAAGATACGCAGCTCCTCCAAGACCAAGAAGACGATATATTCGCCCAGTGTTTATTGTCGGTGGAGGAGGTAAAGCAGCTAAAGCTCGTCCGTCGGCTGAACGTGGAGGATTCTTCAAGATTGGGGCAGGGGGTGGCGTCGTATTCTCTGCTAACCACTGTCTGAACAGCGAGACTGCCATCCAGTCCAAATACGAATTCGAAGGCGTGACCCTCTCTCCTCTTGAGGTTGTCAGCGTCAGTCGGAAAAGCTTGCCTTCCACCCTGGCCTTCAACTCTTCCAACTCGTCAACCTTGTCCTCAATGATCTCCATAACAACGTCTGGCAGTTGCGCTCGAAGCTGAACTGCGCCGGTCGGCCATTGGCCAACTACATGATTCATAGCTTCTGCAAAGATTACTTTTGATCTTGCCAAATATCCTAGCCGGAGGTAGCTCGGAGGATACTTGGCTATTTGTTTCCAAAGCCTGCCTTGAAACTGAAGCAGATGATGATCCACACGTGGCCCAACAACTTCTAGCGCGTCGTACATGTCGGCAAGATTCAGAAGTGTCTTACAGTCAACATATGCATTCGCTATGTTGACAGCATCAAGAGCAGGCGGATGATTATAAAATATGCGAAACAGGTTGTCATAATCTCGTAATAAATCGTCAGCGGGCGTAGTTGGATGAGAATGTGGTATCATGGAAAGATTGGCGACAGAACGAAAGAACCCCGTGCTTGGTGGTGGAGGTTTGTTACGGACCGGTGGTGGTCGAGGGGTATTATCTCCGCTGAATACCGTCGCATTGGGATTCTATGACTGTCAGCTTGGTGCGGGGGAACAGCAGCCGGAACGACAGCCCACCTTCTGCACCAGCATTGGGCTATCATCACCATTTCCCCAATCCAACTCATATCTCCATCGTTTCTTTTCCGGATCTCGCGCACCATTTGCGGCAGCACCCCCGATAATGCTTCCTTCTCCTGACCTATTCTGACTTGAGCCCCTCCTAGGCCCCTGGTCACCACGCGACCATTCTTGACTTGTACCAGCTTCGAAGAATCCCGAACATTGCGCCAATATCAACCTATGCAGGAGGTAGCGATTTTCTTTCCCACCAGTGCTGACTATGATCTCGACGTCTCCAGTGTACGTGAAGACTGGAAAATCGTTTTGCGGAAGGTACGCGCTACTTCCATTATGCGACCTGTTATGTCGGTGTCTTCGAGTAGTGGTTGCCCGTGATGAGACCGAAGGAGGTCGTCGAATGGCAAACGCCCCATCCGAGGCTCCAGGATAGGAGACCATTTAGATGGGCCGAATATTGGGTCACCCTTGTGGAGACCGATCAAGGAGACCCCAAGGTGTTTTCGCAGATCTGCTTGCCGGTTATACCAAAGAATATACCAAAATAATGATACCGGCAGTATAACATCGAAATTCGGCTCAACGTGGTCGGCGCAGAGGCATAGTCAGGGCGCGGACAACATATGACCCGCCTTTGACAGCGGACAACATATGACCCGCCTTTGACAGCCCCGCGGCAGAGCGCAAGGCAGATGAGAATCGAGATTTCTTGACTCGACAGATCCGCAGGTTTGCCCGACTCGTAGAGCTTCGAGGGGTTTCAAACGAGCGCGACCTTGAGGCGGACCAAGGCAGTGGCAAGCCCTTTGGGGCCTCTCAGGATGGCTTGATGCATTCGAACCAGTCGGCATCCCTAGAAAAGAGTTGTGGCAGTGAGAGAGCGTGCAGCTGCAGCTGTTATCCAATCAAGCTCCGCCCCCGGCACCTGACAGTTTTTAAAGCCTGTTTGGCGCGGACGCTAAAACTGGCAAGCTAAATGGGAGCTCCCGTCGAGTTCACCCGAGAGTCGCGTCTGCTGAGTCTAAATGGGACCAGACAAATCATCATCGTCAACATATCATCGCAATCTTTTTTTGCTGGATCATGACATTTCACATTGACGGGCAAGAGGCTAGCTATATCCTCTTCCGAACAACTTCCATACCATCCATCCAGGGCCTCAGCACCTCTGGTATCCAGACTTCGTTCCTTTCTTCATTCCATCCATTTTCCAGGACCGCCGCAAGCACTCTAGGTACGGCCATCGCAGTACCGTTTACTGTATGTGGCCAGTCAAGCTTTCTACCTGCCTTGTTACTCGCTCGCATCCGTGTGGCTAACCTCCTGGTCTGGTAATCTGTGCAATTGGAGGCCGAAGTGACCTCACCCCATCCATCTTCCCGTTCTCGGCGGGATGGGAAAAAGGCTTCGATATCTTTCTTCCGGCTGGCACTGGCCCCTAAGTCAGTCGCAGGCATCTCTAATATGCGACAATGTAGCCCAAGACTAGCGAGGATCTCCGTTTGCATTGAGACCATTTCGTCGCATACCTGTTGCGAATATGATACGCCGTCTTCATCTGGTTTCGTCCAGGCGAACAACTCCACTTTGGTAAATTCGTGAACTCGATATAGACCCTTTGTATCGACACCTCGAGCCCCAGCTTCTGCTCGGTAACTTCGACTTACTCCAACTAGCTTAAGCGGTAAATCTTCTTCCTCGATGACCGAATTTGCTTTCATTCCAGCCAGAGGAATCTCTGCTGTACCGACCAGACAGAGTTCTGGCTTCCGCCGGTCTTTTTCTGGTTGCTCAATGGTATATATCTGCTGTTCATCATGTTGATCCCTGGGACGGAAGCCACATGCAGCAGCAATGTGAGAATAAACCATTGAGGGAGGCGCAACCACCCTCCAGCCTCGTTTTCGGGCCACACTCAGGGCGTATTGAACAAGAGCTTGTTCGAGAAGGGCAGCTTCGTTTGTAAGAAAGTACCAACCCCATCCTGACGTATTTGCAGCGGCCGCGAAATCCAGCAAGTCCAACTCGGCCCCGATGTGCACATGAGATCTCCAGACTCGATCCGATCTCGAAGGTTCTGGTTCTGGATGGTCATTTACGTAGTCAATGACCCTGAAATCTGACCCCTCCGGGGTTTCTGTGCTGGTCAGGTTCGGCAATTGAATCGCGAGTTCCTGCATTTCGGAGTTGCACTGCTCCTCCTGCTGTTCGATCTGAGAGAGCTGCTGTTTCAATTCTTTCGCCTTTGAAAGCGCAGCCTCTCTATCAAAAGGTCCGTCATGTGTCTCGACATCCAAGCCATCACCCATGGAGCTGCCCAATTGTCTTTGCAACCGATTATTCTCCTCGCGCAATCCTCTGGCGGTCTTCTGCAGGTTTTGCCATTGCTCGAACAACTCCAGGATCCGCCAAGAGAACGAAGCTTGGCGGTTGTAATTCCGTTGCTTGCAGTTGTATTCATAGAGCCCTGGGTTTTGACGAATGTGCTTGATGTCGATGACGGCCTTCGGAGCTATGGATGGACGGGCCTCTTCTGCGCGTTTACGCAAAGTCGACGTGAAGGTTCGTTGCGAGATTCGGGCGAAAAGGGATTTTCGACACGAAGTGCACACAAAGCTGCCCCTAGAAGTGAGCGCCATTGTACTATATTGTAGAAGTTGAAGGGATGTTGGAGCTTCATCGAAAAAGAAAAGCATCATGAGATGTTTCCCGCCGCGCCGGCAGATGCCGTTTCTCTGACCACCGGTCAACGGGAATTGTCCCGTGCTGCCTTGCTACCCCACACCATATTTATAAACACCAAAACACCACAAAGCGCAAATATCTACGACCGTCCAAAGTCTGGAATATTAGGAGCTGGAATTCAATTGGAATATTACATCCTTTCTAATCTAGCAGCATCGTTATGACGTTAAGCTCCCTTCTCCTCAATTACTGCATGCTTTCTACGCGCAGAGAGCCCAGCGAGAGTGCCAGGGAGGGCAGCATTTGACCTTCCCATACTCCCACGGTGGCTTGGCTCCACCATCTGCTCGCCAACTTCAACCTCTCGGGCAGAAGCGGAGCCGGCCATGGGAGGGTACCATGAAGCTTTACTGCAGCAGCCTCCCCTTTGCAGGCTTCCAGCAAGGGCTCAGGGCCAACACTTTCTGTGGTACCGACCTGGTGCGGACTGGAGCCAGTTGATAGATGAATGGCTGTAGGGTTCTTCGTGATATCATCCCCCTTCATCGACAGCATGATCTTCAGGCCCAAGCACCTAATGTCCAGCTGGAACGTTCCCCAGCAGCTTTGATTCCGCCAGGTCCCATGCTCTGTCTTTGCGGTACGACACTGACGGTAGTCTCCTTGCTTGCTCCAGCCAGGCCACGTTGAAGAAATCTCTCTCTCTCCACCTCAACGATGCCTCTCAACTTCAGAGCAGCGACCAAACTTCCTCCGGCCCACGAGCCCAGTGATTGTACGCCACGTACTTTTCCACATACCGAAGGTTTAGACCACTTTTCATCGTCACGCCGAAGCTTTTCTTGGATCGGATCAACCTCTTGCGGGGAAAACGCGGGTGGTACGGGCGACGGACTAGTCTCTGCTTCTGCTTCATCGGCCATCTGTGTTACTTTTTCAATAGCTTGTTGTGTACTTGCTTGTCTGTTCCGATCGATTTCTTTCAGTCGCTCTCTCAGTGTCAACACAGCTTTTCCTCGGACAGGGTCCCACCCATGCTCTTCGATGAGCATTTCAATCTCGTCTATGATTCGCTTCTTGATCCCGGGTATCTTGGAACAGCCTCCTGTAATAATGATCCTTGACATGCATATCGCACGGACGTCAACCGGAAGACGTCGAAGTGTATTAAATGCAAGCCAATGCGCTGGTGATTCATCGTCATCTAGTTCAGACGGTGACTTTCCATTGGCAAACAAAGCTGCCTCCACTGGTTCAGAGAATCTTGGAAATGGAATTTTCAGAGTGCCTTTGAAGGTTGAAGAAAGAGATGGGACGGAGACAGTTGAATCAGTGGGAGCCGTCTCGCTCCCGTTGTTGGTATCATTTCGACACCATAGCATCCTTATGACAGTGTCTTCACACTCTTCAAAAGTAACACCTCCAGTGCTATCGTCTGAAGATTGGTCAGGATTGTCAGCAGAAGCTTTGTTTAGCATCACCGCCGTTTCCCTTGAGAGCATTCTGCCGGCTCTTTCGCTTCTTTGGCTTAGAACCTCTCGATACTCAAACACACCCGTGACCAGCGTCTCCGACCAACCAATGTCCACAACCAGGCCGCTCCTCATTCCTGCAGATACCGTACTGAGGACGGGTTGGGAAAGACACATGACGGTTGGAGGTTGGAACCCTTGAAACAGCACTCGTAGGAGCAATTCCAGTAGTGGATGTGGTAGACCGGGCGGTAGTGCAAGGAGCATTCTCTTCGGTTTGGAATCCAGAAGCAGGAACTTGGTGTACGCTTCCCTAACGGCCCGTTCAATCTTGTCTTCCACAAGACCTAGGTCGAGGTCCCTCACATCCATTTTCCAGAGCTCATAACGTTGTCCCCAGCTCTCTCCAGGGTCCGGTACAGTATGTGCCTTGAGCGGTGACACCATCCATCGTCTGTAGTCCCCCACTCTTCTTTGTTCTTCAGGTCCAAAATTCAGTACGCACGATGGTTGGTCCTGACCAGCAAGACCTGCGCGCATGAAGCGCGTACCAACCTCAAGCACGACGCACTCATCGTCACCTCGAAGACCACTGGAGGGGGAACCGAAAGGGGATGCTACTGTACGCTGGGGTGTGTAAGGACCCGAGGTCTGACGCGTCAACTGTGGCGCATCTCTCGAGGACATTTCGGCCTTGACGGAGGCAAGCGCTCGACGACCATTGAGCCTGAAGGGGAGAGAAGGAGTAGGCGCGCTGGCGTCTGTGCAACCTCCGCAATAAAGAAAGCGGAGGAGAGAAGGGGTGGGTTAAATCGGTTGCTCCCGCTACAACTCGGCAAGCTCCGTCCATGACCTCAGTAAAACATCCACTTTCGCTTCATGTGATCCTCAGGAAATATCACCGCATCCCGCTCCTAGCTGCGCGTTCTGTGAAGCATGGGTATTCCTGGGTAGGTTGCATCCATTGAATCTTGGCTCGCTGTTTATTGACAAGCTTCAGCATCTACAATGAGATCGGTGCTGGTGAGAGAGTGGCTTTGGCGAAGCTCGCAGTCGAGAAGCTCGAGAAATCGGGGAGACCGCTACACCTGGCAATTGATATTTCCATATGGCAATTCCAAATACAGTCTGGTCGAGGTATTTGTTTCAATCCAGCTCATACGACCTTCAATTGACATTCTCATAGGTGGCACGAACCCCGCACTCCGAACTCTCTACTATCGCCTGATCCGGCTCCTATCTTATGGCATACAGCCTTTATTCGTTTTCGATGGACCACACAAGCCTCAGATGAAGAGGAATAAAAATAGTGGCCGGGGTGCTAGTGTGGATAACCACATGACCAAAGATTTACTCGATCTGTTCGGTTTTCCTTACCATATGGCTCCTGGAGAGGCTGAAGCAGAGTGCGCATATCTGCAACGGAAAGGAGTCGTAGATGCTGTCCTAAGTGAGGATGTTGATACGTTGATGTTCGGAAGCACAATCACGCTGAGGAATTGGTCAAGTGAACGGGCTTCAAATAAAGAACCCACCCACGTCAACCTATATGATGCTCAAAAGACTAAGGAGGGGATCTCAGGCCTTGATCGTGAGGGAATGGTCCTGGTAGCTCTGATGAGTGGTGGTGATTACACACCAGAAGGGATCCCTGGTTGTGGAATTAAAGTGGCATGCGAAGCAGCAAGAGCAGGGTTTGGCAAAGAGCTCTGTGCCCTTCCCCTCGATGACAAGACCGGCTATAGACAGTGGAGGGAACGTCTCGAGTATGAATTACAGACCAATGAGAGCAAATACTTCAGGACGAAACATCCCAGCCTAACAATCCCAGAAAACTTCCCGAGGAGGAAGATTGTCGGATACTACGTCAGGCCAGTCGTCTCCTCTGCCGAGAAGATTGAGCAATTGCGAAACGACATAAGATGGGATAAAGAAGTCAACGTTCTAGGCTTGAGAATTTTTACCGCAAGAGCTTTTGACTGGGTCTTTCGTACTGGGGCAAAGAAGTTTTGCAGGAGATTGGCACCGGCATTGCTCACACTGAAGCTCCTCAAAGGGCAGGGGATAGAGCTGGAAGTTGACCAGCGTGAAAAATATGAGGATGGACTGGTAAAAGCGATATTGTCACGTCAGACTGGCCATCAATCAGTGGACGGTGTACCGCAAGTTCGTTTGAGGTACATTCCCTTGGATATCGTTGGACTTGACCTTGATCAAGAGGAGGATGACCGGGACCATGAAGCAGAAGCAGCTATCACGTCCTCGGGTGACGAAGAAAGCGAAGTGCCACAAACTCCCAGCAAACGGCAGCGAGCGTCAAGATATGATCCGACTGAACCGGTCAAGGACTATTTCATTGAGACCTTTGTTAAGATCGGAGTCCCGCTCAAAATGCAAGATTTTGAAGAGACGCTTCAAAATCCGCTGCCTAAACCCAAGCAGAAGAATCAGGCCAACGTCCATGGTGGAATGAAAAAAGGGGCATTGGATCGGTATGTCAAGGTCATTAAGAATAATGTGGCACTTGTGGCCACGGACAAGAGCAGCGTTGTGGGCTCATCCCAAGATTTTCCTCCTTCATCTCAAGATAAGCCTGCGACTTCCACTCAATACCACACACGAAGCGGCCCTAGCACGCAATCAACGACAACGGATGGGCCTTCTACCCCTAAAGCACGCAGAACAAGCTCAAAGAAAGCTGAAGAGGGTCCTCCAGTATCAAATAATGTTAATCCATGGACTTTGGCTGCAAGCAGTCGTGCGGAACGTTCCAGAAGACGACGTGCTGCGGCACATGAACTGAGAATCCATGATGATGATCCTTTCGAAGCCATCGATATAACATCTTCACCTCAAGTTGAGGTAGAGGATATGCCTAGTCAAGAGACACCGACGAGACGGCGTCTCCGCTTCTCGTCTCCTAGCTCTCCAAACTCATTTCCCTCACCCAGTACATTCCTCAGGCCAAGCCCAAGCTTGAATAAGAGGACAGATACGACCATTAGCATAGCCTCGTCTCCTCCTGCATCGCCCAGTCGGAATTTCAAGCACCCCGCAAGGCCTGCAAGGAGTACAAGAACCCACATTGTGTTGAGAGAGTCTCTTCAAGGGGCTTGGAAGCAGCTAGAAGAATGGGAGGAAACTGGGAATCGCACTGTCATTCAAGCCGTTGAAGTTGTCGATTTGACGGAGATATGACGCTACGATCCGAGATTGATTCCGTTTAGCATGGCGTTTTGCATTGGTTCGGACATTTCGGGGCAAAGGCGGAGCACAGCATCTGGGAAGGGTCATTCGGAACTGGTTGGCGTTGATGAAAACGGACACCGTTTCTTAGCTTGAACAACTTGCTAATACTTCGAAGGTCATATCATAACCTGATACGACTTAATGAAAAGACTTCATGAAGCTTGAACCGCTGTGCCTATCTATGGACCCAAAAGCTGCAACCCTAGTCGTAGAAGGGGAGATGAAACCGTATCGTCTGACCATCAAAAAGGAAGATGAATCGTACATGCATAAAAGTGTCTAGTCCGAATGGCATACAGAAAAGCCGAAAACAAAGAATTGTAGGGGCTTATCCGAAAACTTTCAGGAAACCCCAAAGTCCAAGTCCGCTCAGTGCAGGGATGGTGAGGTTATCGTCCCAATTGAAAAGATCAATGGCTTCACTGGCCGCAGCCACAAAGCCCGCCCAAACGCTCATTACACCCAGAGCCAGAGCGCCTCCAATAGTACCCTGAGTCTCCTTCCATCCTAAAAGACCTTTAATTGGAGCGGGTAGACTCAACGTGCTGGTGAACATGAAAGCCCCCTCTGGATCGTCGGGGAAAGGTCCGGTACGGGGCACTAACCAGCCCCAGAACAACACAGCGGTGAAGACACCGGTCGCCCA
Source organism: Symbiotaphrina buchneri (assembly GCA_001599915.1). Classification (NCBI taxonomy): domain Eukaryota; kingdom Fungi; phylum Ascomycota; order Symbiotaphrinales; family Symbiotaphrinaceae; genus Symbiotaphrina; species Symbiotaphrina buchneri. The sequence continues at coordinate 205,487 of BCIG01000030.1, read as the reverse complement.
AGCAGCGGCCGTTCCGGCCAGACTCTTTCCTTTCCTTATCCTTGGCGTGTATCGCCCATACAGCCTGCCCATCGTACTCGCCGCCGTGTCACACCAACTGAGTAGAAGGACACCCATGATACCAATGTCTTTTGGGAAGAAACGGACGACGATCCACACACCCAGGATATACCAGATCACACCATTCCATGAGTCGACTTCACTTTCTCGCATTAAGCTGCCCAGGACCCGAATGTAGAATCGATTAAAGGCGGGGTAGCGATGGCGGATGAAGTCCACGGAAGCGATGGGTATGAGGGCGCTCATGAGATACGGAGGTATGTATGTAGGCTGGAAGCCTTTGACGTATAGGTATAAAGTGAAGAAGCCAATGGAGACGTGGAGAGCTTTTCGTGGGATTTCATGCTTGTGGATCTGATAAGGTTAGCGGGGGTCGTCGACGCGGACGGGTAGACGTACGAAGTATCTCCATTGACGGTGTATAGGAATGAGACCGAGCGGACTGGGACTCCGGCTAAGACTTCTCCAATAACTGCTCCCGGCCGCGCTGGTCGGCGATAGATGCCCATTGGAAGCCTCGCCATTTGGCGGCTTTATCGGTGGGACTGGAGGGGGCGTCCCAGCTTTCGGTTTCGCAGCAGTCAAACCGCTCATTCTTCTTCGGCGTGCTTCCAAAGCAGGACTGCGGCTTCGTGTCCTCGCCCGACTCAGCTCGTTGTCGCTCTCCTCATCTTTGGCTTCGGATATTGGCGGATGAGATAACAGGTTCTTCTTGGAAGCGGAGCGCGTGATCGGTCCGAAGTATTCGCCGCGGTCTTCAGCAGACTCGCTTGGTGGAGTCGGAGAAATGACACGCGGGCTGTCTGGGATGCGGGACTTGGACGATGCCATGTTCTTGACAAGATACAGCGTTGCGCCTGCGTTGTACGTTCAGACTGACGCAATGTCAATGACCGGTGGGAAACTTGGCAGGCAGTCACCGGGTGAGGTACAGTGGAGGCAGAGGCTTGCTGAGGATAATCATGCTGTGGCCATAATCGCGAATGTATTGCAAATGCTGCTCCGCACTCATCGATTGCACTCCCGCGCCGGCTGGCAGCTGATCAGACGGATCCTTTGGGCGCGTGAGCGTTGTATTTGTACCGAATCTTTGCCAGGGCTGTGTACGGAGATGCCATGCGACCAGATTCTCCGACTTGCACGCGCCAATGATACTGTGTGGCTGGTGCGGATTATGTAAGTGTCTAGCCTTGCATGTGGCGATGCACAGCCTCAACATCTGTGTAAACATCGTGATAGCATAGAGCAAGCAATGAAATGGCGCTTTTTGGACTCTTCAATTGGACCAAGTGTCACGACTTCATCTGGACTATCACTCTGAACTGCATTGAGTAGATGATGAAGCTATATTGATCGGAACTTGCTACCGGAAAACCCGCAATGGCTGCAGCTGGTTCTGGGCCAAATGCTTCAAGAGTGAATGCTGAACACGGTCGAACTGTGTGGATATTTGGCACCTTAGGTACATGCACTTAGGAAAACACTTAGCGATTCTAAGCGAGCCCACAACAAAAGCTGTCGTCTTCTCCTCCTCCTTCATCTCTCTTCTCTTCTCTCCTTGGCTCTGCCCCTCATGCTGTCTACTAAGGTAGATGACATGTAGTATCGTGGACTCTGCACTCGTGCTCTGTTCTACCTGCCGGAGGTGATAGCCTCATTCGGCGAGATTCCATTCTGACCTTCATTGTCGATCGTTTCTTGAAATCCAAGAACGTGAGACAAAGTCGGGTTCTACCTGCCTGAGGTTTTCACCTCATTCGGCGAGATTCTATTCTGACCTTCATTGTCAATCGTTTCTTGAATCTATTTCAGGGAACGTGAGACAAGGTTGGTAGACAAGTGGGCTGTGTGCTCGTTTGTTAGACCCTATCCTATCTGCCTGAGGTTTCCACCTCACCAGGCGTTGAAATCCTTTTCTTACCTTCATTGTCGATCGTTTCTTGAAATTCAAGAACGTGAGGCAAGGTTGGCAACGGAGGAGCGCTAGTTATTCTGTTAGACATAAATTTACCAACAAAACATCAGAGATCTGAGCCTGGCTCACCCCTTCGCCCTACCATCTGCGAAGACGTACACCGACGGACCGCATCATAGTGTGCTTCATCGAGTCGACTTCCAGAGGCTGGAGCTTTCGGATAACTTCATCCATGTTAACGAACAAGTACAAAGCACAAGAGATCTTGACCTCGGCGAGTCGGTCTCCAAACCAAACCCACCCCAATCGATTGCTACGATACTTGGTAGTTGCAGGCTCCCGTATTTTCCGGCGCAGAGCGATCTGTAGCACGATCAAGCGCAGTGGATATTCAGCGAGGTCGATATCGAGAAATGTCAAAAGAGCATTGCTCATCCTCGATGTTTCTCTACGGTTTTATCGGCTCCAAATTTTCCACCGTCGTGCTCATCTCGAGATCGGTCAATTTCTATTAGGGAAGTTCTTCCACCCTTGGCTGTTATTTTCAAATGTGCTATCGATATCATTGCGTACCGCGTCTTCTTTCCCTGGTAATCTCTGCATTATGGATGTTCAGGATGCGATCCTCTGTTTCGGCATCTTTACGTTGGAATGGCGGAAGAGAACAACCTTATCCAGAGCGCCATATACAAATACCTCGCCCAGATGTGCAATAACGGCGTCCACCCGAGGACTCGGCACCCATAGTACGCAACTTTCCCAGCCTGATGCTGGGATCGGCTTCAAGTTTGATGCTTGCCATTGACCAGATAGCCGATGGTGGGGAAGTGGGCTTTGAGTGGGACGGACGGTTCGACGGGTATCTAGCTGTGGCTCAGGTAAGATCAACCTCGAACGAAGGGTACGGATTATTATGAGAGCCAATCACGACCATCTGTTATTGAAGCCGAGCCATGTCCATCATTCTCCTTCTTCTTCCAGCCATTGAGCATGCATCTATTTTTATGATTATATGCAGATCTGGTATCCGTCTCGCCGGAAAAGTTGCCCTCTTCTTCAGTCGTTGGATCGCCATCATAGACGGTTAGTGGTTGCAATCGCCACCAACCCCCTTTGGTACTTGGATTTTCGCCAGCAAAAAGCTTGGCCCCTCGTCATCCAGGCGTGGCTTGCAAATGATTGACCCTCCCGACCAATCACGGCGAGGAAAGCTGTTGTCTCCTGGTCCTGTCTTTAATCTTGGGCTTGGCTTGTCCCCCTGGATGCAGCTTAGCGTGCACTCAGACAGCCGCTAGGGCCGCCCCTTCCTCAGTTGTGATTGGACGGTGTTGGTGTCTCGGACTCTTAGCGGTGTTTCGGCTGAATTGGAAGCTGCAAGTTTGCGGTTTTTGCGATTTCCGTCGACCACCACCTTCGCCCGATATCCTTGTTTTCTTTCTCCTCCTTTTCTCCCACCGGGCGCTCGTTGATACTAAAGTAGTAGACCGTTGTGTTTTTCTGAAACCAATCCTTCGTCAGAAGGTGTCCGGTCGTTCCATCACCACGGTCGGCGTGTTACTGCGAACTAATTCTTACTCGCATTCATCTCTTCTATTCTCTCGTTCGCCTCTTATCAGGGGATTCACTTTTCTTGTTGATCTTCTTTGGGCTCGCTCGTATCGGACCCGTATCATCCTGGGACCGCGATAACCGCAACCGTCAACACCGCTTCGTGCCTTCCCGATCCCACAATCGCTCGCTCTTCGACTTGCCGCGGCAGTCGATAATACGCATAATAATCGAAAGACTCGACCGATCAGCTCGTGTCTCTGCACAAGATGTTTTCCGGCCTCTTCAGTGCGGCTGCAGTTGTCGCAGCCTTGGCCTTCACCACCTCCGTACAGGCAATCTCACAAATATCCATCAAGGGATCGAAGTTTTACGACAGCGATGGCAACCAATTCTACATCAAGGGTATGCCTTCAACCCGCTTTGTTTCCTTCTGCCCTCCGGAATTCGAGTCGCTGATGGCTTCTAGGTGTTGCCTACCAGCTCACATCCGATGACCCGCTCATTGATAGCAACCAATGTCAGCTTGACGCTGCTTTGATGAAGACTCTAGGAGCCAATACTATTCGGGTATACCATGTGGACGCGACTGGAGACCACAGCGGGTGTATGAGCGCATTTTCCGATGCTGGCATCTATCTCTTTGTGGATTTGGACACCTTCAATACACAGATCAATCCTGTATGTTGATGGTGTCATTGGGAACCAAGGATGTTTCTGATGGTGTTATAGGATGAGCCGTACTTCAACGAGACACAGCTAGACGCCTTCACTGCCGTCTACAAGGAATTCGCCCAATATGACAACACTCTCGGTGTGTTTGTTGGAAACGAGGTTCTGACCATGCGTATGTATCTCAGGTCCCATCAATTCGAGGGTCGCTGACATCTCGTTAGCCAACAACTCCGCCGCTGCTCCTTATGTCAAGGCTGCTGCAAGCTATGTTAAAGCCTGGCAGACATCTCAAAGCGATGTTCGACAATTGCCAGTTGGTTACTCGGCTGGTATGTCCCTGGGTTCTGTTATCTTAAGGTTGAGACTAACAACAGACAGCCGATATTGCATCTCTTCGACCTATGCTGCAGAATTACCTCGCATGCGGGACCAATTCCTCGCAGAACATCGACTTCTTCGGTCTGAATGCATACGAATGGTGCGGCGACTCTTCTTACACAACCTCCGGTTACAGTCAATTGCAGCAGAATGCGAGCGACTATGATATTCCCATCTTCTTCTCCGAAACCGGTTGCAACACTGCCCCTCCAAGGACTTTCTCGGACCAGGCAGCAATCTTTGGGGATGAGATGAGCGGGACGTGGTCTGGAGCCATCATTTATGAATGGATTGAAGAGGCGAACGACTACGGCCTGATCAGCTATGGTCCATCTGTGGACCCGGCGACCGCCACTGTCCCTGACGGTTATACTCGGTCGGGCACTCCGACGCCGATATCCCCCGACTTTTCGAACCTCATGAGTCAATGGGCTACATTGACTCCGACCGGAACTCCCGAGTCCGCCTACACTCCTACCAACTCCCCTCCAGCATGTCCAGCTTCTACTTCGGGTGTCTGGGATGTCGATGGCAACGTCGCCCTGCCTACCCTAGGAGAGACACAAACATTGTCCACGTCGACGGGATCTGGCGCGACTCACGCTAGTAGTACTGCAACGTCCACAGGTACCGGTACCGCGACCGGATCCGCAGCAAGTGCTACCGCTACGAAGAAGGGCGCTGCCAGTGGTAGCCGAGAGATTGCAGGGATGAGCATTGGTCTTGTCGGAGTTATGCTTGGATTTGTCTGGTGGTTGTAATGCATCGAAGATTGGACTTTTGCAGGTCACAATCTTCCACATCTCGAGATGTTCTCAGCTAATCGGGGTTCAATGTTCTGTTTTGCGTGCATAAAGTTGATGTTTCGGATTGGGATTCTTTGCCATGCATGCATCAGCAGTCAGCATAGACAAGCGGTCAGCTTTTTGCAACCCGGCGGTGGTCGCCGGTCAGGGATGGCTAAGGCAAGCCACATGGGGAGGCGTTCATGTCTGCCTTGTCACTTGCGATGGATCGATTCTTTGTGCATATTATCTCCTCCCGGGATGGTCCTTAGGCCAGCTTTGTAGATTAGATTTGGGGGGTTTTGAACAAGCAACTAATGATTGACGGGTCTTTTCGCGGTGCATGATCATCTGAATACATGCTGAAACTTCCCACTTGATGAAACGTGAACGAACACGCGGAGACATTAACGTTGACTTGGAAGATGCACGCGAGCAACGGATATATGAGTACGCGGCCTCGGCACAGTCATGGCTTTGTCATTTTCGGAAAATCCTGCGGCCGCCATGTTACTGGTAAAACCTATGCTGCACGCCCCGCGCACGCGTCTGCATAAAAAGCCGAAGGACCGCGATCGTTAATTGGTTCTGCGACTGTTGTGTTTGCAGCTGAACCCCTGTCGACCTTGGCTCATCCAACGTGCATTGAAATTGGAGGCCTGGTGAGTTTTTGAAACATTTTTGTGATATGCATGATTGATTGATGAGATGGGTATGAGCATCATTATTTTAACAGCACAGCAATATCATAATTTCACCACCACCACCACCAGCAGAACATTTCCGTGCTTGGCCGCGCGATTGCCCGGACCGAGGGCTGATGGTGCGACACTGGCTCGGCTACAATGCGAGATTGCGTGTGCCGATCAGGTCTTCTGGAAAGGTCGTGGAAGTCGGTGCCTGTGCGAGAAGGAAAAGAAGATAAGACACAAAGATACGGGTACAGGGACAGTGCAAACACACGGACGAGTCAATGCCCGCCAAGATCCGACCACGCCAACAGCAGACTGCTTACCTTACCCAGGTACAGATACCTTACTCATACGCTCCCGCTGGAGGAAAGGGAACAAACAAGAGCAAACCGTCGCCCGCAAGACGTGGAGCAGAGGAGCGGATGGCTTGTCCGGATGAACAGAGGTTGCGCGCCGATTGGGTGACATTTTGGACGCCAAGCCTGTTATCCAGACTCTGCAGCCACACAAAATGGATGGGACCACAGCCAGAAAAGAAAAAGAATAATAAGGCAGCGCCCGAGGCTGTGCCCTGCTTCTGCTCTGCAAGAGACCGCACGAGGCATAGCATACCTTAGCGCAGGCTGCGCAGGCTCGCAAGCTTCCTGAGGCTAGGTCAGAGCGAGTATCGCGTAGCCTGCTTAGCCCTTGCCATTCCCCGGTACAGATGTTCGGTTTCGTACTCCGTCCTTTGTATGCGTTTTGCTGGACCGCACAGGACTCCCCACCCCCCTAGTCATGGCTGAGTGAGGGACGGAATCCTTCTCCACAGATGGGTGAACGTCGCTAGGCTGGAATGAAATGCCAAGGCAGAACAGAAACAAGATGAGGGGGGAATCACGAAAGAAATGAAGGATAACAGAACGGATAACCTCGAGTATTCGTTTCAAGACTGTCATCCGTTGCTTGATATCGAACTTTGATGTTTTTTTGTTTTCTTTTTTTCTGATTTTCTCAGTGCAAAAGGGAAAAGAAGGAATAGACGGGACAAGGCTTGCGGAACACGCAACCTACCAGTGGACGCCAAACCCCTCGGAGTATGGGCGACAGCAGCTCCGAGGTCTGGAACGCGGTCGGAATCGTGCGGCTGCGTCTGTTTGGGTTAAACGGGGATCCAGATGCACGCACCCCCGTTCACCCTTGTTCGACTCCCCTTTGATCCCCTCCCAGGCCTTTGCACCAATGATGGTTGCTCCCTGGGGAGTCTCGAGCTGACCGCCGAGCCAAACCCGTCCTCTGCTGCTTTTACCTACCTTGGCTATGATTGCTGTTACCAAAGAATTCCCCCAAGCTGGTGGAAGATAGGAAAATACCATACCTAGTCAAGTGCGAACGAAGAGAGAGACAGAAACCCGCGCCGGCAAGCTCATCGTTAGCTGTTAATCCCTCTGCAGGATTGTGCGACGGAAGGAAAAGGCCTCAACCTTATTGTCCATAGCATCGCCGGGTCTTAAATTTAACGGCATGTCGTGCGGATTCTAATCAAAAGGGCAAGCCTGTGGGTTTCGCTGCCGCACACTCTGCGCTTGACTCTGTCGTGCTGTACCTTTACCTGCCTTACCTTCTTTCTCGCATACCCTTCCCTGCAATCTTCCTCCACACACTTTCGGACCATCCTCTGTCGTACTCTGTTCACTTCCACTCATTCGGTTCTTCTTCGTGGCATTAACGTGGTCGTTTGATGCTTGAATCCGTGTGGCCCCTTCTTACTTATCTTCCCTTCCCCGGTTGATCTCCTAGATCCCCCTTTTAGTTCAGATATTGCGGAGTATCCGGTACTTTCTGCGTTTGTGTTTCACTAGTGGGGTGTCGACATGGATGCTGCCTAACACTCGGCATGCATGTGCGTTTACAAACAATCACCTCCGAGTATTTTTCCCACAATCGCTTTGAAGCACGACCATTGATCGTGGGTCGACTTGCGGTCACGGATACTTGACATTCGCGACCTTCCCGATCTCCTGGTTCGCGTCCTGCACGCCGCCTACCGCTCAGAACTAGGATAATAAAGTTCCGGATCGATGGGAGCGGGTGTTATTGCAGACAACTGACTCGACAACTTCGTCAAGCACCGCCGGGTCAAGTGTCAACCTTCAGACCGGCGGCATGGATGAGGCGGAAGAGCAGGCTGTGGAAGCACGTGTGCCCCATACCGGAACTGCGACCCAACCGCTGCCGGCCCCTCAATGGATGGACGAGGCCATAGAAGTGCTGGGTGAGTAACACGTCCGCCGAATCCGATGGTCTTTTTGTTGATATTTGGCAGTTTCCGAATCCCCGAACCGAGAGGTCAAGACTGTCCGGCTATTATCGCATGCTTTGCCGTGCCCTCCAACACCTCAGGAATCGCAGCGCCCCATTGATGAGAGTGGAGTAGCACTATGCCCGGCGACTGCATTTCCTTACATCGTCGACGCGATCAATCTGAAACTGAGACCGGTACACCATCCTATCCCGTGTATCCTTGTCACGCACGCGGTTCCGCCACATTTCAATCTCAGCAACTTACCCTCTACTCCGCCAATTACCCCTAATCTTACCGGGTCGTCTCCGGATGACTATTTCGCCACTCAAGTCTTCAACACTGCAGTGTCGGTCCCGTTTCCGGTCATTGAACATCAAGTCCATGAGCCGCCGGAGGCGCCTGTGTTACGCAATACACCAAGCATGCCATCCACGCCAATCCCGCTAGTACCTCCGAATTCGATCCATGTTTCGCTGTTGGAGCGCTATATCCCACCGAGCTCGACGCAGGAGTATCTCAACATGTTCTCTAGAACGGGCGGATCTACCCTCGCAGATCGTCTGGTAGAGCTCAAAGAACATGGCGCGAGTCTCTTATTTATACATCCCACACAAGCCGGCGCGCATACGTTCGCGACCGAATGTCTCGGGCCCATACTGGATCCGATGCTGAGAGCCATGTCAGTCATCCACGACCTGAGCGCCGACGTCGGCACATCTATCGGACATATGGAATCTGTTTCGCACATGTTCGATTTCGAGACGATGACAGACAAGATCAACGGTCTCTGCCGGACCATGTCCTCCGCAGATGAAGGGTCCTTGCTAATGCAGCAGCCACCCAAATTCGAAGTCGTACACGCCTCTCGGGGAAATGCGCGACTCGATCGGCGGGTTTGGTCGTACTGGTGGACGCAGCAGGAGACCCCGCGCATCCGGGACGTCATTCAACGATACTTCAGGCGTGCCAGGTCGCAGCCCAGAGCGAAAGACGTTCCAGCCTCTCAATTGATCCGCGAGCTGGTCGACGGCGTGGCGCAACGGCCATACAGCCCCGGGCGACATCCTGGCGCGGTCGAGGTCGGCGTCTGGGTCATCCGCCGGACGCAGTAAGATCGGATAAACGCATAGCATACAAGTGAACGTGAATGGGTTATTGCAAGCGTGGAGTTTCTTCGGGCCTACGGTTCGGGGCGGGACTGATATTCGGGCGTGGCGTGCGGACTGTGATTTGAGCATGGAGTTCCGGCGATGCGATGCGATGGGTCTCTACTACTCTACTCGGCTCGGGCATGGATACATTTCGCGCGCATGGTTGCATGGCAATGGCATGGTGTGGTTAATGAAGCGTTGATTTGATTTGTTTTTGCTCCCCTTCCCTCTCCCCGCAGCAGGCTTTGTTGCTGCTCTGGACCGATCATGTGGCCTGGGCTGGTTGGTCTTTGCTGCTTGGGGCCTGAGGGTTTCGGATGGAGAGGGAGGACCGGGGCGAGTGGGGGGATTGAGGATTTGCTGCCGACCGCCGCGGGCAATACATAATACAGCCTCTGACGGCGTGGCGTGGTCATGAAATGCATACAGATCCAGACACAGACTACGTAGGTACTTAGCTTACGTGAAGTAATGGAATGGAAGAGAGATCAAATGATAATGGCGAATGAGCAAAATGAGTACAAGTCCTTCTTGTCTGACATGTGCTGACGTGAGGTGCATCCGGGAATGAAAGGAGGAGTTGAATAGAGAGCATGGGCAAGGCAAATCCGTTCCTTTCGTATCAAATCCATCACTGACTGACTACTGGTAGTATATTAGCTCCTTGCGCGCCTCTGCCCCCTTGTTCTTGTCCGTTTGCTTTCTCACTTTGTTTGGAGCATGACTCATAGCTTCACCTTGCCTTCAGTTCAAAGAATGTGCGGGAACAAACCCCTATCACATGTACACGCAAATTACCACACTCTCCCCCGGCAAATCCTTGATCTTAGGCAAAAGCTATCATCGAATCCTCCATCTCAGCCAGGAATTATTAAACTCCAGTCTCCCGCCGCGGGTAACCCATCACCGCTCAACCACCGCCGCTATCACCCCATATATATTGTCCACGATTCCGCGATGAACCCAGTCACATCACGCAGCAGCCGCCCTGCGTCGCCCCGCCACCATCCATAGTCGTCCGCGCAGCCACCTCCGCAATATCCTCCAGGACCTCACGCATCAACTCGCCCGTCACCGCCGAGCACTCCAAGTAGCGGTCCAGTCTTAGATCCTGCGCCAGCGCATACGCTTCATCCGGCAGCACAATCTCTCCCCGTAACTCGTGTTTCTCACGCAGATCGCGCCGTAAACCCACGAGCAGGATCGGCGTCTCGGAGGGTGGGCGGAACGAGAGGTGGATTTGGCGGAACCACTATCTTTGACGTTAGTTGTTTGGGGTTGAGATGATGAAAGGAAGGGGAAGGGAGGAAGGTGGGGGGGAGGGGAGTACGTTTTCCTTGACGGATCGTAAGCTCGCTTTGCGGCTCACATCGTAGCACAGCACGAACACATCTGGCTTGAGGAGATGATAGCTCCCCGGCGCAGCGGTATCATAGAATTCCAGCCTGAACACCCGCTCGCCGAACCGAGCATTGAATACGAACGGCTGGTCTTCGTCCCGAAGGATGTACGGCGGTGGAGGCACGGCGCCCTTAGGGGTCGGTTGCGTCAGACGGCTGGCAACGCATATTAGTTAGTAGATAGTTTTATGTAAGAGGTAGGAGTGAACTTACGATAGAAAGGTCGACTTGCCAACATCATGATCGCCTAACAGGAGGATCGTGATCGTTGGCGCGTCATCCATCAATCACATGGCCGAAGAACAGAGGTTGTGGGGACGAGGGGGGTTGGCAGATGCGGAGTTGAGCTCGGAGGTGGATGACTAAGCCGCGATAAATTCAACTCTCGTGTCCCGCCGTTCAAACGGAGCACATTTAGACCCGGCTGCAACGATGCCAGCGGGGCCTGATGGGGCATGAATCTCCTGCGAAAGACAATTGTTGGCAGGGAGAGACTGCCTTTACCTTTTGGTCTCCAGTGTCGGAGTATAGGAGGCGTGCCAACTCGGACTCCACAACCTCGAATTCACCCAAAGCTCCTGAACAAGATGGGCTCCGAGGACACCACAGACTACTCGAGATGGAGCCAGGAGAGCTTGATCAAAAGGGTCACCGAGCTAGAACGGCAATTGCACGATCAGACAACGAAGTATTTCCCCCCTGCAAACCGCGCCTTCAACCGCAGCTAACAACTTACAGATTGCAGCACCCAAAACTCCCTACCTCTCCACCTCTGCGTCCCAAGAAGCCCCGCGCGAACAGAGTTTTCGATCCCTCCAAATACAACACGCGGCTGATTGCGCTCAAATTCGCCTACCTGGGCGCCAAATATAACGGCTACGAGCATCACGTCAATAATACCACGCCCCTGCCGGCCGTGGAGGAAGAGCTATGGAAGGCCCTCATGAAAGCGCGCTTGATCTTCCCTACTCCGAAAGACGGCGTGGATGAAACACAAGTCAATTGGGAGGGGTGCGGATACTCGAAATGCGGACGCACGGATAGAGGAGTGAGTGCATTCGGGCAAGTGGTGGGCGTCCGGGTGCGAAGCAATCGGCCGAAGAGGAAGCCTACGGAGTTGGACGAAGCCGCTGGTCCAGAAGACGAGGTAGCTGAGGCAGAACCTTCTTTCGATCCTATAAAGGACGAGCTGCCGTATCCACAAATCCTGAACCGTCTGCTCCCTCCCGACATTCGTGTTCTGGCATGGTGTCCCAACCCACCTCCCGATTTCTCGGCGCGCTTCTCCTGCAGGGAACGACGGTACCGGTATTTCTTCACGCAGCCCGCGTTCCCTCCTTCAAGCACACGGATCGCAAGTGGTGCGGACGGCAGGGCACCAGGCATCCGCGAAGGCTATCTCGACATCGACGCCATGCGTGCCGGATGTCGTGAGTTTCTGGGCCTGCACGACTTCCGCAACTTCTGCAAGGTCGACGCCAGCAAGCAACTGACCAACTTCGACCGACGGATTTTCCACGCCGATATCGAAGAAGTCATTCCCCCACAGGACGCCGAATCTTCCTTTCCGGTGCCTTACTCTTTCCGACCCGCGTCTGCCTCCTCCACGGACCACCAGGGCATCAAAATCTACTGCCTGACCCTCCACGGGAGCGCCTTCCTATGGCATCAAGTGCGACACATCGTCGCCATCCTGTTCCTGATCGGCCAAGGCCTCGAATCTCCATCGCTGATCCGGCAGCTACTCGATGTGCACGCCACCCCGCTACGGCCGCACTACGTCATGGCGGACGACACGCCGCTGGTGCTGTGGGACTGTATTTTCCCCAGTCCAGAGATGGTCGAAGCCCGAGACCACGACGTGAGTGCTTCGAACGCCGGACATCCCGGTTACGAGGACGCGTTGCAGTGGATCTACGTCGGCGAGGAATCGGGCCGTGAGCCGGTGACGCCGTTCAAGACGCCCTCTTCGAGAGCTTCCAGATGGGGCGTTGGGGGCTTGGTGGAAGATGTCTGGAGAGTATGGCACGAAAGCAAAATGGCGGAGATACTTGCCGGAGGACTTGTGGGTGTGGTAGCGAACAGCGGGTCACCAAGGCCCGAACTGAACGGTTTTAAGGAAACTGGTGATGTAAAAGAAAGAGAAAGAGGGACGTTGGTGTACTTGGGGGGTGACGCGGCGAAGATAAGCGGCAGGTATGTGCCTGTGCTGGAAAGAGAGACACTAGAGAGTGTGGAGGTCATCAATGCCAAGTATAGAGCAAGAAAAGGGATCCCAGACCTGGATTCCGCCGTGCAGGGCGAAGCTGAGGATGTAGATGAATAGATAGAGCATTGCGAATGCATTAGATACCATGCTGGTCCCCCTGGGACTCTCCCGCTGTGTGACATGCAAGCCGATGATCCCAAGTAGATTGTCGACCAGTAATTTTCGTTTTATAGTACTTCAACATTCGACAAGTATAGGCCCATGCATAAACGTGTCCCTTCATATTGCCAAAAGATGGAATATGTCTTAATTACGATGATTGAGACGGGGTCTATGAGCTTTCCAGAAAGAGGAATAGCCTCCAGATGACAACCCGCGTTCTAGAAGGTCCAGAGACACATGTACGACTCTCCAAACGCCAACATGATGTAGATCAAAAACAAACGACTAGCATTACAAGGTATCATCAGAAATCATATCTAGTCATATTGGAAGAGCACACTGATGCTTTCCCCATGGTGGACTCTTCGGATAGCCTGTGATAGTTAGTACCTCGTCAGTCCCCACGTCAAAAGCCAAGACTCACCTCGGCGAAGATGGTTCCAACCTCTAATACCTCCAGTTTTGGACAACGCATCTTGTGCTCCTGTTGGGGCACACTATTCGTCACAATGACCTTGTCTAACGCACTGGCATTAATCCGATCGATAGCATCTCCACTCAGGACACCATGGGTGATCAAAGCGTAGACTTTTGTGGCTCCTTCTTTCTTCAGAAGCTTGGCCGCGCGAGTGATGGTATTTGAAGTGTCTGCAAGGTCATCGATGAGGATAGCTGTCCTGTTGGCGATGTTTCCAACCAGCATCATTGTCGCGTTCTGGCGGTCATTTATTTTTGTGGGTCGGCGTTCCTATAACGAATAATTAGAACTTGCGATATTCATGCAAGCCAGTTTCTTATACCTTGTGAATCAAAGCAAACGCCATTCCCAATTGATCTGCAATAGCAGTAGCACGCTTCGCACCGCCAGCATCGGGAGACACAACGACGGCACTCTGATAATCAGGAATCTGGTATTGAATGTATTTCTTCAACAACGGTCTGGCGTAGAGGTTATCAGCCGGAATATCAAAAAAACCTTGATATTGTGGGTCGTGCAGATCCATCGTTATGATATGATCCGCTCCAGCACATGTGAGTAGATCAGCAACAAGCGTTCCAGCTTGAGCCACCCATTGTTTGTAACCACGACGAGGCTGGAAGTCTGGCGGTCTGGAACTGACAGAGTGGAGACTCTCCGTATCTCCATTAACGCTGGCCTGACGATTCAAAGAAGATGCAGATCCGTTTCGATCACGGGTGGCCCGATCCCCGTTGTTGAAGCTGTTGAAATAGTCTTTCTGGGGACTAGTTGGGCCGGAAGCATTGTTGTCCAGTTGTGCTTTTGTCAGTCGTTTATGTAGACTCTCGACTCCACCGTTCAACCCTGCACTCTCCATTCCGCCAGGATACGGCGTCTGTGGCATACTCTCGAATGTATAGCCATCATGTTTGGGTGCCTTTGACAGAGGGGCACCCGTTTTGTTGTATGGTATATCGCTTTGTCGAGAGTATGGAAAAAGAGGCAGCACGGCAGTGACACGTTTGGCCGAAGCTGTCTTGCAAGCTGAAATGGTGATCAACAGCTCCATCAAGTTGTCATTGACCTGCCCGCATCCGGATTGTATAACGTAGACATCTTTCTCCCGGACGGACTCGCCAACCTCGACTCTGGTTGATCCGTCGGAGAATTTGGTCAAAGTTATCCTGGCCGGCGGGATGCCCAGTTGGTTGCAAATTGTCTCGTTCAATTCAGGGTGGGAGGTTCCTCCCAAGACGACAATATTGCGCACCATCTTTGAAGATGGTCAATGGACGTTTGACTTGTGGAATGGTCAAGGGGAGCTGCGTCGAGTCAAGGTGGGGGATAAAGTCAAAAGAATGACGCTTCGGATAAAGCCGTGACAGACTCGGGATCCCTTTGAACGACACAGAGAGGACCCTGGCAGACTGAAGGGTGTCAAGCCAAAATTAAGAATAGCTGTAGTCGACCTATGACTGCGGCATCGAGCTCCACGTTGTCGAGCGACTTGTGATGAGAAATCTCTCAGCCTTGCGTTAACATCTCGTCGAATCAAAAGAAGAAAGGGTAAAGCAGGGGATCTTGTTCGTCAAAAGAAAAAGTTCCCAGCGGTGTGGGTGGGGAAGAACCTTGGCGGGCTTTTGACACACCGGTGCACCAAAAAATTGCTTATCGATAAGCGCCCAACAGTTGTGACTGGATTACAGATCCCTGTTCGAAGCTAATGGACTCGTAGTTCTTTTAATCGGAGATTTTTCATTCTGTCAGACAATAGTATCTCTGAGTTTATTGCTCATCTATTGTGTCTATGGAAGTAAAGCAAGCCAATTGACTTTCTCAGGACACGATCACCCACATTGTCTATGGGGATTGTGACCGTATGTTTCTCTACCTTGATGGATAACACAGACCAGGAAAGGCTAAGGTTGTCATCAACTATGCATGGAGAACTTATATCGGCCATTAGTTGAATGTTATCAGTTTAAGGACGAGCGAGATATATGCGGGAACATGTCTATTCGTCGATTATCCTGATATATCATGAACACCGTTTAAACGCTCTCAACCCAGAACCCGCCAGATGCTCCAAAAAGGTCAAAATTCTCCCAGCCAAGCCCACTCAACCAAAGACCAACGCCCTGACTTCAATGCTCTCCCTAGTAGGGGCGCCGTCAGGGGTTCTAGGGTCCACAAACGCCGTATGCGGCACGCGACCCCACTTGCCGACCAGCTCATCGCTATCAAAGCACTTTAGCAGGAGCCGATCGGTAGGCTCCATTCCACTCCAGTAATACCAGTACTGTTTCGGGTTATATTTGACGCCCGCCGTCTCGCCCGTGCGGTTCGGATACCGGTGCTCAATGCCGACCAGGTCCTCATCGGCGACCGTCGCGCTGTCCGCCACGGCGAGCGGGAACGACGCCACTGTGCCTAGCGGTTTCCAGACGTTGATGATCCTGTACCGGCTCTGGAGCAACGCCTCCGCCTCCTCGGGAAGATGAAACCGCACACGCTGTTCTGCGGACGCGGGCGTTTGATCGATGTGGACTCTTGTCACCGGATTCCGTGGCGCATTCGGGTTGGCGCGACGGATGGTGTGATCGAAGAGCAGCACGCGCTTCGAGCCGGGCACGTTCTCAAGAATGAACTTCTCGACCTCGGGGTAGTAGACTTGCTTGATGTGTTCATCGTCCACAAACTCCTTCTCTGCGCTGGGCACATTTGAAACCGCTTCGAATGCGTTGTTATCGAGTGTAAACTTGCTCTCCTGCCCTCGGATGTCGTTGATCTCGACGTCGTGCTCAATGTCGCCGAAGTTGCGCTGTGGCTCGCCCGGTGGTGGCGATTCGACGTATTGGTAGGGTGCAGCGCCGTCTTTCGGTGGGGAGTAGAACATCAGTCGGGCTGTGACGGGCCCGCGAGGGATTTGGATGCCCGCATTTGATGCGGAGCCTTCCAGTCGTGAAGTGGAGAGTGTGGCGGCCGGAGCGGTGGTCGTTGTCGTCGACATGGCTGTTTTGGAGAGACGGAGTGATGGTGGGGTTGTTCGCAGAGGGGATGACGGAGTGATCTTATAATTGATTTCGCAAACGTGGTGTCTGACACGAAGATATAAAATGATTGTATTCAAATTCCAACACCTAAATCTGTCTGATGAAACAAAACAGAAATCTCCAAGGAGGCTGTAAGATCGAATTTATATATCCCCGCAATCGCCGGCCGCAGCAGATCGATTACCGGGGTACTCGGCAGTTTGTAAGCTCGCCGCTCGCGTAATCAACCCTCCAAACGTCATCCCGAGCCTTCTCCGTGGATGATTCGTGCGCTGATTGGCCATATCCAGCAGACTGGTTTTGTCAGCCTGAGCACGCCATCGTCGCTATCGTTGTCGCGAACAATATATGCGCCGAGGATGCTTTGCAATCTACTCCTGGAGACTTGTATGAAGGGCGGAAACGCCATTTGAAGAATCTGGAGCATTCTATACCTGGCTCGCGGGGACACAGCCTTGTGTCGACTCATCTGGATGGTATAATCAACAAGAGAACATAAGTTATACTTCGTACCGCAGGGAAAAGGGTAGTAGTAGCTGCGAGGCGATCTACAATTGAACGAGCGATGGAACATAAATTGAAGTTATGAAATGTTAGGACACGAAGCTATCAGGACTCAGAATATAGAATCATTATATATTATCACTAGGCAGTGATCCTCGAAAGCTATAATCCGCTCATGCTGCCTGACCACCATGTAGACGCTTTCAAACACCCCAGCAATGCTTTTGTTGAAGAAAATGCCAAACACAGCTCCACACAAACCTCCGCCTGGTTCATCTTCTCTTTCTCATCACGCCTTCTTCTCGCCCTGCTCCTTGCGCTTCCCCCCAGCCACGCTCTTGATCTTCTTCGACACCGCTCCAACGAGCTTATCAACCGCACTCGACAGCGTCCCCAGCCCAAACGACCAGCCCTTAATCCTAACAGTATAAATGAAGAAATACACCAGCACCCAATTACTAATGACAAACGCCAGGAAGCAACCAAAATAGCCCCACTTGTCTTTCGCAGAGATGTTGAGCGTCGACAGGTAGTCATCTCCGACGGTGTACGGGCAATACTGGCAATCGCTCGTGGCGCCGGGGTTCACGAGGTATCCCTGGCCCGCCTGTATGACGAAATTGCCCGCGTAGGACTGGCAAGTTTGGCCTGGTGGGGGGTTGAAGTGCGCGGTCTCGGAGGATGTGCATGTCACGGGCTGGTTGTGTAATGTGCTGGCGAGCACGCTGCCGATCCAGTAGGTCGACGGGTTGAGGTAGTACACGAAGTATTTCCAGAAGACGTTGAGTTGAGAATAGGGACGGACGACGCCGTTGAAGAGCCCGAAGATGACGAAGAAGAAGGGCAGGCACTGGGTGGAGGATGTTAGTAGATGTTTGGATGGGGAGGGGTGGAGCTTACGTTGGATATGACCGTGAAGGAGGGTGCGAATGCGCATATCCATTGTCCCCAACTCGCTTGGAAGAGGAAGAACAGCATGCACATGAGGAATGCATGTCCGGACGTCGAGGAATCCGTGGGTAGCCCTGTGGGCCAGTACCAGAGTACCCAGTAAAGAAAAGCGCCCACGATAGCGATGGGGATCTCGCAGACAACATTGGCGGTGCAGAAGGCCACCCATCCGTAGATACGAGAAGGTAATTCTCTAGCTTCCCATAGTGATCGGTTCTGGTAGAACTTCGGCACCACGGCGTTGACGATGGTAGGTGGGATCATGATGATCAAGAAGACGGTAAACATACGGTTCTGCATGTCTTGCACCGAGTTTCCGAGCTGCCAGAAGGTGAAGCCGTTGAAGATTCCAGTGATGACCGAGACGAAGAGCTTGCCGTAGAGATAACTGGGATCACGCCAGTAGTTGATGAAGAGCCGCTTGGTCAACATGGTCGTCTGGAGCCAGACAGGAGAAGCAAATTCATGCTCCTGGTCGGGCTGTGGCGCCGGAAGTTTATTTCTTTCGGCCTTGATGTTGCTGATTTCCTGGATCAGTTGTCTGTAGTCCTCGGAGTTTATCCATTCTTTGTTCCAATCAATTCTCTTGCCATCCGGACCCTTGGGACGCTTGGCTGCTGTTTCCAGAATGAACTCTGCAACATTCTTCCGCGGCGGGCATTGCACACCACGGTCACCAAAGTATTTGATGACATCCTTGCCGTTATCGCCCACCGGTCCAAAGTAGAATGTGTTACCACCTGGATTCAGGGCCAGAATCATATCGAATTGCTGGATCAGTACCGAACTCGGCTGATGGATTGTGCATATGATTGCTTGGCCCGCATGAGCCAGCTTCTTCAGGAATCTCACGATTGAGTACGCCGACTGACTATCAAGACCAGAAGTCGGTTCGTCCAGGAAGAGAAGGAGGTTAGGTTTCGCTGCAAGCTCCACACCAATTGTCAACCGTTTCCTTTGCTCGACACCAAGACTCGAGACAATGGCATCCTGCAAATCACCGAGTTCCAGCAGGTCAATGATCTTGTCAACGTAAGCCACCTTCTCTTCACGAGGAACCGTACGTTCCTGTCGAAGTATGGCCGAAAACTCCAGAGCCTCCCTGATGGTCTGAGTTCCGTCATGAAGATCCATTTGCTCACAGAACCCCGTACCTCTCTGGAACTCTGTTCCCAGCGGGCGGCCGTCGACTTGAAAGTCTCCTGTAATCACTCCAGTTTTGATCCGCTGGGCCAAGATGTTCAACAGAGTAGTCTTTCCAGCTCCGGAAGCACCCATCAAAGCTACCATCACACCTGGTTTGGCGTAACCGCTGACTTTGTTTAGTAGCTTTCGTTGACCTCCTTGATACGGTACAGTATATTCAACGTCCTGCCAGGTAAAGATACTTTGACTCTTGGTGATCTCCCCGAGCGCATCATCTTCCGCTTTGTTGTCGGCGCTCGAAGCACTGCTCTCTCCACCCTTCTCTTCGTCAGGTGGTGATTGCTTGACGAGCTGCTTCGCTTTCTTGGAGAGCTTGAAAATCAGCGCTCCACCACCACTACTGACAAAGGAGAAGAACTCGGTTGCCAGTGCAGTGACAACTATATAGAACACTGCGAAAGCGATGACAATACCGAAGTCCCTCCATAGATGTGCGCGAGTATAGCTGAAGCTGGTGCTGAGATAAGATTCTCCTGTGACGTCTAGACTGCCCACTGAGGACCCAGCAATTGCACAACCTTGATATCTTGAATCAGTGTATCCCGGTCCTGACGGTACAATCTCGTCAGGTGCACAAGGCATGACCCGACCAGCGAATTCATTGCTTACTACCGCCTCGAATGAGTATCCGATGGGATTTACATAGTTGATCCAACCAAACCAGATATAGTTGTTCAGCAGTTGAGTCTTTGGGATAACATAGCCTGTGTAGACAACCAAAAGGTTCAAAGCGGTACCGGAGAACCTGACAGCATCGTCTATAGTTGGAGATAATGCTGCAAACATTCGGTATAACGCCGTGATGCAGAGAGTGTTGGTGTAGACGAATAATGAATATATCCAGAATTTCGACACACTGTGATAATTAGCATCATAATAATTGAAGCTGGGCATGAAATCCGTTCAGGGAGCTCGAATTTTTGGGTCCAACTTACTTCACGTCTAGATCAGTTAAAAAATACATGATCACGACAAACACTGCCACCTGTAGGAAGATCATAGGGAAGTCGGTGAGAACTCTGGCTATGACCACAGCTGAAGGCCGATAGAAAGCGTACTCCTTGTGTCGAGCAATTATAACACGACCAGACACTGCTTTCATCAGTTCCGTCAGTTGAAGCCAGCCCAGGAAGACAATCGAGAAGAAGAGTGTTCCTCCGCGGGAAAAGGCACTCGAGGTATTGCCCGATTGACCGTAGAACAGAGAGCCGACAATCAAAGCGTTAGAGATGATGATGAAGAATTTCGTCTTGAGAGTGATCTTATCGCCCCAGATGAGCCAGAATTCTCGCTTGGTCGTTGCGAGAACTTGTCGCGGGAAACTGATGGTATAACTGGATTTCTTGGGTACTGTCTTGCTCTTGCTCTCCCTTACGGACTGCTTGAATTCTCGCGCGTCCGCGTGGTCGGATTCGTGCAGTTCTCTTTCATAAGCCTCCACACTCTGGAGCAGCAGCTTATAGTGAGGACTCTGTCTGAAAGCCTGCTCAAGCTCCGCGGCTGTCCTTGGGGTTGAAGCCTCGCATCCCTCGCGAAACTGCCTCGCAACGGGGTCACACACTGACGTCAAGAAGTCGGCCGTCGTCTGTCTGTCAGGACAGTGGAAGCCAAGGTCAATGAAATACTGCTTGGCCTCTTTTGCAGGACCTTGGAAGATCATCCTACCCTCTTCGATCACCAGGACCTTGTCCATTAATTCGTAAATACCTTCACCTGCCTGATAGAGTGTCACAAGTGTTGTACGATGGCTGACATCAGTCATGACCCGGAGCGAATTCGCATAGTCGAGTGCTGTACTAGCATCCAAACCTCTTGTTGAGTTGTCCCAGCAAACAACTGTGCTCTTTGTTGCTAAAGTCTCTGCAATCGACACGCGTTTCCTTTCTCCACCGGAGACTCCGCGAACATACTCGTTACCGACCAAAGTATGCGCAGTATGAGAGATGCCGAACATGCGCAAAAGAGCATCTATGATGATTGGAACCTCTTTTCTTGCACTCTTTTTGGTCTTGTTCAGGAGAGCAAACTTCAGGGTTTGATAGACGGTCAAGTTGGGCATATGTTGATCATCTTCGGGATTGTAGTTGACCTCTCCACGATAGTGCTTCTTCTGTTCTTTTGCTGAGATACCGCCGTAGGAGATCTCACCCTCAACAGCAGCAAAACCCTCGGTATCATTGGAAATCGCTTTGAGGAACGTAGAACATCCAGCGCCGGGTCTTCCCAGAACCAGCATCATCTCTCCGTCCCGTACTAAGCCTGTAAAATCATGGATCAGGTCCCGGGTCTATGGCTTTCGACCTAGTCTCAAAGAAGGAACGAATCGAGTGATTATATGGTACAGGTCGGGTCCAAATGTCCCAACGATAGCGTCAGGGAGTGTTCGCACAAAGCTAGTCTGCGCGCCGACGCCTTTGACAGTCAGGTGTTTGAAGATCACGCCAACCTTCTTCGCCGATCTTCCTTCTTTCCGTCTCTCAAAGTGGCCTTCTTCAATGAACTGGCCCAATTCAAATTGTTCCTCTTCTTTCTCTTCTTCTGCAACAGCCGCAGCGTCTGTCGTTTCTTCATCCGTTAGCACGGACTCTTCATCCCTTTCATGCTGAGCTGGTGGCACGCCCCGCCGCGACGTAATCCTCCTTGATAATGTGCGGAAGGCAGATTCTCCTCGCTTCAGCGATTCTGGTCTTGACCTCTGTGTCTGGATTGACCGCCTGGACATTTCCCGTTGCAGCTCGGCATACCCCTGCATGGCACGCCTAGCCGACACTGGTCCGCCCACATCGTGCTCTCCCCATGTGCCGTCCTCATCTTCTGAGGTGCTAGCATCACTGACTACAGTGGAATCTGAGCGGTTGCGCTCCTGCTGCTCTTCTTGTTGGATTGGGCCCGGCTGCTGAGAGGGTGATTGTTCTTGTGGCTGTTCTGGTGGTGCGGTATTGTGCAATGTGTTGATATACCCTTCCTGCTCCAACCTCCGCCTCCACATCTCCTGACTGTGGGTAGTGCCCCACATGTTGAGGGTCGCCCACGATAATACCTTGGCACCTGCTTGGAAGATTCAAGCTGGATGGTTCCAATTCCAAGTTTTAAAGGCGCAATCGGTTCAACTAAAAGGGATATGGCGGTGAGAGGCCTGGGTGTAAGGTCCAATGCAAAAATTGGGGTATTAAAGATTGAGGGGCCGTGTGGGCGTCGTCTGCAAGATTCGGGGGTATGTTTTCCGGAAACGTCACAGGAAGTTCACTCAGCAATGCAGAGAGATGGAGACGGGCAGGCTTGGGACGTTGCAACAAAACAGGAGACTCTCAAGGAAAAAGATAATTTACAGAGCCCGAGAGCGCAGAATCATCATTAGGTATTTAATCGAATGCATCATTTCTCGTCGTATGTTTACTCCGTAAGTCCGCCCAGATTTGTAAGAAACGGGGAGACGCCATGTCACCAGCGCGGGATGCCAAAGCGGATTAAATCGAAAAAGGCAACAAAAGTGTGCGGAATTCCTTTTTTCGCTGGCGTCGCTGCCCCTGCATAGCGTCATTAGTCGCATCGCTCTTTTGCCTCTGGACCAATCCGACGGCGGCGCTGGAGTTAAGGCTGGAAATAAGACGCAGGCCGACTCCATTTTTTCCAGGCGAAAAGGCCAAGCTTGCCGATAGCCGTCGCCCCGTCTGAAACCTTCTGCGCCGTCCGGGGAGCATGGGCCAGCTGGTGATCTTCTTTCGACGTCTGCTTCTTCTTTTGCGTTCGCTAAGGAAATCTGTGTTGGCCCAAACGTCTGAGACAGTGAGACGTGCGCAAACCGCATTTCTAATCTGTCAAACTAACACTGCTCCGGTACCTGTACGAAGTCGTAGCCGTCTCGGTCTCTCTGTAGGAGCGAATCTGATCATTTCCCACCGCCAAGCAGACCAATAACAATGACTGATTATGACTCAATGCCCGGACTTACATCAGCCAGTCACGATCCTTCAATCCCTCATGCCCTTCATAGAAATCCGCCGAAATTTCCAACCGGACGCCTGAGCTCAGCAAAATCAAATGGGCTACATTCACACATGCACACGCACCTTACTCGAGGATTCGTACACACAGCGACAGACGTTGACTCCACACGATGCGGCCACATCTTCTTCGAGCGCTCCGATGCCCCATAAAAGCCGTGATCCGCATATTTCGTCGGCCCACTGCCTAGCTTCCATGCTTCCACCATTTCGTCCTCCGATTTTCTACCCGCGGATTACTAAAACAGAAGCTCTGCCGAGCAGGAACAAAAGTGCCGAACATGGTGGGGCAACTTATTAATCTTTGTTTTCGATTCACCTAATTGAGCTATCTTCGAAGATTCGAAACTGCTTGGCTCTGCAGCACCTTAGTACTGTATCAACTTGGCCGGAAACTAGATGGTCCTGCCGACGCGCTGCCGCATCAGACAACATAGAGATCCGTCTCGCGTACTTTTTGTTCACTATTCGAGATTTATTCCTGATAATACCAAACCTATGGGTTGTGGGAATGATGAATCAATACTAATAAAGTGTAAATGTACACTTGTATTGATGGGAAGTATAGTGAGTCCCAGAATGTATGATTAAGGCACTTCCATGTCTTTTCATGTCCCAGCCGTTTTCCTGTTTGCTGCCTCAATCCTCTCCCTCACGACGACGTCCCATTAACAGAAAACTTATACCTCGCCTGCAACACATACGGATCACCGCCCGGCTCAAAGATCTGCTTCTTCCCCCTTCCCCACTCAGGCTGATTAATTCCATCAATCCAATCCTCCACCTCCATAACCACACAGCCATACTGCTCCACGACCCTCGGGCGCGACGCATTCCCACTAATCCCCTGCGTCTCCTTCAGCGCCAACGAGCCATTCTGCGAATTGCAGCTATAGATCTGGAACGCGTCCTGATCAGTATAGATGTCGATGCTGATGCCAGACCAGTTGCTGGCCAGCGTCGCCACGGGGCCTTCGGTCTGCCAGTCGTACGGCTGGAGCACGTCGCGGTTGACGAGGAAGCACGTGTCGTAGCCGGTGCAGCCGGCGCCGCAGTTCCCAGCTGCGTCGGGGGAGGAGAAGTTGGCGCCGAGTTGTTTGGGGGTTGTCCAGAAGTCGTTGACGCTGTAGGCTTGGTTGGGCAGGATGGTGCCGTTGGGGATCAAGATGCTGTCTACGCCGACGCGGGTCCCGCTGTACGGGAGATGCAGCGTGTGATTGAGGGCCAGGGGGGTGGAGGGATTGGCGAAGCCGTCGAGGTTCCAGTATGTCTGGTTAGGTATCAGCAGGAGTCTTTTATACACAGGAATGATAGGCTTACGTGTGAGCTTAGCATGATAGGAGTAGGCGCGGTGGTTGCAAGCGCGAGCATCTTGATGTGCCATTCGTACGCTGTGACTGTATACGTGATGTACCTGTACGATGTCAGCACAATCAGTCTCTCCCGCTCTTCAGGGAAAGCCCACCCTATAACTTCACCCGGGAAGCCTTCCATGCCAGCAGGATCCACAATGGAGAAAGTGATTGAGTCTGCCGTATGCGCTACGACAGTGAAGTTGCGGTAGTCCCAGCCCCAGGAGCCACCGTGCAGGGTATCTGCTCCATTGTTCTCATTCGCGCTCACATGATAGGTATTCCCATCGATTGTGAACGTGGAGTTCTTGATCCGGTTTGCATATCTCCCTAAAGCTCATCAATAGCTGTCGAAGACTGCCCGTCAATTGAAGCGACGGTGGATCGAGCACTTCATACCAGGAACAGCACCCCAATGCCCATGCTGCCCATCCTCGGAGTAATAGGTCGCATTGTCAAAGCCAACAACAATATCCCTCTCGACGTCCATAGAGTCATTGATGTACATATTACTTATACTCGCCCCATAGGGCACGAACGACGCTCGAATGCCCTCAGCCTGAATAGTATATTTCCCACTGGCATCCGGGCCGGGGGCACCACCCGCAACGACCGGATCGCCAATCGTGCCATTATAGTACGAGCCATTGACCTGAGCCTTAGCCAGCGGCAGCAAAAGCGTGAACAGGGGGAGCGCACGAGAAAACATATTGGCTTTAGAAACGAGATAGAAGACCTGGAAGACCAGAATGACTCCCACCGTCAGCAGCGCTGCGACCAACAGCCGGGACCTGCAGGGTTTTATAGCTCTCCCCCGCTTCATCGGCCCATGACGTGACGGGGCAGGTGCGGCGATGCCATCGAAATCCCGCTCTGGGAGTTGGGCCTGATGATCACCCTGCAAACCCCCACACCGAAATCAACCGACCCCTGCTCGTGCCCTGAGCTAGCGATCCTCCAGTCCGGGATGCGCGTTGTAGCTGCGGGGAACATCTGTTCTCAACTGTTTGCACCTGCTGTTGAAGGCATAGTACGCAGTACCTTTCCTGCTCTGGAGCTGACTGGACGATCGATAAAGCCTAAGCGTCGACGTTTCTCGTCCGTCGCATTGCACATACGATGATGTCGCATACGCTGCTCAGAGAGACAAGGCAAATGCGGGGAAAATAAGCGTCCCCGGATATTTCCAAGTGGGATACTACGTTACCTTATCATTGGCTACAGCTTCCAGGCACAGCACATGATTAAATACCAGATCAATCTGGTAGTACCATGCGCTCCAATCACAGGCATCCCCTCGTTTCGTACTGAAGGCCTTTTCTGAAGGCTATTGCTATTAACTATTTAAGCGCAGTCCAACTCCGTATGGGAATGCTTTGCTTGAGCGGATATCCAGATCGTCAAGACCCCTCCCATGAAACTCCAAGAACCATATTCTAAACCATCTCTAGTCACAGCCAGAGATACAGGTGCCAAACACATCGTAAATCTTCTCCGGCGGTGTCGGGTCATCATCGACCTCCGGCTCTTCGTACCACGGACCTTTTCCATCCCTAAAAATATCGTCTTCGAATCCTTTGCACACCTCTTCCCATGCCAGCCACTCTCCTCGATCCGTCCAGACGCCTCCTTTCCCTCCTCGGCTGTCCCACCAACCTTCACCTCCAACTGCAGCTTTGTGGGCTGCAATAGGACCCTGAGGTTTTCGAAGCGCACGGCGGAGTAAAGCTCGACCATAAGGTTGATACCACATCTTTCTCCAAGAACCCTCCATGACTTGTGCATCTTTATCCAGATGCATAAGCGCAGGAATGGAAGGTACATGCAGGTTCGTGGCTAGGGGAACATCTTCCCACGTCAGGAAGAGAGGCAGTGAGTCCAGGTCAGATCTCCAGTGAGGGAACGTCTCATGTTGTATACGTGAGTCTTCCTTTTCCAGAGTTTGAGCCGCCTTGACTTCTTCTGGTGAGGAAGTGTTGAAGATATGCCGGAGGAATGGTGGAGGTGCGTGGATGATGTCTTGGGGAAGCGACAAATACTTCGAAGCAGGCCTCGTTGTTTCGTTATACATCGAAGCCACCAGAGAACTGTCATTGTACCGGAGCCAATCGACGTCCATGACAGCTTTGCTCATGGTTTGGAACATATTTGATTCGTAGTCCAATCCAAGACCGTACTCCGGGTCATCGCCGGTAAGGGTAATGTTGGAAATTCTAGGATTCGACGCGGTGCCCAGTTTATAAGACAACCATCCCCGCCAACTTGATTTCTGCATAGCTTGACGGACAACCTCACGTTGTAGTTCTTGTTCGCCGAAGATCTCTGCAAAGATTTGTTTCTCGTCAACGAAGATAAGCCTATCCGATGTCTTCTGCATGGCACGTCCATAGATCTTTTTCAAATCCTCGACTGGGCCAATCACTGTACCACCATTAAGATAGCGTGGGCGATTTCGAAGTCCTTGTGGGTCTTTGTCAGTCAATTTGCCATACGCATCCTCTGGAAGGGTTGACGGAGGAGCTATTAAACAGCTAAGATCCCCATCTTTACTTGGCAAACACGTCTTGTCGGCTCCATACACGACTCGCTCGATAAATTTTGGTTCCAATCCAGGTTTGCCCGTCTGAGGGTCAGGCATAGTACCATAATTAAGAACCAATCTCTCGTTCGACTCTTTGATAGTATTGTGATATCTTCGTATAATGACTTCCGGAGGCAATTGAAACCATATGTCGTCCGCATCAAGTATCAACGCCAGATCCCCATCTTGTACTCGTTTAGTATCCGAAAAGTAGTCGTAGACTTTTGCGATCTTTGGATAGTATACCCCACTGGCCCTCTTCTCATCCTTTTCCTCCTTGGGTAGTTTGAAATCGATCAGTGTTGGTGCTGGGTAGTTCAATATGAATGCAGATAATAATATCTTGCAGAGATTGACACTCGGTGATTTCGCTGGGATCAGCAGATGGAAAGTTGGGTAGGGCCTCTTGAGTTTGCTAGGCACAGTATCCGTGATTTGAGAAGCATTGTCGATAGGTGTAAGTAGTGGAGCGTTTTCGTCGTCATGACTAAAAGGTAATCTGAAACTCGAAGGAAGCGAGTAACTGGACAGTTTGTATGATGAAGGTATCGACGCCTAATTGATCAGCTGAGACCCCGTAGACTAAGGAAGGAGCCTACTGACTTCAGATAGGCTGGAATATACAAAAGCGATAAGAATGAGCCCGAGCAGAGACAGCAGAACAATTCCACCCCGGCGAGGCCTAGTAACGGAAGCCAGTACATGGCTGAATCGGGCTAGCCATGATGCGCTCCGTCCCCGATGAGAGGACATTATGCTGTAATATATGCAAGCCGGAAGATTATACGGAGGCCTCGCGATCAGACACGTCGCCAATCGCTCTTTGACTGCACGTTTGTGGCAGCTGCCAACCCGCTCTACCGCCGGGTCATTGGAAGAGGCTCTTGTCGCATGAGACAGTGCAATGCCCGTTGTACAGCGAGCAGCATGAAACGGATGCTTGCGCGTTCGACGGGAATATGTAGCTGGTATGCGGAGAATGGAAGGAGGGGTGGGTCATGGCAAAGCAAAAGTAGCACCGAAGCCCCCTGTCACAGTGACCCAAGCAATAGATCGTCGTCTTTTTTGGGAAGGCCCAGCGCAAGCCACTCTGCGCGCTCGGGCACGTCACTAACTGGAACTGGCCCCCCAAGCCCGCTGAAACGACTTGAGCGTGTGTCTGAATGCTTAACCGGGTTAAAGTGAAATACCTCCTCCCTTCTTCTACTCCTTAGCTACACCATGTACCTACGCGAAAGCGTGATTGACAGCCAGGGATCTGGAACAGGGGACAAGGGGTCTGATATCTATCAAGAAAAGCTGGCTTCATCTCAGAGATCAAGGCGACCAACTTCGGCTACATTAGTACTGATGATCAGGGGATATGTGATCATTTCTAAATACCTTATGGCAAAGAATATGTTTCCTTCTATCACTGCGCTCTAGAACGTATACGAATAGTTCCAATCGACAGAACAATATGTTTTGTACGTCTGAGATTATAGGCGAAATCCCAAAATCTTCGAAATTCAGATTTTATATACAAGAAACACACCCGGGTTTCCCTGATATAAAGTCTGACTTACTTCAAGAACTTTTAAGAAACTATAGATGCCCATCACCCATCGATTTCCTCTTCGACCCATTCTTGTCCAACCAGAGAGATCCCATCTGGTGTCGAGCAAAATGGGAGAATGTGCCTTTCATTTCCATCAACGGCTAGAATACTGTAACAGGATCTCTGGACAATAGTAGCTTGAACCATCTAAATCTTACAGCATATGCCTGCAATCGAGTCAAGACGCAGGAGCGAGCGAGGTCAACAGATCCAACATCTTGCGAATAAGGATAAATAACCGATGACTCGGTTGATATATCTTGACCTGAAGGTGCCCCTCATTCAGAATTTCACAATGGGAACAGACGCCTTGCCCATAAAGAAACGTCGATCTTGTCTGTCTAAATCAGTTGAGGGCCAGTAGGATATTGAAATCAAACCTGGTGGTCTGGCCGACAGATCTCTGACCAGGTCCCCATCTCTGTCCTTAATGTAATCTCAAGAACTGCGCAGAAGAACAGCCTCAACCGTAAGAGCAAGACTGAAAGCTCCAGCCTTCAGGCGTTCAAAGAAAAACAGATCAGTCAAGATCCTCCCATGTATATCAAGCAATTAGTAGAATGGACGTGTAGACATTAACGTCGAACCCCTCGAGCGGAAACCCTCCTAACGAACAGCTGCCACAGTTAAAACAATAACACACATTAACTGCAACACCACCGGCAACCCTTTTCAGGCAAGTACCTCGAACTCAGAACTCAGCAGTGAATAAAATAGCGCGTTTTATTCCGAGAAAAAGGTTCGGCCCCTCGGAGGAACGAACCGTCGCCGTCTCCCGTCTCCCATCCCACAAACACTATCGTGGACCGCAACAAGGGCGACATCACGAACGACACCACAGCATCGTTACCGCCTGCACCGCGATAGCCAAAGAACGACGCTCCATCAAGTCGCAGGATGGCACCCTCTAACCGTTACAGTGAGCTTAGGCGTCGCCTTGACAAGCCTCTTCCTCCTCCACCTCCTCCCTCCTCACACGCACGCTTCTCAGTACCATCTGAGCAAAGACGCGATGGCTCCACTCTGAACAGAACCACGGAGACATCTCGTACTATCAAGAAACCTAAGCAGATAGACACTTCTGATCTCAAGAGAGTATCCCCTCTTTCTCTGCTTGTTCAAAAACTTCAGTCGGTCATTGAGAATCTCGAGAGATCTCTCACCGACTTCATCAGTCCCAAGGGCAACCACACCGGCAACGCTCAACGCAAAGGAGCGGAAATATCTGACCAAACAAAGGTCAACTGGACAAGGCTCTTCGGGCCACTATTTGGTAAGTCCATCCATCCTGCCTTTGCATCAGACTCTGATCGCCCGCACTCAGAGGACTCGAGCAACGGCGTGAGTAAGTCAGCGTTGCCAAAGATGGCTGGCAAACCTCAACAAGGTCAAAATGACCAGAACCAGAGTAAGCTGCTCTACCTTAGGAACCAACATCCTGCTGACAATGTGGAAGGTGCACAAGCAAGAACCGAATCTCGTGCTGCCGAGTGGCCTCTCACCAACACCCTACAGGCTCATCTTCATGGTGGGAATGTTCAACACCCGGCTCCAGTCATGACCACATTCACCCCACCAAAGGTCGGCGAAGTCGTGACTTGGAACGGACACACCGCAACCGTACGCTATGTCGGGCCGGTTCTGTTTGCTGATGGCATTTTCGTGGGCCTCGAGCTTCAAGAACCTATTGGAAAGAATAACGGCACGGTCGAAGGTCATTGCTATTTCACAGCCAATCCTTTCCATGGCACGTTCGTGCATCAGTCTGCTGTGACTCGTATCAATGTCCAGGTTCCACCAATGACTGGGTCTGCGGCATCACTGGGTGGACTTCCTAAAGCCTCGAGGTCAACAGTCGATCTCAGCAAGACTGGCGAAGGCTCAAATGGAGCTACTGCGTCACGACTTCCGTTTCTGAAAAACAGATCCAATCGCTCGTTGACGAACCTGAGTGTTACAGGTGGCGATCCTGATCTTCCTGTGACGGACACTCCAACCGTGGCAAACCCCATGCCTCCGATGCCACCTATTCCGCAGACGGTTGAGCGAGCGGTGCGCGGAAAGAAGAGTTTCTCAGCGATGTTCAATCGAAAGAAGAATGGTGAAGATGCTGGTCGTGAACTGAAGATCGGTGACCCCCAACCTCTCAAGGAAGATGAGCCCTTCAATCCTAAGCTTGATATGACACCTGAACAAAAGAAAATCAAGGCGGATATGGTCAAGTGCGGTCTTCTGCCGGCAGTTTCTGAGACAGTCGAGGCTGGGCCACATAACGCGGGCAGCTCTCGAGATGTGGAGGGAGTCAATGGTAAGCTCTCTTATGCCGCGGTTGAGTATCGCTAACATAAAAATAGACAACAAATCTTCCCATTCAATTTCCCCCACCCAGACTCTGCATGAAAACTCACAGCACGTTTCTCATGCAAAGCCCAAGGCTCAGGATGGCTCACCCGCAGAGCGACGCGGAGCTAAAAAAGCCAGAAAACCCATGATTGGCCATCCTGACGGTCTGAGGAGCAGCCCACCCGGGGTCTTTGCAACGGCCACTGAAGAGGACAAGGCAAGAGTACTAGCAAATCGTGCGCTCTTGGGTATGGAGACTCCCGATATCTTCCGTAAGCCAGTCCCTACTGCGGCCAAGGCCAAGTCTCGCGAGGAAGTTGGAACTGTCGAAGCTGGAGAATCCAGCAATGCGCCCTCCACCTCCCCGTTGGTGGTTACTGGCGGACGTATCAGAACTGTGGACGTGGGCAAAGATGGAGCCGTTACTCTTCCCACGGATTTCAATCCCTCTGAGAAGCCAATTCGTGTCATGGACGTCTCCCAGAAGCGTGTCTCAGCTGGAGAATCGGAGTTCAGCTTCCAAGCCAATGGCGAACACGGCTCAGAGACCCTGCATCTCGGTGAACCTCACACACAGCAACATGGTGTTGAAGGCCATGGCTCCGACCATGTTCAGCAGACTCCGATGGAGTTCTTGGAAAACACTCGTCTTGGTGTTGCAGCTAATCACATGATTGGGGAGTTCGGTCAAGGCTTTGCTCAGATCGCGGACGAAGTGAGAGAGGCGTCAAGTTCCTTGCAGGCAGATGATGTCACACAGATTGGACATCAGAACATCGCTCCGGTTAACTATTGGAAGAAGGTTGACTCCAAGCGAGCCCAGCCTGCCAAAAAGGCAACGTTCAGACAGCAACTTGCGAAGCCATTCAAGGCCATTGGCCATGCAATGACACCAAAGACGAAAGGCAACGTTGGAGCAGTCACTAGAAACGTACCAATTCCGGAAAATTCAGTCACCGAGCCCTCTCCTGGTTCGGCCCAGCCGACCTTCCGTGCTCAAGTTGAGCGATACGAATAGTAAGTAGTCAGTGAGTCCTAAGTTAGTCTTGAGCTCACAAATTGTAGGGAGACCTGTGACTTGGGAACACTGCGGTGATCACAGGGTGGTTGGATCACGATCATATCATGAAATCATGAGATCACGAGACGAGAGACTTGCTTGTTCAACGATTGCTTCTTACGAATCTTGCGTTCAAGAAAAAGAAAAACGAAAAAACATTATTTCACGATGATTTGCACTTATGAGATTGCTTTGTACTCGACCACAGGTCAGAAATAAAACTTGCTTCACCTAACTTGCTTCATGAATTTGCTTTAAGGTCTTTTCGCGGATGATTGAACGATGATCTTCTTGATGAATCCAACGTAGAGGAGTGATTAGGCATGGCTAGCAGGAAGCCAGAGGAATACTCATGACACCTTTCTGTATCCTCTGTTATTCTTTCACCTCAGCAGAATGGATGATTGGATGTGCAAGGCCCATGCACCGGGGGCATTGGATCATGGCATCTCTTGTCGTTTTGTTGGAGGTTGACCCAGTTGCCGTCTACTGTCTTGGCATCTGGCGAGTGCCGCGTGCACGAGCCACTCATGCAAAGTACAGCGGGCAGTATCGCCCATCCAAGCAATTTGACGACTCGTAGTTAGAAAATTGAACCGTTTGGTCCTTGAATTCGCGACGCGTAAAGTGAACGCCCACAAGATCTGCTTGACCCTTGTACTTTGTTCTGACACAATCTCTGTGCCTTTTCACAGCTCTATCGCATATTACGCCGACGCGACCATCTTCAAGCCAAAGCCCTTGTACAAGATCATTCGCAAAGCTACCGTCAAGCTAGATCACGATGCAGGCTCCGGTCCTGGTGATGAGTACGTGTCCACCTTACTAAGGGTTCCCTCCCATTACATGCTATTAGGACAGAGAAGCTGATTGTTATGTACAGACACCGGTAGCGGTGAAAGGCAGGTCGGACGAAAAGCTCAGCTTTCAAATATCACAGCAGCCAAAACGTACGAATTGTCAACCTTGTACCTAAGGGGAAATGTCTGACTGTCAAAAAGCGTCGCAGATATCATTCGATCATGTTTAGGACCAAAAGCTATGCTCAAGATGCTTCTGGATCCCATGGGTGGCATTGTCCTAACAAACGACGGTCATGCAATCCTCCGAGAAATCGAAGTGGCACACCCGGCAGCGAAGAGTATGATCGAGCTGAGTAGGACACAAGATGAAGAAGTAGGTGATGGGACAACAACGGTCATTATTCTGGGTATGCTATAACGCCTTGCTGGTGGTAGACTGGAGTTGACTAATGGTTACAGCTGGGGAAATTCTGGCGCAAGCTCTACCTCAACTTGAACGCAACATCCATCCCGTGGTCATCATTCAGGCTTTTAAGCGTGCTCTCGCCGATGCTCTGGTAATAATCGATGATGTCTCACTACCGGTCGATATCAACGACGATAAAGCAATGTACGAACTCATTTCTTCATCCATTGGTACAAAGTTCGTCTCCAGATGGTCGGAACTCATGTGCAATCTCGCCCTCAAGGCGGTGCGGACGGTTCAGTTCGATGCAGGCGGCAAGAAGGAGGTGGATATCAAGAGATACGCACGTGTGGAGAAGGTTCCTGGTGGACAGATTGAAGACAGTACAGTGCTGGATGGTGTCATGCTGAATAAGGATATCACACATCCTAAGATGAGAAGACGGATAGAAAACCCGAGGATCGTTCTTTTGGATTGTCCACTAGAATACAAGAAGGGAGAATCTCAAACAAATATTGAGATTACCAAGGAGGATGACTGGAACCGCATTCTTCAGATTGAAGAAGAACAGGTTAAGCTGATGTGCGATGCCATTCTAGCAGTGAAGCCAGATCTTGTCATTACAGAGAAGGGTGTATCAGGTAAGACCATTCCCTGGCGTCTCAGACTACATACTGATCATGCAGATTTGGCACAACATTTCCTCGTGAAGCAAGGTGTCACAGCTCTTCGCCGTGTCCGCAAAACTGACAACAATCGTATTGCTCGTGCAACCGGAGCAACTATCGTCAACCGGGTAGAAGACCTCCAAGAATCTGATGTTGGCACGCACTGCGGTCTTTTCGAAATTTCCAAAATCGGCGACGAATACTTCACCTTTCTCACCAAGTGCAAAGACCCGAAAGCCTGCACCATACTCCTCCGCGGCCCCTCGAAAGATATCCTCAATGAGATAGAACGGAATCTGCAAGATGCTATGGCAGTTGCACGTAACGTCATGTTCCATGCTCGGTTGTCTCCCGGTGGCGGTGCGACGGAAATGGCCGTGAGTGTGCGATTGGCAGAATTGGCCAAGGGCATCGAAGGTGTAGCACAGTGGCCATACCGCGCAATAGCGGAAGCCATGGAGGTCATTCCACGGACACTCGTGCAGAATGCGGGAAGCAGTCCTGTGAGAGTGCTTACACAGCTGAGGGCTAAGCACGCTGAAGGCCAGCATACATGGGGTGTGGATGGTGACAAGGGGACCATTGTCGACATGAAGGAGTACGGCGTCTGGGAGCCGGAGGCTGTGAAGCTAGAGAGCATTAAGACGGCCATCGAGGCAAGTTTCTCTGTTCGGTACAGTCCTACACTATGCTAACGTACTGAAATA
This sequence comes from Symbiotaphrina buchneri, assembly GCA_001599915.1. Classification (NCBI taxonomy): domain Eukaryota; kingdom Fungi; phylum Ascomycota; order Symbiotaphrinales; family Symbiotaphrinaceae; genus Symbiotaphrina; species Symbiotaphrina buchneri. Next base: position 170,533 of record BCIG01000030.1, on the reverse strand, counting down.
GGCGGCATGCTTGCTACTTCGTGTGGATGACATTTGCAGTGCGAAGTCCGCCAAGCAGGCTGGAGGATCTGGATTGCCAACTGGAGGTGAAGACTAGAGTCAAAATCAAACCACAATGTCCTGAAGTCCCCATTCTATGTACTCTATCACCCGAGTTTGTACCTTATCTTCACGAAAATTCCTCGAGGATCGATAGAAGAGGATCTAATGACACCCTCTCATATACCAGAACTGATCACTGAATGACAACTCTCAGAGTAATAGCTGAAGTAAGATTATGGCAAGCGATCACTTTGAGACCGGATGCTGGATCCCGGGGAATGAAGTATACACGAAAATAGTAAGGTAATCGCACACGTTAGCAACAGCCAGCCCATCAGACGTTCCGGGCCAGACTAATTTCGCCCTTCCACATTGCGTCAGTTATGCCCAAAGTTTTGACGAGATGCTGCCATCTCTCTCCACCTCTTTCAGATCTCCTTAGATACTTCAACAATTTCTGCCGCTTGTGCACCAAGAGTCTTAATCTTCTTTTACTGATCTTATCATTCCTTCCAATTGACTCGATGTGACGCAGAGCCGCTCTAATCTTTGCTGTGATGATAGCAATCTGCACCTCAGATGACCCAGTATCTGGACCAACTCTTGGGGTCTTTGTCGACTGTCCCCCGGACTTGTCTCCTTCCACGGTAACCGATGGTTTGGGTGCGAGGAATTCGTCTGTGTTGTGGCGTCCAAACGCCTCAATACACCGCCTGACATTAATACTAGAACGACCAGCGCGAGAGATGTTCGCAAGAATGGCTATCCGTGAGACGGCTGTTTCGGCGTATCTATCCTTCTCTTCAAAAAAGAGCCTCTGCTGTTCTTCATAAACAGGGTCTGCTGAATTTCGATTGGCCGCATCAACAGGCTTGGTGAGTGACCGAGAATATTCTAATGCTTTCTCGACTTCTGGCAACTTGTACCGAGAAGCTTGTGGAGGATTGAACCCAGTGGAGGGCGGCTCATTCGGAGACTCGGCGGTAGTTGTTCGTGAGACTTCGGCCTCAGTTTCTGTCATAACGAAGGGTAAAGGGTTGTCGAGAGATTCGAGGAAAGGAGTTGTGACGCCGCGGACGGGGTCTCCAAGAGCAGCTTCTCGTTCCTTACGGAGCACTTCTCGACGAGCTAGGTTCGCGGCTTTCCGCGCCTTTGCTTGTGCAATTGCATACGGGTCTCTGCTTTTGCGTTTCTGTGTATCTCGGGATGCATATCTGCAGGTTGAGGTAGAAAAGGAGCATTGTGATATTCTGGAAGAGGGTTTCAGGGATAGGAATCCTAATGACTCTGTTCATCCAATCAGTTTCCAACCAGAAGAGCGAGGTAGTGATTCCTCATACCTGCAAACCCTTGTAGAGCCCCTGAAGACGGGATTCGTGGAGGCATCCTGGCCTCTTTCGTATGCTCGACGCCGCTTGATACTCAGGCAGCTCGAAAAGCACTCGAGATAGGACCATTTCTTGAAGATGCGGCTTTCATGCGAACCATTCCGCATTTGACTAGTCCTGCACTAGCGCGTTTTCGGCGTAGCTTGACTCGGCCTGCGTGCAAACCCTACCCTAAGCGCACAATGGGAAATTCCGAGCAACTTCAACATCGCGAAAAGTTCGGCCAGTATCGACGATCTTCAACACCACGCTCCTTCGGCATCGCCAGCTTCTTGATATTGTCACATATCAAGTCATCTCTGACACGTCAAGATGCCTGCCCAACTCCCCCCTGTTTTCAATGCTACCTCCCAGGACATTGAGATGCTCCTTGCAGCTCAATGCCACCTCGGGTCAAAGAACCTCCAGGTTCACATGGAGCCTTACCTCTGGAAGACTCGCCCAGATGGCATCAACGTGATCAACATTGGCAAGACCTGGTACGTTTAACTCTAGTCCCAGTTCCCAGTGATCGAAGAGAGCTTGCGCGAGCTCAACTTCTGAAACCACTGCTCAAATTCGATCTGCCCCTCTTCTACAGTCCGGGACTGACGGAATTCTAAATGTAGGGAGAAGATCGTCCTGGCGGCCCGTATCATCGCTGCAGTTGACAACCCAGCTGATATTTGCGTCATCTCCGCTCGTCCCTACGGTCAACGTGCTGTCCTCAAGTTCGCTGCCCACACTGGTGCCGTCGCCATTGCCGGTCGTTTCACTCCCGGTAACTTCACCAACTACATCACCCGTTCGTTCAAGGAACCCCGCCTCATCATCGTCACCGACCCCCGCACCGACGCGCAGGCTATCAAGGAAGCTTCCTACGTCAACATCCCCGTCATCGCTCTCTGCGACACTGACTCGCCCACCGAGTTCGTCGATGTTGCTATCCCAACCAACAACAAGGGTCGCCACGCTATCGGTCTGGTCTGGTGGCTTTTGGCTCGTGAGGTCCTCCGTCTCCGTGGCACTATCGCTTCGCGCGATGCCGAGTGGGATGTCATGGTCGATCTGTACTTCTACCGTGACCCCGAAGCTGAGGAGAACAAGGACAGCGCTGGTGTCGATGAGGCTAAGGTGCCTGGTGTTGACGAGGTTGGCGCGGCTGCTGTGTCGCAAGGTTTCGAGGGCAACGCCGACTGGGAGGTCGCTGGTGCTCCTGCTGGTGCTTTCGCCGCTGCGACTGCTACCGCAGGTGCCCCTGCTGCGGCTACATGGGAGGCTGATGGTGCGGATTGGGCTGCTGGTGCCGCTCCGGTCCAGACTGGCAACGAGAGCTGGGCTGCTGAGACCGAGACCGCCAACGTCCAGTGGTAGATGTGATGCAATCCGAGGAGGAATGGACGGTAGCATGGACAGGCAAAAGCATGTAAATTGAGGAGCAAAGGAGTGCTTGTTCTACTCGCTCTTTACGGAGAAAAACTGCCTGGCGCTTATGAGGGAAAGATATCCAGATCTGGAGGAAAGCCCTGCTGCCAAGGCAAGAAGGGTAGTACTTAGCCGTCGCCCGTCTCCATAACGTGTGAAATAATAGAACTCGATGATTCCCGACTGACTGGTGTCTCCATACATATGATTGACTTGCATGTGAAACTTGCGTGTCTAATTTGATCTGTATAAGACCTGCTCCGGTAAATGCTAACAGATTGCCTTGCAACGCCCACCCGCCATCCAGTCATATGCCCACAAGACCTTCATGAACAATCAATCAAACCCTTGAAACTCCTCTTCATCATCCTTTCGCTGATTCCTCACCACATTCAGCAGCCGTTGCAGTTCTTTCTGTTTCTTTCTCTCTTCTTCAGTCATGCTCTCCCATTTCTCCGCCTCTCTTTTCTTCGCCTTCTTCTCCCTTCTCACCACCCTCTTCTCTTTGACCTCCTTGTTCGCATCCCACGCTCTCTTCTCCTTTTTCTTATTCTTATGCTGAGCACCTTCTACGACACCTCCGCCACTTTGCTTATCCTCCAGCGCTTTCAACCGTGCCTTTTCTCTCTGTTTATCCTTGTACTTATAGCCCTCCCAATCGACCTCAACACCTAAGTTTCTGCCTCCCTTCCACTCCTTCGCCTCGGCAATTTTAGGCAATTGCACCAGACCCCAAGCTCTCGCCTGATCCGTCCAGTTGATATCCGCCAGGCGGAAAATGCTGCTCGCTTGGTGCTTGCTATAGCTACGGACCCAGCTAACGAAAGCCTGCGTGCCCTTTTCATGAAGCATGCGATCTTTCAAGACTTCTTTTTGAAGCTTGGAGACCGTCTGCTGAGCTTCCGCATCGCTGATGGGATCAAGGGGATATGGCTCTACAGGCGTCTTGCGCACTTGCAGGAACGTCACGTAGTCCATCTCTCTACCGGGTTGCAGGAAGAGCACAGCCAAGCCTTTTCGGCCTGCTCGACCTGCTCGGCCACAGCGATGCAGAAAGTCTTTGGGATCAGTGGGAGGGTCGATTTGGATGACGAGGTCGACTTGAGGAATATCGAGGCCTCGAGCGGCCACGTCTGTTGTGAGAAGGAGGGTAGGTATCGTGGAGGTAGTGAAGGCGGTGAAGTTCTTGGTCCGGACGGAGGCAGGTTGCTTCCCATGCAGCGAGATACTTGTAAGAGGATGGCCATCAATGCGAGAAAGTATGGCTGGTAGGATGCGATGGAAATAGTCGACTGCAGCGCAGGTAGAGAAGAAGAGAATGGTTTTCTGAGGTGTAGGAGAGAGGTTGCGTAGGATGGAGAAGACGGCGGGGAATTTACGGAGGGGTGGAGTTTCGAGGTATGTCATGCGAAGGCTGTAGTACCGTTGTCAGCTGATATCGTCGTCCAAATTCAGGAATGCTATTACCTGGCAGGTGTTTTGTCTCCTGCACCGATCCCACGTTTTACTTTCACACCGATCTTGTATGGGTTCCGTAACCCTACACGAACGATCTCGTATACTGCTTCACTGACACTTGCACTGAATAAACCCGTCCTTCTTTGCTTCGGTAATCGACCCAGTATCTTTTGAAGGTCATCTTTGAATCCCATATCGAGGAGTCTGTCCGCTTCGTCGAGCACCAGTACTTCAAAGGATGATTGCGGGGCATGAACATACGGCGAGGCGAGCAGTTCCACGAGTCGGCCTGGAGTCGAAATAAGGAGGTTCGGTGATTGAGCCAGAAATTGTTTCAGGTCTTCGGCAGGAGATGTATTGCCTCCTAGTAGGAGCTGTGGTACTACTTTCAGCCCTTCCAACGCTCCGTCGACTGGCGTCTCGATATCTGACATCGTCTCTTCCTCGTTCGTAGGACGGAGAGCGGCAGCTGATGGTGGATGGAAGGCAAGGAGTTTAAGGAGTACATCATGTATTTGACTGGCGAGCTCTCTATGATAATGTGAGCAGACTCCTTCCTCTTAGTTCTTCGATGCCTTACCTCGTCGGAGATACTATGATTGCCCCGACATGATGCTTCTTTATCGGCTCCTCCAATCGCAAAAGTTTCTCGACAATGGGTATTAAGAACGCCAATGTTTTCCCGCTACCAGTCACTGCCTTCCATGATGTTAGATTTGGTCGAAACAGGAGAGGTATTTGCTCACCTCTACGACAACATCTTTATTCCCAGTGAAGAGGGGTATAGTAGAGGCCTGGACAGGCGTCATTTCCTTGAAACCCAAAGCCGCCACAGCATCGAGAATCCATTCTAACAGGGCTGGTGTCAGAGCATCCCATGCTCGTGAGGATCTTTTTGGCGGCGCTTCCACGGCCATAATGCGAACAATGAGCTGATAACAGCCACCCAGGCTCTCTGCTGTCACAAAAGCGGACTTGTTTCGGAAAAGTTGACTTTGGCTGGCTGGGCAGAATATTCTGCCGAGGTTCACCGCCTCAGCATCCCCTCTCTAAGCCAATCAAAGCGGTGAGCGACGCAATCGGTCGTCTGGGTTCCCCTTTGGGCGAGATCCATTGGTGACGAGTATTCGTATGGGCACAATGGTCCGCAACAGTGAATCCTTCTATTCCTCCATCCTATTCATACTTCCAACATCTGATCACCTGCCACAATATACTTCTTCCCACAATGGCGCCCACCGATATAATCTATAACGTCCTCTGATTGCGCTCTCTTCCCATCTTTGCCTTCGATTTTCCTCCACCGACGCGACTGACAGTCTCCTCGGTGAGGGCAGCTGGGCAATCTTCACCATCCACGTCAAGCTTCTCCATTGCTTGAGATCTTCGAGTTTATTGATAATCCCGTGGGCATCATAATCCATTGCGCCGGTATCACCTCAGAATCTACGATACAGGCGCCTCCAAGCATTCTGCCGCCCTGCAACATCTCCTCACGATGGCGCACTCTCCTTCAGATCAGGTGTCGCCCGCGATGCCGCCCAACCGCAACGAAGGCCCACACTCCCCATCACCAGCTCCCCAGCCGAATAAACGAGACAAGAGACGCAATGCCCTTGCTGAGAAGCTGGCTGATCTCACCAGCACGTTTGGGCGCAACCGGGATGTCCACTACCGTCACCAGCTGCAAGCTCTGCAGGTCGACATGAACCTCATCATGCGCGCCGACCCTTACCTCGACATGCCCCTTGATGATATGCCGGAGAATATTGCAGAATTGGTCCTAGAGTCTGTGGGCGCAGGAAAAGATCAGCAGGGGAATTTGCAAAAAGGCCCGGAGAAGGGCTTGCTGGAGTTGGCCGGCAAATGGTACGCGAAATTCGTGGAGGAGGTCAATAACGCTGTGGAAGCCCGAGACGCAGCATTGGCCCAACTACAGGTATGTCGCGAGCAAAAGGAAACCTTGCAGCATGATTACTCGCGTTGGACTATAATATTGACTTGAGTTTTCCCCAGGCCCGACACGAACGTGCGCTTCACGAACTCTACACCACAAATCGATTCAAAATCCAAGTCGCCGAAGAAGAGCACAAACTACTGGCTAGTACACTCAACGAGCGTTTGGCTCAATCCATTGGACAGAAGAAGAATCGTCTCATGCGGGAAAAGGAACAATTGGACCTAGCGGATAACAGTGCGCTGCTGCACCCGGCACAATTCAGCATTACCAACCCAGCGTCTCCTGGGGGTACAAGCAATCGCAAAACTCGTCATCTCCGTCACCATCGCGCACCCGACCTTGACGATTTGACTTCTGCATTCGATAGCAATAAGCGTAAGCGCAAGCATGACGACTCGGGTGATCTTGAATCTCCTGCTCCTGGCGCTGCATCTCCTACAATTCGTGCCGACGGAACGCAGTCACTCCAACCTGCATACACCATTGATAAACTGTTTACCGATAAAGAGCTTTCTGTGCACCTTCATACCGCCGCTGCTAGAGCCGCCGACTACTTCGCAACTGTCAAAGCCCAGGAACAAAATCCGAACGGCGTCGAGACTACTGATACGGAGATTGAGGCTTCGGACATGAATGCCCCCAATGATGGAGGATCGGAAGCTGCTGCGGACGATGAATCAACACCTGCGCCATCACAACGTTTACCAGCTGCATCTGAGATGGAACGCACAGCATCCCATCACGCTACTCGTGGGGCCACACGCCAGCAAACATCTGCTCTAGGTCTTCTTGGTGACGTTGCTCTCAGCTCTCTTCAGAACGGCAACCTCCCTAGTCTCCCTAGGACTTCCGCGCAAGTCTACCTTCCACCGTCTGCCCTCTTCGCTTCGCTCATGAGCACTCACTCATCCACATCCACCGCAAAGATGCCAGCCGTCCCTCCCGCGGCTGGTCTTCGCCCTGACGACGTCGAAGTCGACTTCATCCGCATGACGCGCCTGCACGATGGCGCTGTCGAGGAAGCAATCCTCAAGGAAGTCCTCCCCAAACGCGGCGAGATCGAAAGCGGCACCATCCTCGACGGCGCTGATGTAGACGGCGCTATAGCCAGCGCCAGCGCCATCGGCGACGTCTCCTACGGCGAGGCCGGCGGCAATGCTGTGGGCCTCGGTCTCGGCGACATTGACAGCGTGCCCATGAGCAGGTCAGCCGACAACAGCTCCATGGGCGGCAGCGTCGTCATGAAGCGCACTGCCAGCGGAGCCGGACTGACCACTGAGGGAGGCAAGCGCATCCGCAGCAGGTAAATCGACAAGAACGGCATTGCATACTCTGTTGTTTTGACGCGTGCGGCGAAGAGCAAGAGATTCCCGGGTTTGGTGTTCAGGTGTGCTTGCTCGGGTTTCCGAGAAGGTTTCTATGGCCATTTACATATTCGAGATGGATCTGAGGAAGCGTACATAACCTTTTTTCCTTTCGGCGTTGCGTAGGTTGCTGCTGGGGTGGCATGTCACGTGACTTACAGAGGTGATGGCGGTGTTCTTGAAACTATTGCCCTCCTCAACTTTGTCTCTGGCAGCGTGGGATGAGGTATGGGTAGGGTTTCGGGCTGATCACATTGCTACTTCCTTCCGCGGCGTTTCTGACTCCGATGCCACGTGATCTCCATAGTAATCGCCGTGTCCTACTGTCCATGACCTTTTCACATGTTAATAGGATGTCTTTTAGAACAATGCATAGAGTTTCTCTGAACCATTTTGCAACGTCTGAAACTGCCTTCTGCTTCGCAGGGCGTGATTGCTATCATGAAAACAAGAGGTCTTCTGCCTCGAAACAAGACCGCGCCGGGCCAAGTAAACTAACGATGCCTGCCTTCTAAAAAGGTTCCAGGCGTGCCTTCCTCAGACCGTCCCTCATATGCAGCTTGTCGAGCATCTGACACCTTCCAACCAAACCCACGGCTGTGGGGAGCAGTCTCACCTCAGGTCCGAAGACCCGAGGGAGTTAAGGCTCAACCCACACGACCCCGAACAGCCACATCTCCTGTGGAGCAGTCTCACCCTCGACCCGAAGGCCAAGGGGATTCAACACTCCACAGAAGGAAAGGCCATCCAGAGTCACCGCGAAGAATGATCTCCGGTGAAAAGAAGATGCTGATTGACACAGCTTGCAGAGAACAGACAAGGTAAAAAGCACCAGAGAACTCCACCAAACACAAAAGAATTCCAGCTGTGCATCAACAAAACAAAGAACTTGAAAACCACCCATACTCCAACAAAACGTCAGTGAACACCATCATAGCTCATGCCGACGCGCCTTCAACACGCTGGATAAGGGCTTGCTTGAGAACAACCCAGACTCCAACAGAACGCCAGTGAACAACCTCGTAACTCATGCTGACGCGCCTTCAACACGCTGAATCAGGGCCTGTTCGGCTTCCCACATCGCGTCGAGCTCTTCCATTGAGACGGAATTCGTGCCTTCAACAGACGTCGTACGTTCCACACGCTGAACAAGGGCCTGCTCGGCTTCCCACATCGCATTGAGGTCGCCCATTGAGACAGAAAATGGGTCTTCAACAGGTGTCGTACCTTCAACACGCTGGATGAGCAATTGCTCCGCTTCCCACATCACCTTGAGATCGCCAACTGAGATACCCAGAAGGGGTTCATCGTTGACCAATCTGTCGCAGAGTTCCCAAATGAGTTGGGCTTGTTCCCAGGCGCCGGGCAGGATGTCAACTGGCGACGCGGCTGGATCACTCTGGATGGTGGTGACGTTCGGTGGTGTGGCGGGGCTGAGAGGCGGTGCATCTCGCATAGTCGAGATGTCGGCAGGTTGGTGTGAAATAGCAGGCTCGGATGATACAGCTGCTGCGACCGAAGTCGACTTATTCGCAGGCTGCGATGGCTCTGCTGGGACAGTTGCTGCGACAAATGTCGACTTATTCGCAAACTGTTGAGACTCTGCTGAAAAGAGTGCAGAAGTCGAGGGAGTTGATGTGGGCGGAGGAAAGGTTGGTGCAACTGTTGCAGGGGAAATGATTTCCTCATCTGCGTCGCTGTCGTCCCAAATCTTCACGAGCTTGCCGTTAAGCATGACAGAGCCCGGAGAAACAACGCTCGTAGGCGCAACGGGAGTGGTTGGCTTGACCGCACTTGATGGCGGCGCCTCGTCGTCGTCGTCGTCCTCGTCGTCGCTGCTGTCGCCATAGAGCGAGATCAACTTGCCGTTGATGAAGAAAGATCCGGGGGGAGGGACCGGATTTGGAATTGCGGTTTGCTGTTGGCGCCGCATCACCGGGGACTCGTCTTGGTCTTCCGCAATTGGGGAGACATTTTGAGAAAGAGCGCCGATCTTTGCCGGGCTCTGCATCAGTCGTCGATGCTCCGATTGCTTCAAAAGACGTCGCTTGTCGAACGCCTTGACCGATTTAGACTTCTCTTCGTGAAGTCTTTCGAGCGCCCGACGGCGCAACTCCTCATCCTCCTCCTTGATCCTCTTGATGGTCTCCTCCACTTTGACCCTCTTGGGGTCAGGCAAATCGAAGGGCTCATCTTCGAACCCGAACACCTCCTCGCACAGGCCGTAGCCCCGTTTCCCCAGAGAGTTTGAGGGGATGACCCTCATCTGGTCGATCTCCTCCTCGTTGTAGCGGGTCCGACCCGCGGCGATCTTTGCTGGCGCGGACATTGGCACCGCCCGCCTTGCCCTTTGGGGCATCAGGCTGCCCGAAGGCACCTGACGCGTCCCAGCGTTGGAGTAGAACTCCACCCGGGGGGGTTGAACAGCCGCCGGAGCGACCACAGGAGGAAGGCTAAACACGAATTAGCAGAGTCAACGGATGGAAAAGAAGCTTGGAGCATACACAGGAGAAGGAGGCTTCTGCTCCACGCGTTTTGTTGGCGTAACCAACGCCTCGGTGGCCGGGGAACTGGTGCGGCCCGCGAGCGACCCGGGAAGAAGTTTGCCGACCTTCTTAACGGTCGAGGTCAAGATTTTGGTGAACGACCACCCACTCTGCCGCTGAAAAGCAACAGAGTGAGTGGCCGTCACCGGCGTTGATGGCTGGTCCGGCTCTTCGCGCTGGACGCGCTTGCTTGGCCGTTCAGGCTCGTCTTCGTCGGCGAACGGTCTCTTGAGGGATGCTTCCTTGGAAGCAGGAGCATGCGACGGCACCGGGGAAGAAGGTGGCGGCACGACCGGGGAAGAACGAGGCGGCGGCACCGGAGACGAAGCAGGCGGCACGACAGGAGACGAAGGAGGGAGAGGGACAAGAGAAGCAGCCTCTGCTGCTGAAGAAGGAGGGACAGAAGACGACGACCCAGGGAGAGCTGTGCTCTTGTCGTTGTCGTTGTTGTTGGCGGCGGCGGCGGCGGCGTCTTTCTTCGTCACGCGGCGGCGACGAGTCTTTGGGAGATCTTCCAACGATCTCAGGGGCGAGGCGTTCTGCGTACGACGTGTAACACGCCGGGTTGGTGCCATGTTGCCAGTCATGGTGACTGGTCTTGTGACGGGAGCTTGGGAGGTTGCTGTCCGTTCTGTCGTCGTCGTGAGCCTGGGAAACAAAAGAGAAGAAGGAGGGAAAAGGGGAAGACGCGGAATTTATACCTGTTGTTGTGGGTCGAGTGATCCCACCTCGACCTCGATTGCGAGTGGTCGACCTCGTTGCGATCCGAGCCCTCGTTGCGACTGGCTCGTCGTCGTCGGAAAAGGAAAGAGCGAGCGTCTGCGAGCGCGTGATTGGCCCTGGCCGGCAAATCGCAAACCTGGATGTCATATTTGCGGTTAACTGCTGGAAATTGGGACAGAAGACGAAAGCTGCGTGCAGAGGAGATGTAAAGGGAAGGAGGAAGGAGTTGTGGTGAGTGCAGAAGCGCCTACCTTTATACCCTATATACTAACCATAACAATGCGTCAATTCACTGCCAGTGAATGTAGGGCTCGTTGTCGCGATATCGCCAATTCACTAGATTTTGTGTTGTAGTCGTCGGGAGCTACACTACTACGTATGCACGTGATTTTTAACAACGTCAATTACCAAACAACGCAAATAGTCCAAACAATCAAAACAATCAAACAGCCACAGTGATCGTCTTGGCTTGTGTGGCCGCCCGTTCTTAAGGATTGAGGAGTAAGGCACGATTATAACTGGACAGGTAATGGGAGAGTGCTCTTATATTCAATAAGATATAGCTGAATAGGTGTGGTGTCGTAGAACCTATTTATCTTTTGCGACTATGGAGAAAATTAAATTTGTTCCTGGGTTGAACAGATTCGGGATTTTGAATAACAACGCTGTGCCAACGTCCCACCCCCAACCCACGTTTATATTAGCTCTTCTTCCCAAAAGCTCTACATCTAGGAAGCTTTACCATTATCTGTTCTGTTATAATCTATCGAAGCATTCTCCCTGTATAAGGATTCTCGTCCTTTTATTTCATGTTCAACAAAGATGTTTCTCAAGAGTCATGGTCTTACGCTGCATCACTGTCTGTCTTGCTATGTTGTCCAACGTGTCGTAATATTTTCTCTCCAATTCTTCATTCAGCTATTCAGAATTTATAAGCCGGTTGCACTGGATCGATATATAATGATATCTTTAAACTCGCTGTCTCATTTGGGCGATTTGCCTGAAAACGATTCCCGCCCTTCGTTGTGATCGATGAAGGATAAATAGCCATTCACTCCCTGGGCCAGCACACTTGGAATAGTGTCAAGAGTTTATTCTACTGGACAGATGAAGCAAGGTTTCGAGTGATACCTCTTTTCTTTCTTATTGTCGCAAGTCTTTCGTTCATTCATTCATGAAAGCCATCACTCTCTTCTTTGTCCTGGCCCTTCTTCAAAGACTCTTAAGCAGCACACAGTCTCAACTCCATGAAACATGGAACCCACCGCCCATCTCTAACAGCTATGAACTTGCAAAACAGGTTAAGGAAAGACAGAATCGAATATAACTGGATCAAGTTCGCTAATACCCGCAATAGTAGCGCCGTAAGCTCGAAGACATGACGGCCGAAGATCTCCGACTCACTTTCGGGGTCGAGTTGGAGTTTCTCGTCAAGTACAACCCTCGAGAACACAGAAGACAGACGGGAATTTCTGCCAAAGAACTACATGAGCAAAGAGTTAGGGCATTGGTTACTTCGACCTTGAAGGAAGCAGGCTTCCGGATGAGCAGCAAAGAAGGTGAAGTCTATGCCTGCTGGATGGTCGAGGACGACGAGACCATCAAACCACTTCCCTCTCTCGAGGGCATTGACCACCATCTGAAGGAGGTTGCGTACGCTCCGGTCGAGCTCCAGTCACCAATCTTAAGATCCGACAACGACCAGGCCCTTCGTGAGGTCTTTCAGATCATCACGTTTCTGAACGATAAGTTCGAGATACAACAAGACAACCCTTCTTGCGGAATGCACGTCCACGTTGGAAACGGCAGTGCTGGATTCTCAGTACGTACTCTGAAGACCTTCATGGGCTTTGTGACCGTCTTCCAGAATCTTATTCACGCCCTGCATCCGCCCCATCGTCTCAACAGTCAATTCGCCAAACCACCGAAGCACGCCCTCAGTGAGATCCCAGCCATCCACACGCCCATGGAAATCGTCAACTATCTCGAGGGAATGGAACACGCCGAGACACTTTACGGCATCATGAATCCCAAGCTGGACCGCAACTATGCATACAACTTCGTCAATCTCTCCAGGAAATGCGCGCAACCGGGGCGCGAACGCACGATCGAGTTCCGCCAGCATGAAGGCACCATGGATCCCTGGAGGGTCGTCTTTTGGATCAGAGTATGCACGAGCTTGGTGGACTTCGCAGCAAGAGTGCCCTATGCCGTCTATGCCGACCTGGTGATGCAGTTCGGCATGCCGCGCAAAGACGGTCTGGAACTGACGCCGGAATCCCTCTTCACCATCCTCGGACAGACGGCCCTGTGGAATTACTACAAGCATCGCCTGTGGACGCACCCAAAAGAGCCCGTCTTGCTTAACCAGCGCGATCTCGAACGCAGACTCGAAGTCAGGCGTCTGCTAAAGGCACAGGCTGCCGAAAAGAAGACGGATGAAGAGGCACCGGCTCGTGTCCCAAGTGCCCGGAAGCCTCTGAGGACAGCACGAGAGGGAGACGGCATTGCGGACCAGTGGCAGTACTGGTACTGGCGTGAACGGACACTGGGGGAATCTAAGCAGCCGGAGCGAATGGTTGTTAATAAGAGATGGTTACATTATGGGGGATGTTGTTCACTTGCAATTTCTTCTATCTAGTCTCTAGCATACTGCGGCAATCTCCTAGCATACTGAGGCAATCTATCGAAGGTTAATACTTCATCGGCCTCAATATAGGGCGTGAAAGTTGTCCATCTCGATGTAGCAAGTCTCTTTAGTCCAATATCTGGATTATACCTCAGCGCGCCCTGTGCTCGTCTGTACGAGCTGTGTAGTTCGTAGTCTGTCGCCTGCTCGTCCCTTCATGGGCGACATGCTGCTCGCTCAGTGCCGGCCACGGATTGGTCCTCATCTACTTCTTGCCTATGTCTTTGACTGCGTAGGCAAGGTGATGGGTTGGCGCAGCCTCAAGTCCCTCTTGAGAATCCAGAAAGCCCGTTCGGCCATCTCTTTGTTCAAGATCCCAACAACCGTCCCTCTTTACTCCACCATCTCATCCCCACTCCCCTGCTCACCCGCCTCTACAACGCCCTCATCATCCTCACCTCTCTCCTCACCCTCCTCCTCCCGTCCCAACACCTCCGCAATCAGCTCCAAAATCTCATTCTGCTGGGCCTCGGTCAACCTCTCATCCATCTCCTCCACAATCGTATCCAGCACACTGATATTATTCGGCCTCAAGTTAAAAATCATCAGCTCCTCCGCCTTGCTGAGCCCATACGGCGCCAGCTTCGCGTGCAGCGTCGATATGCTCTCTGGTGTATACGCGCTCTTCTGCTGCTCCCCGTTGGCGGCGCCTTTGTCGGATGCGAGGGGCCGCACGGGGCTGGGGTATGTGGTGAGGTAGTCGAGGAGCTCTTTCATTACGGTCTCGAGGTTGCCGCTCTTCAGAGCTGGTTTTTTGCCCCCGCGCTTCTTGTCCCCGGAGGTAGAGGATGAGCCTTCTCGATCGTACCGCTCTCGCATCTCTTGGAGGTGCATTAGCACCTCGTAGTTGGTGAGAACGGCGGATGAGGTCTCGAGGATCTAATTGGTCAGCACACGGCCACGGGCAGATGATTGCGAATGATAGCGGGTGCTGTACCTTCATCTTGCAGGAGGAGAGTGGACTTCTACACTTCAAAATGGAACTCAAGTGTATGCGGACCGTTGGATACCGTGGGGGTCAAGATGTTTTTGCGCACGGACCTATGCCGTAGGTTTCTCACACATTTTCAACTCAAGCCTTCTCTACTCAGGGCAGACAAGCTCCATATTCTACATGATTTCACCGAGAACCTCATAAAGGATCCTAATTAACAAGTCTTCACATTGCTCTGAGAGCTCCAGACCTAGCGAACGCCTATTGTAACAAAACGCAAGTGAGACCTTCCCAATGGCAAATATGCAAACAACATGAAGGAACCCCAGTGCCTAGCAGAGAAATGCCTACCACGGCATCTAATCCTTGGAGTTCTTCTTCTTTTCCGACTTCTCCACACCTTCCTCATCGCGCTTTCTCTTCTTTCCACTCTCCGCAGCCTCATCCTTCTTCTCCTTCTTGCCGACGAGAACAGGCTTGCCATCCACAAGCTTGATCTCGCCCTTCTCCAACTTCCGCTTATATTTTGACACACTTAGTCCAAATTGATCAGCAAGTGCACCGTACTTCTCAGCGTCCCGATCAGCTCGCCTCTCAAGCTGCTCTTGCTTCTTGATGCGCCTTTCCTGCCTCTCCAGTCGCCTGGCAATCTTCTCTTTCTTTGCCTTTCGCTTCTTTGCTTTCTCCTCTGACATGGCCAGTTTACGCTCGTGGCGCTCCTTCTTGCGAGCTTTCTTGGCTTCTTTGGTGTTGCCTTTTATCTCGGACTGCCAGTTCGTCTCCTGTTGTGTAGGTGATGCAGGAGAGTCAGGAGTATCGGCAGAGACTGTGGAGATCGTTTCTGAATGAGCATCATTGGCGACACCGTTGGTTGCCGGAGCTGAGACCTCTTCCTCCTCGTCGTCCTCCTCCTCTTCCTCCTCATCTTCTTCCTCGTCTGATTTCTCGGATTCATCAGACTCCTCAGACTCTGACTCGACCTCTTCAATCATTTTCACATCACCCTCCTTATCCTTCTTCGATTTCTTGGCCGAGTCCTTGACCGCTTTGGAAGGGGTAGCATCAGATGTAGCTGCAGCCGCAGGCTCATCTCCAGTCAAGCCATCTGCATCTGCATTGTACTTCCGTGCTTCCTTGATCTCCCATTTGCCTGGTGTGACCTTCTGCCCGTTTGGACCGACTGCTACACCTTTAGAAAGCAATGGCTTGCCCTCGAGAGCCCTCAATCTCCTCTCAATCTTTAGTCTGGACTCGATACCCAACGCAGCCTTTTCTTCCTCAGTAGGTTCTTCTTCGGCTCCCTCGCCTTGCACACCCCACTCTGAAAGTGCATCTACACGCAGACCAATGGCGGCCTTGGTAGCAAGCATTCTTGCGATTTTACCCTTGTTCTTGCCCGTAGCCTGTCCAATAAGAGATGCATGATAGATCAGACCATACTTAGGAGTGTCATGCTTGGTTTTGAGCGCTCTGAACAATGCCTTCTCCGCTCCCAAGATCTGGATGGTACTTGCAGGGCTCTTGGCAAGGTTCATCAAGCTTCCAGCATGTGCGATCAAACGAGCACCGACCAGCTCTCCGACCAAGGCTGTAAGATTGGGAGCAATTGCTGTCATACGGGATGAAAGGTAGCTTGAGAGCGTCTGGCGGTACTCGGTCCAGTAGACCACCTCATGGGCAAGGGCTTTGATGTTGTCCAGATCCTCGTTTGTAATTTCAGTACCCATGGAGATCTCCGCCGCAGCTTTCACCGCGGTTTCAATGTCTTCGGGTAATATCTCAGACAGATCCGTGTTTGCCGCATTCGATCTCATTCCCATCTTGAGGATAACTCTTGCGTAGGCGAGGTTGTCGTTGATGATCCGACCCATCTCGGGGAAATGCCACCCGTACCATTCCTTGACTCTCATGGCATAAGTGTTGAGCTCTTTGTCCAAATCGTCGAGTAGAGCAATGGCTTGCACGATCATAACGTCGACCTTGTCCGGCGAAAACTTCAATTTATGACGAGAGAGTGAGTGCGACAGACCGAGGGACATCGTGGAGACATCCTGAGGCATAAGTCCGGGAATCAATGAAGTGAGGTTTTCTCGAATTGCGCGGTACAGGTCTGCGGTCGAAGAATCGGCAATGGGTTGGATGGAGAATTGAGGAAGTTTATTGATCGCATTGCCTGCAGCACTGATTAAAAGCATGTCAAATAGATAATTCGGACAGACATACCGAGCTTCGGATCCGCTACAGCCAGTGAAGCCTTCTTTTCGTCCTTGATCGAGTCGAGAAGGGAGGCCAGCATAGGCGTAACCTTGCCATCTATAAGAGAAGCAACTTCTTCCACCGCCGAAGCTGCACTCTCAAACTTCTTGAATTGTTTCAATTTAAGACTGCAATGAGACACAAACGTTAGCTTATACAAGTCGCAGTGCGCAGACCATAATCTGGACTGCATGGCGGTAAAAAGACCGTGTGCCCTTACAGATTTGATACACCCTCCGGGGTAGATATTTCTTCAGCGAGATCATCACGCTTGAGAAGCTTTTTGTCCTTTGCCTTGAACAAGGCCAGACCGGCGGCCGTCTCGGCGAGCACGAACAACACCATCGTGCCTTCCCTTTGCGTGTTGCGGATATGTTCTTGCCGATCGAAAGAGGCAGAAAATGTGCCGGTGGTAGCTTTCTCAAGATGCTTCTGTAGATTTTTTGGTCGTGGGCGCCGGCTGGTTGCAAAAGTGCGCTTAGCTCGGCGCTAGTAGAAGGAGACGCTAAACCTTTTCTGACGCTTGACGACACCGACCACCGACCGCTAGGAAGAGATACGAGTGTAGCTTCACATTGTGAGACTCCGGATTCAAGAATCGGTCATCCAGCAGGCTTTCATTGACCTTGACTACAGAGGCCAAGATGGAAGGCCTCTTCTACAATGTCAACAATGGGTATATTCCCCGTCGAGATGCCCCTTGTGGTGATAGCTACTGACAGACAGACAGCTACCTTGAAGGCCTTGTGCGAGGATACCGAAATGCTCTGCTCACCTCTCAAAACTACAGCAATCTGACACAATGCGAAACTGTTGATGGCAAGTCAATTAACTCTCTTTTCCATCGTCATTGCTGACGTCCACAAGACATGAAACTCCAACTGTCTCCAGCATATGGAGATGCCCTAGCCGCACTCCCTCCGAATCCATCCACCTCCGCCCTCGCCGCAAAGACCACCGACAAACTCATCTCCGAATTCAGATACCTGCGAGCAAACGCTGTGGGCTCGCTTGCCAAGTTCATGGACTACCTGACATATGGCTACATGATCGACAACGTCGCTCTTCTCATCACCGGCACACTACACGAGCGAGACACCCGCGAGCTCCTCGATCGGTGTCATCCTCTTGGATGGTTCGAGACATTACCGGCGCTTACAGTCGCTACGAATATCGAGGAACTATACAACTCAGTATTGGTGGAGACACCGCTTGCGCCTTACTTCAAGGGTGCGCTTTCCCCACAAGATCTGGACGAGCTCAATATCGAGATTGTGCGGAACACGCTGTATGGAAATTATCTGGAAGACTTTCACAAGCTCGTCAACAGCGACCCTGATATCCAAGGGACCCCGACAGCGGAAGTCATGACGGAGATATTGGAGTTTGAGGCGGACAGGCGGAGCATCAATATCACACTGAATTCTTTCGGCACCGAGCTATCAAAAGCAGAAAGGAGAAAGCTATACCCTGAATTCGGCAAACTTTATCCAGAAGGCGTGTTGATGCTGTCAAGAGCAGATGACGTGGAGGGTGTACGAATAGCAGTTGATGGCGTCTACGATTACAAGAGTATGTTCGACGCTACAGGCTTTGGACAAGGTGGGGGTGGAGCAGGAAACATGAGCGGAGGTCCAGGCCAAGAAGGCAGGAGTCTGGAAGATATGTTCTATGAGAAGGAGATGCAACTGGCCAAGATGACCTTCACATATCAGTTTACACACGCTGTGGTCTACGCGTGGGTGAAGTTAAGGGAACAGGTAAGCAGTGATTCTCAGTATAACCGTCGTCAGAGGCTAATAGCATTTAGGAAATACGGAATATCACTTGGATTGCAGAGTGCATTGCTCAAAACCAGAAAGAGAGGATTGGGAACTATATCAGCATCTTCTGAAGTAGCCCTCACTCTTCTCTGGCGCAATCTTCAATATACGCAGTATACCTTAGGACTCCAGTCTGCTCATTCTAAATATGTGATGGTGTCTGGAGGAAGAGGTCATTGAAATAGAACAAGCTCGTTTTTGTGGGTCTCACACAGGACTCTCCGATCCAGTTGCAGCGATGTATTATTGTAGTGCACGAGCGGATACGAATGAAATCCTTTGCGGTATATCACATCCCTTTCATGCTATCCCTTAGATTCATACAAGCACTCTCGGGCCCCTCTCCAGACCTGTTCGAGCAGGGCTCTATTAGGCAAGAGCTGCGGGAACACCACCACCACCTCATCCTCTCCCTTGACCACGACAGCCAAGTAAAACCGTACCTCAAACCCCCGAAACGCCTCATGGATGAAGATGTCCTGGACTTGGTCTGTGGGTATGAACCGCGTAGTGCCTGATGTGAGGTAGGAGGATGAGGATGTTGTGGTCTGGATTCCTAGAGAGCGTAGGACGAGAAGGGATTCTTCTGCAGGCAAAGGATTAGTTGAGATAGCTAGGTGGAGGCGCTTGAAGAGACGTACCGGTATATCCTCTCCGTAGGACTGCCCACGCCGTGACAGCTGCGATAGGCAGGAGGATCCGCCATGGTATTAGCAGCGCAGAATGTAAGACTGCGCCCGTTGCCGATGCTGCAAAGCCATCCCCTCCCAGGGTGAAAATTGAAGGGCTTTGTGCCTTCGCCCAGAGCAGGACGAGGACGGACAAGCCGACTAGGACACGAAGAATTATACCCAGAGCAGAGAGCAGCTTTGCTGAGAGTGTGCTTGACGCAGGGTGCGTGGAGATTGTGTAGGAGACGGTAGTGGGCGAAGGTCGGCGCGTGGTGAGATGAGGAGTAGGCGTGAGCATGTTGATAATTACTTGAGGGCACAGAGCCCCGAAGCCGTCGAATGAGGCAGCAATTGGGACACTTCATGCGCCATCAAGAGACCAGAGAAGTGTACCGCATGCGGTCCAATAAGTGGTCGATATCGCGGAGAGAACCTTAGCTGCTGGAGCCGACAGGGCTGAACGGCAAGTCCCGAGCCTAGTGTGGGGTCACCAAAGCTCGACTTTCCAGGCTTGCGGCGAATACACAAAGCTATCCGTCACCACAAGAACTCAAAGAGCTTTCGAACCATGGAAGAACCCAACGAGCGCTCGGGTTCTAGGTCGCCTCCCAAAGATGTAGACAAGCAAGCTCAAGATCGTCCTGCACCCACCGCGGCAGACGGTGAACGTCCGAAGAAGTCCAGTGGACGAGGGTTCCGTTGGAAAGATGAGCGCAAGAGAGAACGGTCGCGGTCACCTGGACGAGATGACTATTACCGCCGCGACGATCGCGATAGATACCTCCCTGGACGCTATGGTGGCCGGGATCGAGAGCGCGACAGGGACAGGGACCGAGAGGGGTACAGGGAGAGCTACGACCGCCGCAGAGATGACCGGTATGGAGACAGAGATCGCTACAGTGGTGGAGGAAGGCGGGATGAAGGACGCACCGGCGACAAATTTGGGGATAGGGAGAGGAAGAGGTCGAGATCACCACCGAAGGGACCAGCAGCCGACAGAGACAAGCCGCGGAAAGAGAAGGAGAGGAAGCCCGCTTCAGCCCCGGTTGCTGTTCCCGGCGAGCCGATGATTATCGTCCATGTCAATGATAGATTGGGGACAAAAGCGGCAATTCCATGTCTGGCGTCGGATCCAATCAGTTAAGTCTTCCTGGCTTCGGCTTGTTGTGTGGTGTTAGGCAGGCAAGCGCTGATGACTGGCAGAGCTCTTCAAGGCACAAGTCGCGGCAAGGATCGGACGGCGACCACACGAAATACTTTTGAAGAGACAGGGCGAGAGACCGTTCAAGGATCAACTGACGCTGGAGGATTACGGCGTCAGCAATGGCGTGCAACTGGATTTGTATGTTGGCACCGTCCCGCTAGAGCAATATACATCGAAGCTAACCGCCGTGTAGGGAACTGAATACCGGTGACTAGATTCGCATTGCTTTGCGGCTTTACATCGTCTGGATGGGCAGCGTTGGGTCTGGAATCTCGAGGCGCGAGTGGTTTTGCATTGTGCGGCGTTTATGTGTCTTCTTAGTCGGCTCCATAGGCATAGCGCATCCGCTCTATACAGGTCATCTGTATGAATCCTTTTATCTCACAGCCTGATATTCGTAGACCGATAGACTCCAAGGCCATACAGAAACAGATGTTTGGCGTCAAGCGATGCCGACGATTTGATTGGTTCACAAAGACAGTTGAGATTCGGCGCTAACGAGCCATTCGCTTACGGAGAACGAGTCAACCCAAAGCGCAGAATAAACAAAAACATTCGCATATGACGCTGATTATCGCAACTCACTGTTTCGAGATTAAATCACATTATCTTCACATTCACGTACCTCCTTCGACCTGTCTCTGTCTAATCGACTGAGACAGCCAGGGAAATTATGGAGGAAATGTCCAGCCCGGATCCTCTTGCTGGATCTCCGTCCAATTCTCATATTCGTTCATCATCCCGCCCACGATCCATTTCCCCAACCAAACGACGCCAAACCCGCTCTCGGTCCAGACAACCGTCGATAACCACTTCGAATTCGACAAGCCAGCATCTGGACTTTTTCCTCAATGCACCTCCTACAACACCGCCTCGTCGTCGGTCTCCTACAAAATCGCCTGCAGCAGACACAGCCGAGCCTAGTCCATGGAGGATTCGGGTGACTGTGGAGGCTTCGCCACATCCAAACGCCGAGCATGAGCAGAGGGAATTTCAGACTAGAACTACTACTGTGAGGGTTCCTGTCAAGGGTCTCGAGTCTTCACCACCTGCAAACGCAAATGCTGGCGGTGCTGGAACGCCCAGACGATGTACTCCAAGATCTCGGAGCAGAAAGTCAGAAGGACAGAGTGCCAAGAGGACAGGAACGCCAGCCCCGAGGAAGCGTCGTGGAAGGAGAAAGACATTTGGACCAAATGACTGGAACAGCGAAGAAGAGGAGGAAGACACAACCGGAGGTAGGAGAGGACGACGGAGCAGAAGGGAAAGCAGTATTTTGGATATTGCTGTTGATGCAGAAGATGATGCGATCATCACGTCTACGCCTGCACCGCAGAACAGAGCTGTTTTTGGTGAGCTGGCAACGAACGCAAGGACGTCACCGAAGAAGCAGGAGACTGGGAGAAAGTCCACGCCTCGAGCACGTAGCAGCCCTGCCAAACCGACGCCTGCAAAGGGTGGTAACCGGAGGAAGACGACAACTTCCCTGGAGATTGAAAGTCAGAGCTCTCCTGGAGTGCAACATGACGATACTAGCTTCATGCAGTTGCCGTCTCCAAAGCCCTCCCCTGAGAAGCGAACAGACAACGCAGGACCAGAGACATTGAAGGATGTCGCTATGTGGAAAAACATGATCACAGATGCGGGAACGGACGAGAATACTGGAGAAGATAATCAAGACGTCGAATCCGAAGATGAAGGTAGTGATGTCGAGCCTAGCCAGCAGGACACAGGTGCCTGGAATGAGGATGATGTCGATGAATCGATCTTGGAAAGCGAGGGTTTCAGTATGATCAATACCTCGTCTCTCCTTCATCCTGTTCTGCAAGGCAGTCGAACTGGATGGTCTGATGCCGAAAATTCTGCTGGTTCTCCGGCTGGAAATCGGTCAGAGGTCCAACTGGCAACATCACCAAACGACCACAGCAGACAAGGCCAGCATTCACCTGCGGGCCCCAGCGAGGGCGCAACACCACTGTCGTCTCCGGCTAGGCCAGATAACTTCAATTTCTCATCCGTCCCGTCTGTCTCACATCTTCGGTCATCTCCACCCGCAACCAACGTTGCAGCATACCACGAACATATTACACCGACCCCTTCTCCATTGCCTTCCCCGCAGCTTCCACCGCTGGCACAGGCAGACTCAGCTCCAGCGTCCAAAGAGCGTTCGATTCCCCGACTCTCGCCGGTAGTCAGGGCGGGCAAAGCACTCCAAGGCATCCTGCACCCACAGTCGCCACAGTCGCCACAGTCGCCACAGTCGTCGCGGTCATCACGATCCCAGCAAGCATCACAGCCAGACTCAAAGCATCTTTCTCCAACAATAGCTTCTCCAGCAGATCTTGTTCCGACCAAGCAGGACTCGCAAGGTAGCAACTCTAGCAGTTCATCCAAGGATGTCTTCGGCGGTTTTGGTCCAGGTACACAGAGAGAGCTTCGCGCAAGCTTACTGCTAGGAGAAGAGCTGGCGAGATATCCGTATCCTGACAATCAGGTCATCAGCGGCCATCCTCGCTCTGATATGGCACGCAATGATGTTTTTGTTTCCCCGAAATCTCACTCTCCTCCAAGCCTTGACAAACAAGCTTATTCCTTGACCGTACCGAATAACGGAGCAGAAGTTGTACATTCAGTGTTGCAGCAGGTCTCGACTCCCGAACTCGACTCTCAGCAAGACGAGGATGCGATGGATTGGCAGACTGACACCCCTGTGAAAGTGATCCTCAACGGGGCCGAACTACCCGCACAAGAACAGGCACAGGACGGAAAGGCTGTTTCTGAATTGCAAGCTGAAGAAGTTAGCCCTCAACGGACTCCGGTCGAACCAGATGACGAGAACAATGACGAAGAGGATGGCTCAGCGGAATTGTCCGACGAACACGAAGATGACGGTGATGAGACATCATACTATAACCAAACGTGCTTGAGCACCGAGCCTGATTGGGAAAGAAAGTTTGACCGGGCACGCAAGGAAGTCATCCGGCAGATTGAGAACGCCAGTCGAAGTCAAGTTATCATCATCGACTCCGAAGATGATGAGACATTATCAAGGGCAGAAGAGTTCTCCCAGTACTCAAATGCAATGTCACCAACCAAAGCTGAGGAAAGGGCCGATGTGTCTCAAAACAGCCCTGAGCGTGAAAGCGAACATCTCTGTCAAGATTCGGCTGCTGATGATCTTGAGTCCCACGAAGTGGATTATGAAGAAGGCGAGGACATATGGACACAAGATCTCCCTCTGCAGAGGAAGCAAGAAGACAGCTTAGTCCTCTTCCGGCGTCGTGGTATTCCCAGTCCATGGAGGCGAGCGGAAGCACCCTCAACAAGCGCATTGTTGAGTGAGCAACTTCGGGCCACCACGCTTGAGAAGCACTCTCCATTGAAAGAGGAGGTGTCACAAGCTGCGGACCTCGACGATTCCGTAGCACAGTCACCGGCACAGATGGATGGTCCGTCTGATACCTCAGACGTGTCTCCAGTCAAGGATGGCCCAATTCATGCGGAGGAGGATGACGCAGAGAGAAGTCTGTTGGACCTTCCAAGTCTGCCAGCCCGGCCTCAACCGAGGTCTATTTCTCGTTCGCGTCCTCACGATCCTTTTAACCTCAGATCAAAAGAGACATCCACTATGCAGCCGGCCTCGTCTCCCAGTCGCCCATACAACGCATTTTTACCCAGGGAGAAGAGTAAGCTGGCCTTCGTTCAGAATCAGACATCTTCGTCCCCCGAGTCTGTCGCGAAGACATCTCCTCATGCGGTAAGCGTGGTAGAAACGAAGGAGGGAGCTGAGGACGCACCGCAAGATATTGAGACAGACTCCATCTGTCCCACAGTGGAGCTCTCACCATCGCTTGTACATCAGCTACAACAGGAGATCCCTCTTTCGCATAGACGCACAGAGGTTGGATCTCAACCCAAACAAAAGAAGTCCCACAGGCAAAAGAAGCAAAAGTCTGGTTTGCAGCCCGTCCTCCCAGCCGGCGGTAAGTGGACGCGGGCGCATTACCGGCTCCTTGACTCCCTGTGGGCAGCTACGCTACAAGGCTCACCCCCACGCCTTCCTGAGCATCTGCAACCACCGAACCCTCATCCTCTCGTGGGCAAGAAAGTCCGCACCGGGAAATACACGCTCTACTACAATCAAGGGCATATGGAAGTCGTCTACGCCTTCAAAACGTACCTTGTCCCTCTCGACTCACCACAGGCGGCCGCATTCTGGGCCGAGCAGAGCGAGAAAACGGGGCTCTCTCTAGAGACGCTGCAGGCGGATATGCAAGAGTTCGATGACGAGTATATCATGAAGAGGCTGTTCAGTATCATTGCCGCGATCGAGTTCAAGCAGGAGACGGAGGAGAAGGAGCGCCTGATTATGAAGGAGATGAAGAAGAGGAGACAGAAAGAAGAGGCGAAACCGGAAGGTCTGGCGGCGATGGTGAGCAGCTGGGTGCCCAAGTTGTGGTAGATTGATCCTGTCATTCGGATTTTGGTAGTGGGCGTCATTATTGGACTTTGGAGCCGCCGTTTTTGGGGTTATTAGAAGAAAGCAAGGATACCTCTGTTATGCTTATGCTGGCTGTCCATACAGTCGATAGCTTTCCTTTAGCACGAGAATGACACAGTAAGATTATCGAAAGGAATTCCTCTGATGGTGTGCACTGTGCCGTAAGGTGAGGACAGTGTCGTGACACCAATGCCTGGAAGTTAGAAACCTGCAAAGGGTATTAGATTTTCCTCACTGACGCGCAGAGATACAGATTGTGCCTGATCGGCTTTCGTGAAGGTCGATCTATTGATCGATCGATCCGATTTCTCTTCGAATCTGCGACCTTTGCCCACAATCACGATCACGTCACGCACAATCATCCTGGGCGAGCAAGATCCCTGAAGCTTGCCATACCATTCGCATCATATCATCGATTTCCTAGAAGCATCTGTCAATTCACTAAGGTATCTTAAGCAAACGCAGCGTCAAACCAAGCTAGCTAGTCCATGCGGCGGTCATGTTTTTTCTATGACGGCAGGGAAACAATTCGTCAAAGCAATGCAAAGCAATTTCATGTACCCATTTTCTTTTCATTCCGTTCGTATGCTCGTTCGTATGTCCATTCGCAATGCTTGTCATGCGCCCCAAGTATGCATCCCGCAACAACATGCAAACCAAGATCAAAAAGACAACGGGGAACAGTCTGTGTGCATCACAAGCCAAGCCCGAAAGGACGTACGTCAGTACTCACTGCCCTGCCCGTGCTACTCCTTAGCGATGGCCTCAAAGTCCTTGGGGACCTCCCAGCCATGAGTGATGCACAGCCGCTTGAAGGCCTCGACCGCCTCACCGACCTGGTAACTGCCGA
The DNA here is from genome assembly GCA_001599915.1 of Symbiotaphrina buchneri. Taxonomy (NCBI): domain Eukaryota; kingdom Fungi; phylum Ascomycota; order Symbiotaphrinales; family Symbiotaphrinaceae; genus Symbiotaphrina; species Symbiotaphrina buchneri. The sequence continues at coordinate 144,720 of BCIG01000030.1, read as the reverse complement.
CTGGCCCGCGGTCCAACCTGGCAGGCGGGTCTAGGCTACTCATCGCGAAGCGGACTTGCAGTAGAATGCTCTCAATGGACGTTGTCGGCATCCATCCGTTGTTCGTTAGGAACTCCATGCAGATAGAGCCGCCCATTGTGACGTGTCCTCCGCCACCCTGCACAAAGGGAAGGAATCGGGGTCGGATGACGCGGACGAAGGGTGGAGTCATTGGAAAATTGGGACCGAAACGCATCTCCAGGACGATGCTCTTCACATCTCTGGCCTTCATATCTTGAGCGAGCGGGAGTGATGGGTCAAAAGAATGAAGCTCCACGATCCACTGGTAGATGTTTTCGACCAGTGTCGGGTCAATATACCATCCCAGTGTATGAAGAGGCACTGTCTCTTGCGTGTGGAGAGCTTCTTTGAGCTTGCGCTGAATCTGCTGAGACGCGGTGGGGGTGGCATAGGAAGGTGGGGCGAGAATCGGCAGCTTTGATGCATCGAGAGTCCCAGGTATGAAATCCGTCTCGTCTTCTAGCTTTGACTTACCCTTTCCATCGACTTTGGCAGACGGCTGTGGGACCTCGTCCTCAGTGTCAGAGAGAAGTAACGCCAAATCTGAAAAGTCGGTCTCAGTTGACATTGTGTCTTCCTCTTTGGGAATCTGCGCACCCACATTACTCCCAGCAGATGACGTCTTGACTTTCTTTGCGATGCGACTTTCCTGCGTGATAACAGCCGAACCGGTGGCGTTCTCCACGGCTGCAATGGAAGGTCTCCTGGAAGAACTCACTGCGGTAACAGGAACCACAATTTTCGTGCCCCTGACCCCATTTGCTGTGTACGCCGGGTCCTGTTCCAGGCTCTGGGACATCGTCGCAGACTCGTTACGACGAGCATCTTTATCGCAAGCCCGTTCCACGAATAGATAACGGGTTTGGATCCAGTCCAGCTGAGAGACGACCAGATGAGGAGACCGAGAAACGTATTCATTCGGAGCGTTCACAAGTTCGTTCAAGGCAATCGCTCTTTGAACTCTCAGTTCGCTCTTGGACCAGACGTGACCCTGTAATCTCATGTTAACATGATCCAATCAATATCAAGTGACAGAACAACGGAAGAACAACATGAGTGAAGCAGAGTGGTCTGTAGAACAACGTCGATTGATGGCAGTTTCGCAGGTCAGAGCAGTTAAAGCCCCTCATGGAAGCAGACGAAAGCAGAAATACGGAGACCCCTTTGAAGGGTGGGAATTCCTTGGAACGAAGAGAGATGTCAGCTTACCACAGAAATCGCACCAGAATTACTATACATGTTGCTTGTCGAGTATTCCAAAGAGTGATAGACACCATGACCGAATGCTCGACCGTTGATTGTCTCCTTGTAATGAAGACCTTCTCTCAAAATGCTATGCCAATTTTCAAGGCGACTGCCATGCCAGGCAAAAATGGTCGGATACTTCAAGTTCAATCTGGAGGCAGCTTTTCCCACTGCTTTGATGAACCTCTGTTCTTTATCCGGAGCCCCAGCCGCAAAGCGAAATTGCATCCACTGCTCAGGAGGGCCCATGCCGAAAACCCTCTGATCCTGCTTGCTCTTGATGGGCAATAGTGCATCTGCACCAGATGGGTCAGGTATATCGTCAACCTGAATGATACAAGAACGATTGGAAGCAATGATCCATCGGAGTACTCCTATTGATGCCGGCGGGATACAGTCAACCCATTCACTCAAGGAAGGTTCCGATGTTGGTTGTGTTGCAAGGTAATGTCGCATATCCTTGACGCTGGGCAGCAGGTCCAACATCAGCCGGATAACGTCCCGTTTATCCCCCTCGATCAAAGTATCGAAATTGAGATCGTAGAGCGTCAACACGACCTTCACCACTGGATCTGGCTTTGGATTAGAGATTTTGATGTTTGCATGGACAGAGGGAACGTCGCTTTGCCTGGGAGGTGCATGAACTGGTGGACTAAGTTTCACTACCGGCCAGTATGTCGTCTCCTTCACTCGGCAATGCACGGGAGCTTGACCCTTCGGGTAGTCTAGGACGACCCACTCACCAACATTGATTGGGCACTTCGTCTTGCTCAAATGCTCTCCAGGGAACACGACTTCATGCTGAGACGAATCATAGGACACATCCCACTTGGTGTCAGCCGTACCTGAGTGTAGAGCGGAATCGAAGTTGTTGAATCCAGAAGTGGAACCAGCGGCGGAACCAGCGGCGGAACCAGCGGTGGGACCAGCGATAGAACCAGGAACAAACAGTGGATGGACTGATGGATTATTGAAGCCTTACGGTACTGTCCAGTCGGTGAAGGAACCATCAGCCCCATTCCTTTTGGAAAATCTTGTAGCCGATGGCCTGCCGCGCTGCTATAGCAGAAGCTAATAAGCAGGTCTACCACATGAGGTTGTGTGAGAATTTCGTGCTCCATGGAAGGACCAAAGCCATAAGTCATGTACTGGAAAAGGCACAATGGCTGGTCGCAAACGTATGGCTTCAGGGCCTCGAAATTTGCAACGATCTTCTTGTGGCAGACCAGACAGAATTCTGTGCAACGGACAACATGTCTCAAGACGTACTGCATTCCCACAAGGGGAAGCGAGTAACATTGTCTGCTTGCGTCCTGCAAATGATCACTCGTAACCAAAGCGGGAAGGCTCCCTTTGGGTGTGTCGTCCACGGAGATGTCGGGTAATTCAACATTGGTAGTGCTCTGTTTGCCCTGAGTAGCATGTAGATATCGCTCCGCACCGTCCCAGGAGCACGCATGTTGCTGTCGAAACCTCAAAATATTCAGGAATCCATCTTTCAGGAGCGCGTTCATGGGTTTGCTAAGGAAAAAGCTCCGAAGCAGTGTTGGAGATTGTTCCGCGGTTGAAGCAGGCTCCGGAGGAGCTTCTTTGGGTTTCTTTTCTCCAATTTGAGCGAATGCAAAGGCTTGGATAGCGTCTTGCAGGCCAGGTTTGTACCGGCTGCAAAGGCCCACCCGCATTGACACCTTCTGGGAACTGTAGAGATTATCCAGCCCCAGAACTTGCTCGAGAGGCACATATGCAGAAGTGTAGCGTATGAGGAGGACCAGGTAGTCATCAGGACTCAGATACCAAGCTTCCATGGCTTCTTCGGATATACCAAGCCTCCTGACACGACAAGAGATGGATACGTAGCCATCCACCCCATAATCGCGAAGGTCTCCAAGTACGCCAACTTTGAAACCTGCGTTATGCGCATCTCGTAAATCTGAGCATAGTCTCTTACCCAGCCTATTGGTGTGTCCTGTGGCCGCCTGGAATGAATCATCTGGCAAAGGCATGTCCGTAACCGCCGGAGGTGACCATCCACCATTGAACATATCATCTTCTTCGTAATCTTGATCTTCCTCTTCAAGCTCGGTGGCGGATTCGGCCCCATCCGAAGCATCTTGCATTTCCTCATCACTGTCCAGGACCACTGGATGCTCTTCAGTTCCTGGCGCGAGAGCCTCAGTGAACTTTTTGGATATGATACTAAGGGCTTCTGACACCCTTAGACCAGCCAATAATGGCATCACATCATCGATAGCGATTTTCAGTGCAGGTGGTAGGTAGTCGGATGTTGTGAAGAGGAGGTACTTATGAGATGAGGGATAGTCGTCGACATCTACTTGAAATGAGGACTGTAAAGCACGCGTAGTTGGCAGACTTACCTATGAGCGCATGGATGGTCACGTCGTCGTTGGTCGGAGCAGAATACTGAAACTTTAAAGTCCCATCTTCGCTGCCAGCCTCAATATCGTATATGCCGAGTGGAGTTGGATTCTTGGTAGCGACGTCGAGGTCGGCGACGAACGCACGGCGAGGCATGCCGAATGTTCGTCRCAGCCAAACAAGAGGTAAACCTGGTAATCGATGTGGCGAGATGATCTCGACGGAGTGAAGAAGGAAAGAGGAAGGACAGCCTTAAGTATCTGGCCGTCGAGATGGAGGTTAAGGGTGGGTTAAAGAAAGAGAAATGGGAGTGTCCTTTAAGGTGCCCCAAGTTGTCCCAAGTGAGGAGAGCGAGAACGAGAAATCTGGTAGTATCAGAACGCGAAAGGCACGCTAAAAGAAATACACAAGTGAATGCCGCGCTTTGCTTGCGGGACTCTGCAGAAAGAAGGAACTGGAAAGTATCTAGAACATGAAGGCTGTTGCTGGAATAATGTACGACTTATTAGAAAAGCGGTTTACTCTTCTGCCTAATGTACGCATGGGTTCGATTGCAGAGAAATATAGAAGTTTAACAGAATCGCCTACGCCATGCCACGACCGTAAAAGCAAAGGATGGAAGGTGAAGAGTCATTAATTCGCCCGATCAAGAGACGCCGCTGCATATCTCATACAGCAGCAGCCGCCGCTGCCTTGCAAGGCTGTGTGACAGCCATGCAGCGAACGACGTCCAGTCATTCCAAGGATCTGGGGATTCGCTTATCTAGGTCAAGGCCTATTTTGGTTCCCGCGATAGCGCAACGCCCCACTGAAGCTTAACTGGACCTTGAACTTACCACAAGTCCCATATACCTTACTCGGCGACCAGCTTCACCTTCCAATACCAACACTGTCCGACGATGGCAGTCGAACAGATAGCCCCGAAATCAGAACATGTCTCCGACCCAGCTGTCAGACCATTCCTAGCATCGTCCTTCGACCCTGCCGACTTCCTCAATTCCGCCTTCCCGCCTCTATCCCTCTCCAGCCAGTCCTATGCTTCGCGTCAACCCAATGCACTCCCGCTATCAGAACTCTCAAGCCAGGCACAGACCCTGCTCTCCCATCTGAATGCCAGCACTACTCGCCTCACCAACACCCTTACTCAACTGACAGATGACATATTACGCTGCGGGGCCCGGCTGGCATACGAGGTGGAGGTTCTGCGAGGGGAGAGCATTAGTCTTACGGAGGCCTTGACGGAGGGGCTGAAGGACGATGTGCGAAAGTTCGTTGCCAATGGTCTTGAGATTAGGTCGTCCGAAGGGACGGCTGCGTCAAATGGAGACCATAAGCAACACCGTAGGCGCAGTTCAGCACATCCACAGAACGGGTCCATCTCAGGCACTATGGGTCTTGCTCAAGAACAAACAAACACAGATCCTCCTTATATTGCCAAATTACGGACGCTATCACAGGTCCGGGACCGGCTAGAAGAAGTCATCAAGGTGTTTGGGGAAGCCATGGAGTGGACAATTCCACCATCGGAGGTCAGCCTGGGCAGTTCATTCATTACCATTGAGCCAGAAGCTGGAACAGACGGTGCTACAAGGGAAGAAAGGGGCCGGGAAGTGGCGAAGAGGATGCGGGAGGAGATAACGGATTTGATCTCAGGCCGGCTGGGAAGTGAAGACGGCTTAGAAGCTGCCGAGCAAAGAGTGCAGGCACTAAGGGCTCTGGCAAGAGTGTGGAAGGGTACAGCGGAAGAGAAAGCTCGGATACGGTTCGTGGAGGATCTTGCTAAATTAGTGGATGATCGGAAAAGGGCAATAGAGAAGGAAACACAGGAACGCAGACAAAGAGAAGAAAGGGGAGCTGCGAGTAGGAGCAAGGCTCAGCTTGGGTCGACTGTCAGAGGGGCAGATGCAGTGGAGCAGGCTAGGTCTGGAAGGAACAGTACCGACGGCGGACATGGTTTTATTAACCATCTGCAAAGGATGCGTGGTGGTTTATAGATAACCAGTGAAGCTCACTAATGTTATCCTGGAGCAATGCCCATCCGTTCATAATCGCATTGCGTCCCCGATATCTGGTCGTTCCACAGCGTGAAGCAATAAGGGACTCCTTGTCCATGTATGCACCCGGACGCTCCATGCATGAGAGATGAACTGGTCCTGAATTCCGTCTGCTTCCACGTGCTCAGGCCTTTGCTGTTGGCAACCATCAGTAACCTCCTGTTGGCCCCACGACACAGCACATACCACGCGACGGTCTCTCCATGAGTTCCGCAAGGCAAGTGTACCGCTCTCGTAGTCTCGCCGAGTGTAATACCGCTCAATCGTCCTCATGGATCACAATGCCAATCTCATCCACATTCCTGATCTCCGCTCCACCTTCGCCCGCTCCATTCGTATCAACCAGCATAGCACTCCCCTGGGTCCCACCCGTTCCACTCCCATTCTCCTCCCCCTCCTGACCCTTCCCACCCTTCGCCTTCCTTGCCTTCAGCTTCTCCCTCCTACGGCGATTCTTGCTCAGCTTCTCCTCATCCTTCCTCCTCCTCTCCTCCTGCGTGCGTTCCCACTCCGCTTGCTCCTTCTCCCTTCTTAGCTCCTCCTCCATGCCCTTCAGCCGCTCATATTCCCGCCGCCGCGACGCCTTGTATACATGGAACTCCCCTGACCCAGCACCGGCGCTGGACCCCTGCACGTTGGCGACGATCTCGGGGACGGCGGGGCCGCGCTTCTGCACTTGACTTGGAGGTGGGGGGATGTTGATCTCGCGCTCGGGGTGCGCGAACAGCGCTTCGAGTTGTGCGGATTGCTGTGATATGGGTGTGAGAGCGCGCTTCTTGACTGGCCTCTTTGAGCGAGGGTCGGCGGATGTAGGAACGGACTCGGGGATTGGTTCAGACATTGTTGTCGAGGTGAGCTGCTGACGAGAGCTGCTGAGGGTAGATGATGGAGGGCGCCTGTTGCGGCAGAAAGTGCTGATGAAGCTGAGCCTGCTCCTCAGTCTCTCCCCAGACAGTAGATAGTCGAAACCCCCTGAAGCAAGGTTGCGGTGGTCGTAAATAATGGGCTTGACGGCGCGAATTGCTGAGGTGGGAAAGCCAACAGATCACATGATTCTGCGAACCGTCCGATGAATAGGTCTTGGCAACGCCAACTTCTAGGCAATGCGAGTGGTCAACCTTAACCTGACCGTAACCATCCCTTCGCTGGTCATGATAAGAATGGACTCTGATTTGGGAGTATAACTTTCAAGAAATGATGGAAATTGGGCAATTCTGAAGCCATTCGGTCTTTCATTGCTGTTGTCCATGACGAGTTCTCGGTCTACTGTTGGAACAGTTACTGTACCACTGTGGAGTCGAGTTATACGTACCGTAATGGCTTGCTGCAATTCATTTCATTCTCTGTATACCTTGGGCCTCTTATCGTGATTCTATCTGCCAGTGCTGCTTCTACTTCTGATCTTTCGGTGCGTTCTATATAAGGGGGCTCGTGGGACTCCTCTATCTATTTCCATTGAAGAACTTCTGCTTTCTCCTCCCCATGGAGCATCTGGTCTATACGTATAATATTTAAATTTATGGAGCAACTGGCTGGTGGAGCTGATTTACAAGCTTCAATTAACAGCAATTATTTCCTATCTAATGACACAAGCCCTCCTCTCTGCTAAAGCCTGTCGCTGTTTCGAGCCATTCCATTGTAACTGTCAGACTTCTTCACCGGGCAAACCCTGCATAAGCCAGCGTACCTTGTACAGGTACCTTAAGGTATGCACTGCAGGCGGTCACCAAGCTCGCTTGAGAAGCGAACTCCACTGTGCCATCTGACGGACGACTCCTCCAAGTGCACATCACAGCACATTCCTCTTCCAAACCTGCCATGGGAATCTGGATACGCCGACAGTAGTACGGCTTCGATCTTCTCATCATCTTTATTTACCTATTCTAGAGAGTCCACCAGCTACGGCTGGTAGACTGAAGTGCAGCGCAAGCTGTACTACCAACGAGGGGCCACTGGCTTCTCGTTAGACTTTCTTCTACGTGATTATGTCACGGCCTATCCCTGCCTTCATTGGTGGCACCCATCAGGAGTCTGATGAGAGTCAGTCTCTTGAGGGCCAGAGCTCCAGACCCACGAATAGGGTGGATGGAGAGCATGGTGAAGCTATGGACGAAGCTACGGCCTGGGCAGCGGCTAAAGTTGACGCTCTGCGCACTGAGTTTATCAAGACAGTAGGAATTCTGGGCGCTGAAGGTACGGCTATGGCCCGGACCATATTCTCAGAAAAGGAAGAGGAATTGAAAGAGGCTATCTCCGATGTTCGTCGCAAGGCCGTTGAGATGGATGCAGCGAGGATTCCCTTTCCTGCCGCGGAAGCCGATCGGGAACGCAGGCTATTGGACCTTGATGAGGCGCTTACGACTAAGAAGTTGGAACTCGAGGAGCTCCGGAGATCTATTGACTCGAAAAGAACAGAGTTGAAAGAGCTTGGTCGGGCAGACCCTAGATTTGAGGCTGCTCAAGCCCAGGCCCTCGAGATGGAAAGGTCAAGGAACGGGCGAGACGAAGCCCGGCCTCAGGTCCCTACCTTTAATGAGCAATTGAGGAACGTTGATGCCTCAAGGAACGCGCGAGATGAAGCCCAGAGTCAAGTCCTTACCCTTGATGAGCAATTGAGGAACGTTGATGCCTCATTAGCGTCACACCAGGAGCAATTAGAACTGAAGAGGAAACGCTTGCGAATAGCCAAGGAGATGATCGAGACATTGGCTGCCACCACGGCGTTATTGTCGACTGACAACCCCGGTCCGGCAAGATCTTCTAGCGCCGGCTTGCATGCAGAGAATGAGACGCTGGACCACGCAAGATCGATGCTGAAGCGTGTCAAGGAGGCATATGAAGCTACAGAAAGGGACGGAAATTCTTAGAAAGACAAGATTTTTATTGTCTGATACCGAACGTGGGCGTCAACATCTACGCAACAAAAGACACCCTCCAAGCCAGCAGGAGCAGCAGCCAATGAAATGCCAAAGTTAAGCTCAAGTCATGCGGCCGGCTGCGGTTTAGTACCTACACCTGAACATTGCAACTTCAAAGTCAACTTCTCTGATCACCACCATCGTGAAGGGAAACAATGCCCGGATATTTGCTTGTAGGAATAGCGGCTGGGATATGCTGGCGCGGCGCGGTCTTGGGAGGCGTGTCATTACGAGCATGTCATTGAACGATGTGCTGATAGTCGACATCGGTAACGGCTTCGTCGGCAGCTGAATGAGGCAGGTGACTGCGGTATGACAATTCAATTTCCCGTCCCTGCAAAAGGATCTGGCATAGTACGTCCAGGGTACGCCTTGCTCATCTCGTTGCAAGTAGTAAACTGGAGCCATTGTCTTTTCCGGGCTGCCCTCGGGGCAAATTCGAAGCTGTATTGCGGTGGGATAAGCATATAGGCGCCATTGCAAGTCTTGCGCAAGGCTATGGTAAAGGCATAGTTCAAAGGATCCTGTATGAGAACCTGCTGGAACAGACTGTAGTAGGCGGAGTGCAAGGCGCAGGCGGTCTCGACCTAAGGGGCCGAAATCGGCGTACTCGGGTATCTGTCGGTGCTCTTTGCTGTGGTAGACCTGCATCTCATGATATATTGGGGCCATCAGGTCTTTGTCCTCGTCAAAGTGACTTTGAAGGTGACGGTATTGGACGGCGATTGCTTGGTTGTCCTAGGATTCTGGCGGTGTTGGCGGGCTGTGATGAGGGGTTCGCAGACGAGCATATCGGTCTATTGTTTCGAGAAGGCGCTTGGGATCTATTTGCAGGTCGAAGTGTTCAGATCCATCATGCGGACGAGGCGATGGTATTTGCCCAGGCAGATGTTGTGCGGGTCGTTGCTCTTGGACATTGTCTTCTTCCAAGTGTCGAGATGCCGCAGATGAAGGCCCTGATTCGGAGTTATGAGGGGTGACTGCCTCCTCTTCCTTGAGCGAATCATCCTTGCTACCTAGGTTCCGTTCTGGTTCGGTGGGAGTCTGACTTACCTGGTTGTTATCAAATGTCAAACCACTGGGTCGACGTCTCCTTCCGTATGTGCGTTTAATAACTCGTCGAGTTGCTGGATATCGCTGATGAACTACTTCCTGCTGTTCAACCTCCTCCTCTTCCTTAGGATTTCCTCTGTCTGAGGTGGGACTCTCTTGGATCTTTAGGAGGGCCGCATGGATGTCGCGAGCTTTCAGTGGTGGAATTACGAAAAGAGGAAGCCATAGCTTTTGTATACATCCGAAGATGCTTTTGGCACAGATATGAAAATATTCATGATGTCTTGAAACTACTTCTTTACCTGCTTGAAATTGTCCTTCTCACCAATCAGTAGTGCCAATGCTTTCCACTGCTTGTGGCCTTCCGGAGCAGGCACCCCATCTCTTCCTGAGCCTTGAACAGCTCCTGGTGGACTTCATCGTAGTCACTTTGTAACTGATCGTGTTGCTTGAGAATGGACTCATGGCTTGAATTAGTCTGGTCCAACTCTCGCCGCTTGGTTGCCATTGCACTATTCGCAATTGTCAGCTTTCATGTTTGATCAAGTCGTTTCGTCGATACGGCTTGTGCTGCCCGATCGAAGCGCATCCTCGAGCTTTTGTTGCAAGTTTGTAACCTCCTTCTGATAATTAGCCTTGTCCTCCTCCATCTTGCGCTTCAGCTCGTCGACCTCTGCTTCGAGCTCCTTTACTCGCTGGCGGAGTACAGATGGCTCGGAGTCTCCACGTAGTTCGCTGTATTGGTCGAGTATTTCGTTGGTGAATGCAGAAAACGGTTTCCCCGATGCCTTTATGGCCTTCAATTCTTGAAGGTCTTCCCGGATCTTAGTCTTCGGATCGCCAGCACCCTCCGAAGATGGTTCTCTCATCGACATGAGCTTATCGAGCTTCTCTTGTCTTGCTTCCAAGGATTTAATACCCTTGTATACCTCATCCAGCTTCGAAAAGCGCTCCAATCTGCGGGCGGACAGTCCCCCGGCAGGAACTTCACGCTCTAGAGCCGTGCGGGGTTCCGGATCATTTCCGGTCGCAGCAGCTTTGGAATCACCAGAGCTTCCTAATGGTCTTGGTGCCATTGTAGGAGAAAAAGAGAGTCTAACAGATGAGCAGTGCTCCTCCGTTGCAGATGGTATATTTCTATACCTCCGCTAGTGACCGAAGCCACAAAGAAGCCGTCAGTGACGACTTGGAAAATAGAGGAAGAAGAAGCTGGGCGTCTCAGAGCAATCGGGATATCATCGTAAATGATGTCAGGAAATCTGGATACTGACGACGATGTCGGTGGTGGGAATTGTGTCTGAAGTGTACGGAATAATGAAAGAGGTACCTCGCTAACGCTATTCCAAGCTGCCGCACCTTGACACTGTCATGCAGGGAATGCAAGCCTGGATTTTACCTTATATTCTTCCTCAGCCTTACGACCGCTCCAGTCATAGCAGCTGATACATGGTATAAAGGTTACTGCAGACAGCAACAAGATTACAGTTGAGCAAACTGAAAGTGAGTCATAAAAGCGTGAATCCGCGGTGGGGTAAAGACATGCAGATGCGTGTTTGACAAACAAGGTCACTGTCACTGTCCCAAGGTTGATTGATAACATGACTGCAGATCCCAATCGTACTTGCTCATATCAGGCTTGTTATAAAAGCTGGAACACGGCCGATTTTATGAGACTCAGCAGCCTTTTAAACCATCACCAGCCTACAATCGAGCCGGGTCCACCGTGGCCATGACGTTGCCTCCACCAAAGACATCCGGCGGCATGCTCATGCTTCCAAACTCCGGAATTGGTGCGGTTACGACAGATCTGCATCTCGGAGAACCTCTAAGAAGGCATACACTACGTTGACTTTTAACCGAACGGTATAATGTTGTGTTGTAGTATGGAGCAACCAATATATATGCAACGATAAACGGTATCAAGCGGAAAGGAGAAATCTTCTGATTCCGAAGAGTGGAGTTCCGATATAGCACGGAGTATCTCCGTACGGACCGTTGTGACGATGTTTGCCGATGTTTGACTTAGCTCCTGTTAGGCGCACGGGAGCGCTAAGGGATCGAGACAGGGCCGAGGCCACAGGCACCGAGTGAAGCGAGCGACGAATTGGGTGGCACGGCTGGGGACCTGAGGGCGGCAGGGCGTCTCATTCACCACCGCCCACAATGATTGATTGTGTTTTTTGATCAATAGTCTGCTGCCCTTCAATTGCTATTAACAATAGATTATAGCTCTCAGTCAACTCCACCTCTCAAAGTCAGTCAAGAGAATTACCTGGCTAATTGTATCGATTACCAATAGCCGTTTCCCTCCATTTCTGCGGAGGTCTCGGCAGGTTCCGAGCCCGATCCCGCCAACCAACCTCCACACTTCTATTCAGCTGTGTGACCTTTGCTCTTTGTCTCAGACCGTCCGCTGGCATTGCTGCATCATTGCTGCTTCGCTGGCTCGAATTCTTCGAACAGCAGTGTCGTGGCTTTGAATTAGCTCTTTCTCCATTTCTTGAACTTCAACGTCCTCAGAGAGCTCCTATCGGCGGGTCCGATAAGAACATCCAATCATGGCAGCAGCTCCAAGGGTCCTTGATCCCTCCAAGTCGGGAAAATATCCAGTCGTGATTGGAGATTCGGTTTCTGGAAGGAATAATACTGCAAAGCCTATCTATACCTCAGTACGATGTAAGGCCAATCCCCTCTCCAGCCATTCTCCAACCGCTGGTGCAATATCCGTCATCAGCTTGCTAATATGGGTCTTCAGACAATCACAAGCCAAGTCAAACTTCGAAAACTCGTATCTCCACCATCGTCCCCAAAGAGGATTCACCGAATGCCTTTGAGTGTAACATCATCGACAAAGACGAATCCGAACAAACAGAAGCTTCATACACCTACAATGGGATCCAGACGCCAAAGACGGATTCCTTTGCCCTCTTCTGGAATCCGGATAAAGGGCAATTCACCCTGGAAAGTCTCGACTCAGATTTCAACTTCAACCTTAGCTCAGCGCCTTGGGAGTCCAGTTCAGAGGCTTTGGCGAAACAGTACAAACAGCTTGGGCAGGACGCCAATGTCACAGCAGTGGGCTCTTCTGATGAAGATACTTTTTCAAGCGCTGCGGATGACGACGAGCCTGATCCAGATAACCCATTTGATTGGAGACACTTCAAGAAAGATAGCAAGGGCAGCCAAGCGTCGTCACCGGAAAGAACTCCTGCAAGGACACCTTTGCCAACCACGTCTTCTCCTCGATTGGGCGCGGTCAGCAAACCCAAAGCTGCGGTCAATCCTTTGAGACAACCCATGAAGGCCAAACCGAGGCCTGCGCCGAAACAGACGATGACCTCACAGCCACGGAAATTGCAGGCGAAGCAGCAGGTCAAGCAGCGGCCAAGGTCGACTATGATGGCTCGAAGCTATGATGGAGTGGACGAGGCCGTAGACGAGGCCAAATCACAATCTCAGAAATCTGTTCCCGCATCAAATACTCTCCAAGAGATCGTTTTTCCCGACGACAACAACGATTCGGACGCTGATGATGATCTATTGATCGAAATGGATCCTCAACCGAAGAAGCGTGGTGCTCTGTCCGCTCTCACTGACAAGAAAGGAGCGCCCATCAGTCTGCGTAGCGCCGCTAGCTCAGTCAGCCCGGCTTCGATCCAGGCATCAAGCCAACCGGTGCCGAAGAGCTTGGGCGGCCGAAGCAGATGGGTCGATGGAGGCAGCAGCAGCAGCGACGAGGACGAAGACGAGCCACCGCGTGGCAGACGCCGGGATGCAGATGGAGACGTGGATGTTCTTGAGCTCGGCAGTCCGGCTGTCCAGCATGACGATTCGGCGAACGAAGATGCGGACGGAGATATCGAAATGGGCACGTCTGCTCCTGCGGCGGTTCCAGCACCAGAAACAGCCCCTGACGCGGATGCCGACGATGGTGATTTTGATCTTGAGGCGGAACTAGAGCAGGCACTGGAAAGTCAGGAGGACGAGGGGATGGTTGCGGCGGCGGCGGCGGTTGTGGCTCCGAAGGTGGTAGAGGAAGAGGAGGATGTCAGTGAGGAGGAGTAGAGTGTGCATCAAGCAATATCCACTCCTCATTGAGTTGCTGTCGTTTCTGGCTGGGCGTTCACGGTCAGAAAATTGCATGGGCCACGGCGTCGCGTTTTACGGAATTGCAAAGGACGAATAGCATGACACGCGGGTGCTAGATGATATCAGGAATCTGGGGTATGGAATGGCGTTGGATTGTCCAGGCTCGTATCATCATGTCGACGGCGATGGATACGGGCGTAGCGGTGTCTGGGGAAAAGGAACTTTGTTCCCTCCTTCCTGACCTTGAGCTATGTCATTCAGATCTACAACATCTAGTCTGACTTGAAACGAAATGAATTGGATGAATTGTATCAATCGAAGCTGGGTGGCTGGCTCTGTATGTAGTTGTTGCTACGGTGTTTTGCAGCTACGGTAGTCTTACGTGTGAAAGAAGCGTACCTTGGTAGACAGGGCAACAGCAAGTCCCTGAGCCCTGGAATATTGCACCACCATCTAATTGTCACTCTTATCATTCGGGGGGAAGAAGTCAACCCAGAGCCTCCTACCTTACAATTACTACCCTTCGTACCTCTTCCCTCACGAATCCCCGTCAAAGGGAGGCCAACGATCAAACGACATTGTTTCTCCTTATCCTAGTACCTCCGCATATGGCCACAAAAGGCGGGGCGGGGAGTCGGACCTCACGGCCTCACAGGGTCTTCCGTCTATCTGGGGGTGGTCTGGCATCTCGATCGATCTCCTTCTCTTTCCTAGATTGAACCCTACTGATTTCTCTATATGTACGTATTCGATAAGTACAGGGCATGATCTCTTTCCTCTATTGATTTCTCTGTCCATATCCATGTATTTGGTGAGTACCAGGGCATGATCCGGCATATACGCTACATATGGCAGGGAATCCATCGTGGGTTTCGTAGGTTGGCGAAACCCTTGCATACCATGCACGGAACGCACATCATTTCGGGAAGGAGGGGTTCCGAAGCTTAGCTTAGACCCTGCATAGAGTCCGAAAGGGCCCTTGTTCCTTGCTGCCGGTGTCCCGAACCTCGGAGCAGGTCTCAATTGCACAGGTGTTTGGTCGTTCGGCGCATCCTCTCGTGACGGGCAGTCGGGTGAGAGGAGGGCAGGAGATGCTTCCTACCATACACGGGACGAGAGACCCCTTAGCAGGAACAATCGGTACGTGTCCTCATCTTCGTTGCTCGTACTCTGCAGTACTGGGCTTGTATTCTCCCCTGGCCGCATGATGATTGATCGCATTGACCCTCATTTGCTTCCAATGACGGGTTCGGTTGCAGCACCCAAGCTAGCTGCAACGTGCCGCTCGAGCCTAAACCTAGGCGAACTCGGTCGCTTTTTGGTGCGGGCTCGGAGTCGGTCTCAGACTCCGTTGGCAAGGCTGGTGACTTGCTTGAAGCCCCAGTGATCATAACCAGATGTTGTTCAGACGCGCCCACATAAAGAACAGGCCTGCGACGCGCGTTGCTGGAGTTCCAGCCTTTGTCGCCCGTCTGAGCGGGTTCGATCGATTTGAACCCTGAAAGCGGGAGGAAACATGGTGCATCGCCATCGCGTGCCACACCTTCGAGCCTTGATTGGATTAAATTGAGCCCACAGAGTCTCAGTCGCTATCCTGGGGGACAGCCATGGGCAACTTCGAAACCCCGCGTGTGAGGGCTTCGTACCTTACCCATCTCAAACATGCTCCTTCCTGCTCCTTCCTAGTGGCTGGCTCCGGCTGATGGAAGTGATGTTGATTGGCCGGAGGGGGCTCCGTCTGTCTCTCAATTAGCCAATCAGCAGTGTCAGGAAATGGACGGAAGTCAGTAGCCTATCTGTAGCTCCAAAGGTTCCTACTACTGCTCGGTTAGACCATGAAGAGCGGGGACCAGATGTGGGACAACATACATCACAGATTCTGGATTACGGTGTCATCTCCCACTCTTACTCGCTGCTAGCGATGCAGCCAGCTCAACGAAGGTTTTCCTAGTGAGCTCAGACTGAGATCCTTGAAGACGCGCGATTTGATTGGACAAATTCTTATCGAGCTGCCATGGCCGGATGCGCGTTGCCGTTAGCATGCCGGGCCTGGTGATCAAAAGCTTGGCCTTTGATGGTACAGTACTGTGCATAATGGCATCATGGGTACCTTGGAAGTACCAAGCAGAGTACGAGTACTCTCTTGGTACGAGTCCGTTGCGTCCTTGTGCACGGAATCAAGTTCCTGGAGGCGGAGAAGGTGGATGAAATGCATGTATGTGCGGTACCCACACGGCGTACACCTCTACTGCAGGCGTAGGTAGCTTCGAAAGAGGACCAACACTCGAGACTCGCCTCTCCACCGTCAAAAGCATCAAGGCTGCTGTCAATGTTGGTTGATTTTGGCCACTAGTACTTACCATTTGTCTACCTACGGTATCCATCTACCTATCTTACCGACTGTGTACTTTGCATGCCTATCCAGCTTCACCATTGGCATCGTTGTGGAATCAGCGGCAGAGATACTGCATAGCCTACCACCCGTCCAACTTTCTCCCACTCGCTTTTGTTCTGGCCAGGCCACGCTCGTCCGCGCCGACCCCAGTTCGCCCCGGGACTTTCTTCCATCCATAAATACTCTGCCTCGTCGGAACCGCATCCACCTCCGGACATTAGTTCGGTTATCAACAACCCATGGCTTCGTCATCGTCCTCTTCTGCAGCTACTGCCCTGTCCAAGGCGTCCAAACCCAAAGGGAAGATATGCGACGTCTGCAAATACCGGCATCAGCGTTGCTCTGGCACCCAGCCTAGATGTCATCACTGCGAGTTTGCTGGCTTCCAATGCGTCTACAGCAACACCCCGGCGCGACTGGTGAGGTCGCAGATGTTGAGAAAGTCGTCGCCGCCGAGGAGGAAGAGAGCTGGTACGTCTTCATCAAAGACACGAAAAGAAATGTAGGTCGCCTCAATTGATACCTCTGTGTTGCTATGGTTGACCCTGATGCAATAGACTTCGTGAAGGACTTGTCGATGTTATTGTAAGTAGCCGTCCCTGGCAGCGCACCATCTCACGCTGCTTCGTTAAATCAACAATGCTGACGATAGTAGTTGAAGAGTATTCCATTGTCTGATCAACAATCAAATCGACTTCGAACCACCCTCCTCAAGAAGCTTGCCGATGATGATCAAGTTCTCTTCGACCTTGCCAATACCCGGCAAGAACCGTTCGGTGCGTCCCAGGAGGAATTCGTCCACCGTGTATATGAAGCAATCTCCGGAGATGACTATAGCCCACAACGACGAGGCATTTCACAATATATCGACAAGTGGGAAGGAGGTGAACCATGGCGCGGCAGTTCTAGGATTGCTACGTCAGCTCTTGGGCCATCGGTGCTCCCACCACTTGACGTAGCCCGGAGGCTGCAGAATTCGTTCCTCGAAGCATACAATAGCTGTTGGGGACCATATGATGAAGGGGATATCGATTGGTTATTCCAGCAGGCGTACCCTAGTACGGGGCCCGCCTCAAACATTTTGATGTGCGAGTTGTTCATGATATTCGCCCTGGGAGCTCGAGCCTCCAGTGACCGGAATATGCAGTCAGCAAGCTATTGGTATGGACACGCTCGACATAATTTTGACGAGTCTTGGAGTGAATCCGATGAGGACTGTCTATCCATATCAAGGACTTGTGTCCTGATGGCATTGTATCTCTTCGATGAGAATCTGCGCGGTCCTTCCTTTTACATCGGTCAGTGATAGCCGTCTATGGATTGGATAGGGCTAACTTTGTTCAGAATTTGGCTACAAAGTTCTGACCAGCGTGCCTTCCGAAACACTGGGTCTCAAAGCTAGAGCTTTGCTCAGAAGCCTTGTGACCCTCGACAGGTATAAGATCCCGACGCTTATGCACGACCGCATTTGTTGACACTGTGTAGGATCGCATCTGTTCTAGATGGTACTCTGCCCACAGTCCCAGAATGTCTTTTAGAAATCGCAAACCATACTCGGCCGTCAACTCCTGTATCTCCGCAATCTGTCGGCCCAGTTACGCGAGAGCAAAGGTTTGCGGAAAGCGTGACCTCGCTCAGCCTCCTGTCTAGCAAGATCGTCCAGGAAGTATACACCCGGGAGGCGTCTTACAACGTCTATGAAGGATGTCTAGAACAACTGAAAACCTACAAGTCATCGCTTCCGAGGAACTTACAATTTGTCATCGATGCAAACATGGGCAGGGGACAGGGGGTAGACGCCAACAAATTACCAAAGGTAATATCGCCCTTTGAACAAACGTACATCATGTTGACCCGTTCAGGCATTTCTGGAGATTATGTACCTCTACAACTGCATCCTGCTAGGGCGACCGCTCTTCTTTCGACTCCTCGAGGGTTCAAAGGCGATGGCCATGGACGAGAATATCCACACCGTTGCTCAAATGGAGAAATATGCTGGCCTCTGGTGAGTGGCATTTGCATACCTCAAGATACACTGTCTAACAATTGGTAGTGCCCGCTCGGCAACGGAGATCGTGACCATTCTTATGAAGCTTCTTGCAGAAGGCGAACTGCCAAACTACCATACTTTTTCCATGTATGATTTGCTGCTTACGCCCTTGATTGATCTGGACCAACCAAGTCCACAGGCACGCGACCTTCGTCTCCCTCCTTATCCTCCTGCTTGACACTGTCCACCTGTCCAACAAGGGTCAGTCCGAGAAACACATCGACTACGCAATCACGGCCGCCCTGTCGATACTAGAACATCATGCCTTCGCCGCAAGCGGCTCGGGATCTTTGTATCTCAAGGTCGGCCGCAGTCTGCACCGTCATACCCTTCGCCAGATAAGAAACAGCTATCCCACACCTCCCTTTGACCCTGGCTCTCTGAATCCCAGCCTGAATCAGACCTTTGATGCGAAGCCTTCCTTGCTCGATGCCAACGAGCAGGCAAGCATGATGCAAGCTACATGGCCGTATACATTGACCACCCCACCGGACCACCTGTTCCACGGCCCGCTCGCTGCGCAAACCAACGCTTCCGCTGCGTCATCATGGAGCTCGGCGTCCTCTGCATACATGGGTAATAGCAACATAGGCACATACAATGGCCCATTGCAGCAGCCGTTCCCTCAGGCATTTGCGGGGTTCATGGGCGGTGCGGACCCGGAGTTTGGAGGCATGAGCATGCCGCCGGATGTCTTTGGTGGAGGCCACGCCATGGCCACGGTGGACCCTGCACAGTTGTAGGCTAGTGATGGTCGAAACTGCTGATTCTCATAAAACCGGCCGTGTTCCAGCTTCGATTACAAATATGATATGAGCAAGTACAACTGGGATCTGCAGTCATGTTATCAATCAACATGGACAGTGACAGTGACCTTGTTTGTCAAACACGCATCTGCATGCCTTTACCCCACGGCGGATTCACGCTTTAATGACTCATCATCAGTTTGTTTCATGGCAGGCAAACAGAGCCCTGGTGAGCAACCCCGCCCACAGTTGGTCTATATAAACAGCGCCTCTCCTCCTTGAAATCAGAGAAATTTCTTGAAATATCGCGAGTCTATTTCTGCTTGATATCATTGCATTTATATATATATAAGACCTGGCTAGCACACCCTACACATATATCGAAGGTCACCAAGTTCCTTCCACTCGGTCTCTTCTTGATCTCTTTTCTCTTCATCCGTACTCGTCTGACAACTGGCGAGAACCTCCTTTTTTCTGAAGAACCAGGGTCCGTCCCCAAGCTGAGGACCCCAAAGAAGGGGAGCCAGAGGGAACATGTTCCCTCTGAAGAATCTCCAGAAAAGCGGGCGCGGCAAAAGACGGACGAGGACGAGGAGATGGCTGGGGGGGGGTTGCCGGAGGCAGGACAAGGGGATTTCCCAAGTCCGGCTAATAACGATGGTGGAAACCCTCGTTCATATCCTGGCCTAGAAAAGTCTCAACATGTCGTAGTGTCTTTTCCTGCTCTTGGAGCAGCCAGCGCGCCCCTTCGGGTGCTCTTCTTCTTCTTTTATTTCCTGGCCTTTGAGGGTTGTAGGGTGACTCTGTTTAAGAGGCGATCAAGAGGGGACAAGTGGACCCCTCTTTACACTTTTTTCCAAGACGGGGACAAGTGTACCTGTCTTAAACCTTTTTAATTATGACTACCGGTCATACTCGTCCAACTCCACCTTTGGTGGTAGGAGTAACCCGGGCCGTCGTACCGGCGGTCGGCGTGGCCAGAGTGGTAGCGGTTTCGGTCGTGAGACTCGGTCAAGAGCGAACGCGGCGCAAAAGGATGACGACGCCATCGGCGACTTGTCAATTGCGACTGTGGACTCATTCCAGGGTTCGGAGAGAAATATCATCATCCTAGACCTTGTCGCGGTCGGAGATAAGACTTCGGTCATGGGATTGACATCGTTCATGAGAGATGAACATGGCCTTTTGTCGAGACGTATTGCCCAAAAGGGGGTATATGCACGCCCTACACAGGAAAACAAGGCCAAGTCTTCTACTTTGCGGAGTTCCCGGACGAGAAAACGAACAGGAAGCCCTGAAAAGCATCCTGGAACAAGAACGTGAATTCCGTGTTGCTCGCACGTTCTGGTACTCGAGTGGAACTTCATCTTCCTCTTTGGAGTGTTAAAGGCCAAGACAATTCCAAGTCATGGATGTATGGAATTACATGGAGGGATACCTTGATGTGGATGGGAGTGAGCGTCCTCGGCAGTATTACAAGAAGGGCAAGTGTTATGAATTCGATTGGCAAGAACCTGCAGATGACGCTGAACCTCACTGGACCGACCCTGCAACTGGATTTACATACCAACTACTGATGCCACTATCGGGCAATATCGAGGCCTCGGCGGGATCCGAGGAGACTCAAATGACTGTCGAGATTGAGACGCCTGTCGAGCCTCAAAAGCGAACCTTCCTCGACTACTCTACGGAAGACAATCAACAACCCCGCAAAGGACCATACAAGCTCGACAATTTTATCCAAGGCACTCTGCAAGAGGATGAGAGGCTTCCAACTTCGCTGAAGGACGCAGTCAAGCACTTGCACGAAGGATTTCCGAAGCTGGAGGCTATGGATAAGATTATCAACCACTGTGTTGTTGAACGAAGCCACAAGGTGGTCATCTTCGTCAATTGGCCTCAAACTGGCAAAGTCCTTCAAGATGTAAGTGATACCTCCTGATGTTGTTTATCGTCTCGTGCAGAGGTAATCATCCTCTAACAGCCTGAATAGGCATCCATGCTCTGTTGTTTGGACAGGGTCGCGGATACATCTCTTTTGAATCAGCAAGTACCCCGTGGTGTGACAACGACCCTCTGGCAAGCTTGGACGCACCTGTCTTAAACCAAGAAGATGCCCGGGCCTTGCCCGCTCACGCCGTCAATGTTCAGCTTGATGAATTCACCGGGCCACATACCCCCTGGATGTTACGAACTCTTGTGCCAACTGTATCAACAATGGAACTCATGTCCGCTGCAGTGGTCAGTCCTTGCACCTACGGTCGTGCATGGCCGGCCGTGCTGCTAATTACTGGTTGCAGTGTGGAGAGTACGTCAGTCTTGGGTCGAAGCGGCCTCGAAGAAGAGGACTTCAGGGCCATCCATCCCCAGGGAATTTTGGCGCCTCTTCGGAGATAAGACTTCGGTCACGGGATTGACATCGTTCATGAGGGATGAACGTCGCCTTTGCGTTGCCCTCAGACGTGCAAGATCCGGGCTCATCATTATCGGCGACGCCGACGGACTACGAACAAGAGGCAAAGTAAAGGCAGTCATGGACGCGAGCATTGTCGACCTGCTGGGAAAGTTTGACAACTTGGATGCTGCCGTCGAATTCAAAGGCGGCATCACTACCCACTATATTGATTTTAATTGCCAGCAGCATCGCTAAGCTTCGCACATACTATACCACAAAATTTCTTGCCTAGAGCTTCTTCTTATTTTCACCTCACTTGCATTGTGCATCAAGCTATAGCTATCCGCCTTTCAGTCAACATGGACAGCAGTCAACCAAAGAGGAAGTCGGACTTCTCAACTCAATGAGTACACCGCTTCGAGAAGAGTTTGCCGGAGTACTCAGAATGCACCTATGAGAAAAACGGGACACCGCTGCGTGGGATAGCGGCATTCGCACGTATGACGGTCGTGCAATCAAGTTTTATGATGCATATGGGGTCATAAGAAAGAAGGAGCACATACTGAATATGACAGATGCTTCACGATCTCAACTTCACAGCAATCATTTGTTGTCCAGCTGAATATGTTTTCTTTCGCCTGCTTGTACCTAAGAATAACATCACTAAGCTTCCGTTCTTCAAAATCAGAAGATAACTCAATCACTGGCCGTTCAATTGAGAAGTCTTCGCCGCAAGTTTCGTTTGTCCCTCCTTCTTAGCCACATTGAATCCCGAGAACTGCGGTAGCACCGCCCGGATCTCCTGCGAATACGCATACTCCCCTCCCGCATAACTGACCTGCTCAAAGACCTTCCCGGGCATGCTCCCACCCATATACGTCGACTTCGTCGTCGGGAAAAGCGAGATATCCGACAACTCATTAATGCGCTTCTTCCACTTGCGCGCCGACTCGGGCGTCGGGTCGATGTACTTAATGCCCTGGCGCTCGATATGCTTGATAGCATCGGCGATCCAGCGGCCCTGGATCTCGACGCTCGTAGGGCCATTGCTGAGCAGCGTCGGGCCGTGCGGGCCGTACAGATGGAACATGTTCGGGTACCCGCTGACGGTCGTGCCGAGGTACGTGTAGGCCCCGGCTTTCCATTCGTCTTGCAGGCTGGTGCCGTGGATGCTCTTCAGGCCCATGCTGGTCATGCCGCCGGTGGTGATGTCGAAGCCGGTGGCGATGCAGATGATGTCGAATTCGTGCTCGGTGCCGTCTTCGAGCAGGATGCCCTTCTCCGTGAAACCCTTGATGGGGTTGTGCTTGATGTTGACGACCTCGACGTTGGGCCGATTGAATTGCTCGTAGTAGTTGTATTCCAGACAAGGCCGCTTCACGCCCCAGGGATGCGGTGGTTCCAAAGGCGCCAGAAGATCCCGCTGCACAGGGTCGCCGATGCGGTCCCGGGTCTTCTTGGCCCAGAAGTCGTAGACGACTTTGTTGGATTTCGGGTCGAAGAGGTAGTCTTTGTAGTTGGCAAGCCAGTAGCGGAAGCCGCCGTCTTTCCATAGCTTCTCGAGGAAGACCTCTTGCTCCTCTGGGCTGTCCTCGAAAGCACCCCTCTCGGAAAAGGTGTACAGAAACCCACCAAAACATTTCTCGCGCAGTGAGAACAGTTCAGGGTAGAAATACTTGGAGTCCTGCTGCTCCTTTACCGTCAGAGCTCGCTTCCGCATGGGCACAGCCAAATTAGGGGTCCGCTGGAAGACCTTCAGCGAGAGAGCTTCAGGTCCCCATGCCTGCGTGATCTGCACGCCCGAGGCGCCAGTACCGATGACCGCGCACCTCTTGCCACGGACGGGGACCTTCTCGTCTGGCCAGAACGACGAGTGGTGGATGATGCCTTTGAACGTGTCGGTGCCGGGCCACTCGGGGATATAGCGTTTGGCAGCAAACCCCGCCGCGATGATGAAGTACTTTGCATACGCGGTCCTGCCATCCGCAGTCTTGACCTGCCAACGGCCCTGATGCGTATCGAACTGCGCACCAACGACGACGGTCTCAAATGCGCAGTCCTTCTTGATCTGCAGCACCTTGTCGACGTGGTCAAAGTACGCCCGCAGCTCCTCGTACGTCGGGTAGTTGGTCGACCACGTCCAGTCCTTCCACGTCTCTGGGATTGAGTACTGGTACTCCGGGATCTCGGAGTCAACCCCAGCACCCGGGTAGCAGTTCCAGCGCCAGGTCCCGCCCGTGTCGTTGCCGGCTTCGTAGATGACGGCGTTGAGACCTAGTTTGCGCATTTCGTACAGACAGTAGATGCCCCCGAAGCCGGCACCGACGATCAAGGCGTCGACTTGCAGGTTGTCGGCGTAAGGGCCGTCTGTGCCGCGTCGGCGGGCATATTCGCTGAGCTCGGTCTTGACATGCATAACTATGATTTCGAAGATTGACTGATAGAGAACGGGATCCCCAATATAGAGGGAGATGTATCGTGTCTTTCTTCTCTGCTTCTTGCTCCTTGATGAAACCAGACGACGAGAGCAGCTTTAAATAAACATTTCAAGCTCAAGGACCTTCCATTGCTGCAACAGTATTAGAAACTCGAAAGTTCATCAATTGACCCATTCGTGCCGAACTGGATATGCCTCCAATGCGGACAACTCGTAATCAATCCCCGCAAAGGGCCACAACAGCTTGGACGCAGCCGCATCACGAGTCCATCTGATTGGATATGCAGAAGGAATGCCTCCCTGCTCCCTTCCCCGCTCACCTACCCCAGATTCTCCAGGTCATCAATATCGGACCCGCATCCAGTCTCACCATCATTCTGCAAGCCATATGTCTGGTATTGAGCCGCAGATGGTTCATACCTGCTCCAAAAATGGAAGCATGTCAGCTTCAGGGTCTTCAAGGCGGTATATCTTTGCTTTCCCCCAAGATGTTCCGTGAGTCCCGAGCGATTGGTGCCAAGAGATATAGCAAGCCTCCTTCGGACAACGATCGTCAAGAGTTACCTGACACTTGCTTCCAGGCGTCTGCTTCCATTCGACCGGAGCTGCATACCTTGAGCTAGCCGGAGCCTAAATCCATAGGTTTCAAGGGTCGTTTAGATCACAACGACCAGCGGGTCCGCACAGAGGTCGGCCGGCAGCCGAGCTAACGACGTTCAGGGGCTCGGAGATTCGCGGGGTAAAGCGCACAGACTGCGGCACCGCACTGCATCTGAGCTTCCGAGATCGACAGAGCACGGCACGACCATTGTTGTTGTCATTGTTGGGGGCCAAGGATAGCTTCACTTGAGGTCGCTATGCTTGAGGAAGTATGGATTGCTGGGATGATGATGTATCGGAGCCTAAAATCGATAGCCTGCGGGGGCGGGTGCTGGGCACAACAATCCCGAGATGCGCTGTTCACGCGGACGCGGCGTTAGCCAATAGCCTGCTTTTGCTAAAGGCTGAACGCAGACGATCGGCAAGTCTTCCTGTTTAGTAGCAACTGGAAGGCTTCAGGTTGGTATCTGAATGGCCTTGGATCGTATATTAGACATCAGGATCCAATTGCTTCAAAGGTTGCATGGTATCCGGTTGACCTTGGATCAAAATCGTGATAAAGAATTGAATAGCGGCTCGCCGACAGCAATGGCAACTCTATCCGCTCAAGCTGTATCCGCGCTTCAGCAAACAATTGACAAAGCGTGCGCGGATCAGGAAACGGGACTGCCAGGCACGGTGGTTCTGGTCGTGGGAAAAGATGGCAAAGAGCATTTCTCCTATGCATCTGGGAAGCGAGGATATGGCTCCAAAGAACCCATGACTCTTGACAGCATCTTCTGGATCGCGTCGTGCACCAAGATGGTTGTGGGCATTGCTTGCATGCAACTGGTGGAGAAAGGCCTGCTGGCGCTAGACGATGCGCAGCAGGTCGAGAAGATATGCCCGGAGCTGAAGGATGTTAAGGTCCTGCAGGATGATGGCACGCTGGTGGAGAAGAAGCGTGGCATTACACTAAGGATGTTGCTTTCTCATACAGGTGAGATTATCCGGCCCAAAAGGGGAACGGTGGCTCTGACCTTGGACCCGAACAGCTGGGTTCGGATACGCGTTCTTCAATGAGAAATTAAGGGATTATAGCAAACCTATCGGATATGATGAGTTTTTCGGACATATGTACGATTTGCTACAGCCGTTGGTCAATCAGCCCGGAGAACGTTGGGAGTATGGGGTATGCTCGTTCCTCCATATCTGAAGATGCTTATATCTAATACGCGCATATCAGATCAACATCGATTGGGCTGGTATGCTTCTGGAGCGAGTGACGGGACTCTCCTTGAACGATTACCTGCATCGCAATATCTTCCAGCCCTTAGGTCTCAAGAACATATCCATGTTTCCAACCGCATCTATGAAGGCCAATCTAGTCTACATGAATCAACGAGAGCCCAACGGCCAACTCTCCCCAAGAGACCATCTCCTCCGCCGACCTTTGATCGTATCCACCCCGGAAGACATCAAGTCCTGCGTGAACAGCGGTGGAGCAGGATGTTTTGCCAAACCCCAGGAATACTGCCGTAAGCATCATCCTCAAACGCTCTCACCTTCCCCTTCACTCATCTAACCTCGCCGCTTAGAAATCCTCGCAACGCTCCTCAACGACGGCACATCCCCCACAACCGGCGCGCAGCTCCTGCAGAAATCCACCGTCGACGAGATGTTCCGCAACCAGATCCCCGAGTTCCCGCACTTCGGCACACAGGGCATCACCAACGCTAAAGCCGACCTGACGAACCCCATCCCGGACCTATACCCGTCGTCGTCGACGCCGCAGGGCTGGGGCCTGACGTTCATGCTCACTGGGGGAGCCACGGGGAGGTCGTCGGGCACAGGACACTGGGCTGGCCTCCCGAATCTCTTTTGGTGGTGTGATCGTGAAAAGGGCGTTGCGGGCATTGTAGCTTGCCAGGTCTTGCCGTTTGCGGATCCGCAGGTGTTGGGTTTGTGGGTTGATGTTGAGTCGGCTGTTTATAAGGCGCTGGCTTGATGGTGGAATGGGATGATATTGGAGCGTGTCTCGTTGCGGAAGTGGTTGATCTCTGCCCGTTGTATTGGTCTGTGTCAGACACTGTGGTTTATTTTGGTTGAGTTATATCCAATAGCAGCAGACCTCAACTCCACCGTAGAAGGTATGATATCTCCTGTAGCATGATATTTATACCAGCATCCTAATCTCCCTTCTTGATGATATGCACACATTTGTTATGCTTGCTGTGGATAACAGTATTCTTGACAGTAGTCTTGACAGGTGCTTCACCAACACCATCCTCATCACCAACCAAACCCCTTTAAAAGCGAAAACCCGAAAGACCCTCACATCTTCCACATTCTATTTGAAGGATTAAAGCCCTAAGAACTCTCCTACCTAGCGCAGCCAACATCCTCGTATCCCACTCGGTACGGGACCTCGCAACTTCCGAATTCCGTAACCTACTTACCCCGTGGGGGAACGATTGTAAGCTAGGGGAGACCCCTTTAGCCCCTAAACTGTCTTGGCCCTCCCTCCATCTCCAGCGAGCGAACATCCGGGGACCCCGCCCGACCCCGCACCACAACACGAACCAACCTTATCTCCCAACGCGATATAGGAGAGTCTATAGAGAGGTATAGAAGTGAATATTTCTCTTCGCTAGGCTTGAGATTGGTTTGTTAATCAATCAATCAATCGCCTAATCCTTTCTCTTGCATACTCTTCATGTAACCCCAACACCAAGAACGGGAATTATCCACATTTCCATTCTATCTCACGTACAGCTTCACCTCCTACAGACAGACAGCGTATTATCCTTACATTGAGCCAAATGTATGCCCCCCGCCGCCGGCAGCACCACAGCTGCGACCAATGCCGCAAGGGCAAACGGGCGTGCGACGCCCAACCACCGCAGTCACAATCACACTCCCATTCCCACTCGCACTCCCGTTTCCAGGGACAAGGGCAAGGGCAAGAAGAGCGTGGGTACACGCCCTGCTCCAACTGCAAGCGCTGGAAGAAGAAATGCACCTTCAACTGGCTCGCTTCGACGCGGGCTGGCGCTGGTGCCGGCCGGGGCAGCAGCAGCAGCACACGGGCTTCTCAGGGCAGGACGCAGAGTGGACCCCAGAAGGGCGAGTTCCTGGATACGACGCAGCACAGATTTATAACCCTGGATCCTGGAGCGGGGCTGGGGAATGGGCTGTCGTATGGAGATGAGGCGTTCGGAGCTACGCCGGTGGGTTGGGTCCCACAGGTGCCGGATGGTGCTGGGTTTGACCCGGGCAATCCGACGGTGAC
Source organism: Symbiotaphrina buchneri (assembly GCA_001599915.1). Taxonomy (NCBI): domain Eukaryota; kingdom Fungi; phylum Ascomycota; order Symbiotaphrinales; family Symbiotaphrinaceae; genus Symbiotaphrina; species Symbiotaphrina buchneri. The sequence continues at coordinate 117,031 of BCIG01000030.1, read as the reverse complement.
GTGGGCGTTGGGCGGGGGGGAGATGGGGACTGCGGCTAATGATTCCAATTGGGGGATGACTGATGGACTGGGTCAACGGGAAATGTTATCCTGGGACGCCAATGGGTCGCATGGTCTGGTCGGCAGGGGAGAAACTCGATCAGCAGCCGATGGTATAGATGGCCATCTTTCCTTCAATGCAGTACCAAACTTCACGGGAGATGTTATGTCTACGAATGGTTTGAATGGCTATAACTACAACGTCAATCCATTCCAGTCACCTCCGCTAAGCTTCGACTTCACGCCGGGGTACAACGGGAGCAGCGAGTCACACGATTCTCTGGAATCCCCGGGAACCATATCCGGCAGTGAACGGACGGATCTCGGGAGCGACCTATCTATAAGATACGCCCGCTCGACAATGACACAGAACCTCTTCCGCATCTACCACGACAGCATGGAGAACGCGCTATCGTGTTGGTTGACGGAACGGAACTGTCCGTATACGAGCGGAAGCGTCGCAGCCGGTAGCCTTCAGATGAAATCCCCGCCGTCCAAAGTCATCGAGAAGGAATGGGGCCCCAATTGGTCGAATAGGATCTGTGCTCGAGTCTGCCGTTTGGATCGTGCTTGTTCAGCAGGCGCTCGACGCCTGAGCGCTACGGAGGAGAGGACGGTATCCGAGGCTCTGCAAACGTCTATCATGGCGTTTGCATCTCAGTGGACCCAGAATTCTCAGCAGCGGATGGGTCATTTCAATACTCTCAACCAATCTGCTGGAAGCATCGACGACCTGGATTGTGAATCTCTCAATACCCTTCCCTCACCGATTACCCAGTCGGAGCGATCAATCCAGGAGAGTCTCTGGTCTCAGGCCCAAAAAGCTCTCAACAACTCAGTCGGGATACCCTCTTTCCGCGTGATTTTTGCGAACATCATATTCTCCTTAACCCAGCGACCATTGGACATCAAGGAAAGAATCGAGACGATGGAGTACCGGAATCGCTCATCACAAAGCCTGAATGACACAGATGGTCTTCATAACAAACACAAAGCATCGGAGCTCTCGGAACTGCATGAGATCTTCGACAGTGACTGTGCACCCACATTCCTGGATACAGCGTTGCGGCAGTTGTTCAGCTTCCGGTACAAATTGACTAGACGCCAGCGAGAAGTGCCGAGATCGTACAAAGAACCCAGAAGGAGATATTCCGAAGGAAACACCCATTCCACGCCAAATACTTTCCATGATTCTGCCCAGCTTGACCCTATAATCCGCAACTCCGAATATCAAGAGACATTTAACCTTCTATTTTGGTTGGGAGTTATGTTTGACACTCTGACAGCTGCTATGCATCAGCGGCCACCTGTCGTATCCGATGAAGACAGTCAGGTTACTTGCGTTGATCCGTCCATTTCTAACGCGGTCATTCAAGAACAGACTCATATAGATCTCGACGGTTGGGATGTTTTGTCAGACCCGAAACCTACCAAACAAAAGCAAGATCTATGGGGAGATCTGTTCCTTCAAAAGAGAATGGCAGACTTGGATTCAAAGTCCAACAATATGCCTCGCTGGCCTTGTTCCTATCCAGAAGCAGCGGAAGTGCTGTCTGATGCGGCCCCGGTAAAAGTCCTGCTCTTTCGTAGGGTGACTCGTTTGCAAACGCTCGTATACCGGGGTGCTGGACCAGACGCGATAGAAGCAGCAATCCAAGCAACGCTCATGGTCTACCAGCATTGGAATCGCACATATAAACGTTTCATGCTCGACTGTGTGACGAACCACTATCAGCTTCCATTGCGGATACAGTCGTGGTACGTCATCCTCGCTGGACATTGGCACCTTGCCGTGATGCTCCTCACGGACACCCTTGGAAGCATTGACGGTGCTCGGATCGGCCAGGACCAGCAACGAGAGTGCCGGAATGCCATGGATTTAGCTGCAACGCTGAAGAAGGAGAGTGCCGTTATGGTCAGTGACCTCGCTCGATGCTCACTTGGGCAAGATCCATCATTCGCGAAATTCCATCAGTTTCATGATTCAGTCAACCAGGGCGCTTTTCTTTCGGAACCATGGACCGCCGTCCTCATTCGCTCGTTCACACACGCTGGCTACAACCTTCTGGAGGATATTGACTCAGCTGCCGGCTCGACAGATCTGCAGCAAACCATGCTACAACGTTGTGGTTATTGCATTGACGCGTTGTGGTGCCTGGGACGGAAGTCTGACATGGCTTTCTTAGCAGCCCGGGCATTGTCAAACAGTCTAAATAGGCGTCTCGTGGGTTGACATTGGAATGAACAGTTCGGTGCCACATGATAGCGGGATATTGATGTTTCAGACATTCAAAGATTGAGGGCAGATGCTCTGTACAACAGCAACCGGAGGACCGAGGATCTCAACAAGCGGAGACGAAGGATGTCAGTGAATAGCTGTCTTGATCCTTGTCCTCAACATAGCCACGTCATCATTCCAGTCTTGACGAGTTTGGTAGCTCAATCAGTCAAATCTGGGACTTCGCTGGTCACTCCACCTGTCTTTGAGCGGTTCTCATTCAGGAACATCTTTGCTTCTCTCAGAGATTGTAAGATATTATGGTATGATCAAGGCGGCATATCATCGTCCAACGACAACCTCCCTATCAGCCGGCGGAGGACTCGATACACCACTAGCACCATGGGGACTGGTAGTTCCAATCCCACTGGCTAAAAGTTCCAAGCGTCCCGCAAGCACGCGATGCTTCCGCATGACCTCCACCCACTCAGCTTCTTTGTGGCCATCGTCTTCTGGCTCCTGCTGCTTTTCTTCTGCGGAGTCAAGATCGGTTTCCGCATCTTGCATCTCCTCCTCCAAGCTGGCAAGTACCATGCCGAAATCGCCGCCTAGCCTTCCTAGACTACCAGCACAATATAGCACTTGTGTGAGCAGAGACTCTCTCGATGTGCGATCTTGCACGTTCGGAAGATATCTCCTCAAGGTGGATGTGAGCAGGTCGACGAGGTGAAGAGGAAATGTGCTGAGTGGGCTTGGGATGGGTGTGAGCGGATCCTCTTCGCCAGACGCTTTGTCGCCGTTGATACCTTCCGCTTGCTCGCTGAGAGAGCTAGGGCCCAATGAGGAAGAAGGGAAAATACTTTTGTACATCGAAATGATGGCGAAACTCTGTTCTCGGAAGATCTCGATGTATCTCTTCAGATAGCGTTCAGTTTGGTGACCCGGAATTGTCCCAGCACTTTCAGACTTGTCAATGTTCCCTTTACCCCGAGCCTCAACTCTTTGCAGAGTCTCTTGATCCGCCAGCTCCTTCAATGGTTCCAGCGCCTGCAACATTGTCATTAGATTCGCCAGCCTGCAAACCAGGAACACCGCCCCTAGAGGTCCCTCATTGCTTTGCCTCAGCGATCCTGAGCCTTTCCCTTTGTTCCATATACCCGCTTCGTCCAACTCAGGAGCAACGCGCCGTAACCAGCCTATTGTACGCATGGCACCTGCCAGCTTGACCCCCTGACCGCGTAGACTGGCGAGCAGATGAGTCGTCATGTGCCGCATGGCTTCCTCAGCTTGAGCGGACACGGAATTTATGAGCGGAGAGGATGGATAGAGCGCGTGAAGTCGTTTGATATGGGCGTAGAGATCTAATGCTGAGCCATAGTTTGCAGTTGAGGAAATGCTCGAGGGTTGTGCACCAGGTGTAGAGGCGGGGGCTGTTCCATGAGCGGCCGAGGATATGGTGGAGGAGAGCAGTGTGGGAAGATCGAGTATATCTGATATCCGGTCTATATTCCGAGCCAGCAGCATCGCTCGTTTTCGTCTGTCCAACAATGCACTCTCTGCGTTCTTGTTATAGTTCTTCGAGAAGCGGACTGTCGCCTCATCGAGACGAGGGATTGCATCTTGAAGATTGCTAGTTTCATCCGCAAGGGCGGGCAGAGTCTGCCGCAAAGTGCCGAGCTCGTCTGAGGACTTTATAACAGATCGATAGGATCGTGCGGACAGCTTTTGAAGTGATCGGAAAAGTGATTGGGACGTTTGTAGGAGAGACTCTGGCTCCGATGTTGTTAGCGCGGGTAATGAGAGAGTAGACAGCCGCGTGAGATATGCGGACGTCGTGGGATCTTCGGAGGAGATGCTAGACTGAGCGGAGGTTTGGAGATAAGGTGTGAGGAGTTCGAGTAACGGATCTGCCATCTTGCCCTGCTGCAACGACCCACGGAGGTGCCCGTTTGAAGCGTAGCTCTGAGCCTGGATCGTTGGAAGCTTCTACAGAGGCGGTTGGAAGACCATATTGCAGTCTGCCGTCTCTCAAGACAAATATATAACAGCCGGCGTTTGAAAGCTGCAATTGAATCAACTGAGGACTTGTGAGACGCGAACGTTCGGCGTTGCGTTCGTGGTGTCGTTCGTTTTGGCAAACGTGGATCTGCAGGTTACCAGTGTGCAGTTCGGCAACTTCCGTCGGAACCCAGTCCTCGTCGAGAGTGCGGTATTCACATACGGAGTCTTCGTACGTCTAGACACAATAATATCATCTATTAAATGCCATACGGTAGCAAAGATAGTATATACGTGTTTCTCATTTCATTTCACTGACTGCATTGCCTCATTTATTTACTTCCCGCTGCTGCTCCATCTAATAGACACTCATCCGAACTCCCTTTTCCTCTCTATCCTGCTCCTCTTCCTCAGGGGTAGTCATCTGTCCATCATCCGTATCTCCTAGATCGCCCAGATCATCAGCTTGAGCACCATTACTCACACGATTAGCCACCGTATAGCTAGGTCGTCTCCGCATCACTTTCCTCTCTTGTGTCTGTATCTGGTGATGTGCATTGACCCCGTCCGAGCTCTCTCCTTCTTCGTCACTTGGTACCTGACTTCCGGCACGACTATGAGCACCGGACCGTGTCCCTCCTCCGTCACGACCGATTTGCAATAATGCCATTCGTTGTTCGTACGACTTGAACCGTGAGTGTTGGGGCCGGCGATGATTTGTTGGCGCGTTATTGTTCGAGTTGGAGTTATTGAAAGCACTCGCAACAGCATGGTGAAGGGGATTGGAGTTGAAGCGCTCCAAAGTGAGACTATCCTTTTCCGAATCCTCCTCTGCACAGGAAGAAACGATCGACCCGGCCTCGTCGAAGTTTGGAACTGATCTTTTGGACCCATTTCCAGTCAGACCACCAGGCGTGTTGACCTTTGAGTTTCCCCTCGACGGTTCTCCTGGCTCTCTGACCCTCCCATGATCACAGCCATCAGGACAGCCTCCCCATTTCTTTCTTAAAGGAACAAAGGGCTCCATAGGAAGCTTATCTGGATCATGTCCCGCCTCAATCGCTCGCTGGCGTCTGAGCTCCGACCATGTCCGTAATTTGTTTTCCAGAATGTATCGCCCACTGTCCAGATTCTTCTTCATCACGACGAATTCGCAGTGATTAACATTTCGGAGATCTTCAAAGTATTCCACACTGAAGTGATACCTAGGAATCGTCAGTAGGTCAGAGGCTAGGGGTCACAGGGTCCAGTCCCTACCATTTCATCAAAAATACCCTAGTCATCAATCCATGTGTGACCAGCACACAAACACTCGGAAAGTCCTCTTCTCCAAACAATCTCCACAAAGTTTCATTAAACCCGCTTATCCGATCATAAGCGTCCGCCGCCGATTCACCATTGGGTATCCTGTAGAAGAAATGTCCATAGTCCGCTCTCTCCTGCCACATCCTCTCCATCTCAGCAGAGCATGGCTGGAAGTTCCCAAAGTCTTGTTCTCTTAGTCTTGGCTCTTCGAAAACCTTTATTGTATTTCGTCGGAAAGGCGAGGGGGATGGGTCGTCCGAAGTTAGCGACTTCAATATACCTGCACGGGTCAGTAGGTAGCCAACGGCAGTAGAACGGCACCCCAACCTTCTGTCGTCTCTCTTGTCCGTCGATATGGGCTGGTAAAGAAATGTAAAGTGTCATCCGGCCTTAGCATGGAGCGTAGCTTCCTGCCTGCTTCTTCCGCCTGTAGTTCTGGTTAAGCGCCGGACGATAGTTGTGCCATGCGAGAGCGGTACCTGTCGCCATCCTTCCTGAGTGAGCTTGACCCTATGATCTGGTGTTGTTTGGTGTATCTCTCTATTCTTGTTGCCTTCCGACTGCGCATGCCTGATCAATATGATCATCTGATGAATCGCCCCACGTTAGCCAAGGCTCAGGATAGTCGGTGAAAGCATTGTCGGACTTACCCGAGGCTTCCCCATGATGGAAGCTGTGTTCTGACATTAACGCCCGCAGGTAGGAAGATAAAAGCCACCGGTGGAATGATACTGTGAATCGACAAGGCGCGGGTTCGGGCTGTGAGGGGGAGTGGAGGCGGCCGCGATGGGAGAAATCGGGGAGAAGAACGCGATACATGCTTGCATGATACTCAGGTCCGTGCGTCCCCCACCGATGAGATAGATAAGATTTAGATCTTGGAAGATAAGATACCTGAGCCTAAGGTACCCCATTGACCCCACATCTCTCATTCCTGTTCTCGATCACGACATGGCCTTCATGCTGCTTTCTATTACTTTTCTTCGCGGGATGTGCAAAGGTATTGTGGGCGGCTTTTAAATGAGTTTGGAAGGTCAGCCGTTGTCACGGCATCTGACGTTGATGTTGGTTTGATGTATGCTCGACAAGGTCAATAAGGTCTTTGGTACTTCGTACAACAACTAGCAAAGACGAACTGTTGGTAATCTTTACCTAGTTAAGGGTTTTAGTTATGTTGTCTAACTGGAAGTATGCAGTTGGCCCCCAATTTTCTAGGTGCGTCGGCCTACCGGCAAGCCCTCCCAATTGGAGGATCGGGGCCGCCTCCCTGCCGGCCGATTAACGATAAGAGAGCAACCTCGCCTAAAGCGCATATAACAATTGCCCGGTCTCGTTGAATTCCGGGATTCATTGGACATCGTTGACATACAGAGCTCAGCTTCCGAGATAAATTTCCCAGTAAGTACATTCTAGAAACAAAAGCCTCGAGAATGGTGGAGCAATCACTTAAGGGCAAGGTCGCCATTGTGACCGGTGGCTCACGAGGTCAGATTGCTCAATTATATTCCTTGAAAATGGTGTTGGTTAACACGTCCCAGGTATCGGCGCCGGCATTGCCAAAGAGCTTGCCAAGCGGGGCGCCTCAGTCCTTATCACATACGCGTCATCCGTAAAGAAAGCCGAGGACGTGGTAGCAGAAATAAAAGCTGCCGGCGGTCAAACAGCCTCTGTGCAGGCCAATTGTGTCTCTCCAGAGTCGCCCAAGAAAGTTGTCGAGGCAGCAACCAGCGCTTTCGATGGCGGCATTGACATTTGTCAATAACGCGGGAGACGGAGAGGGCCGGGATCTGAAAGATATCACGTAGGAAAATTTTGACAAGATGATTGCAACGAACGTGCGGTTTCCGTTGTTTTTGGTCAAGGAGTGCGAGCCGTATTTGAGAAAAGGGGCTAGGATTGTGAATCTGAGCTCTATCCTGGCAAGGATGGGTGAGTGGACCATAGATTCCAAGGATTGATGAGCAGTGATACTGATGTCGAGATATAGCATGGCCCGATTCTCATGTCTACAGCATCACGAAAGCTGCTATTGAATCCCTCACCCGATCACTGGCTGTTGAACTTGGTAGGTCCTGCTGTAACCTCTCATTCTAACCCTCTATAATTGACGTCTGCTAGGCCAGAAGTACGAATGCACGGTCAATGCAATCAATCCTGGGCCGGTAAAAACGGATATGTATGCTCCATTTCGACAGATTGAGGGACTGAATTTATCCAGGTGGACCAACTCAGCCGGTCTCGAGGACCAGATCTTCAAAGCTCAACCGTCTGGTAACAGAATTGCTACTGTAGAAGATATTGCGCCTATCGTGGCATTCCTCTGCGAAGAACAATCGAGATGGGTCAATGCGAATGTTACTAGTGCAAACGGAGGCTGGTTGATGAGTTAATTGCTCAGTGGCGGTTGTATTCAGTTTGAAAAGCACCTCAGATATATTCCAGCTCTTGTAATCATGGTCCTACTTGCAGTGAATGTCTGGTACTGCTCGGCTACGCGTTTCGTCAGATGGGCCATCCACATGACAGAACAACGTCGACAAGGATGCGTAGAGCATTTCCGATGAATTGCCCAAACTCGGGCCCAAGATTGGATGGAACTTGCGGCTGACTGAGAGCTGGCCGTCGATAATCACAATAAAGAAGGTGCTTGGTCATGCTTGGGAAAAGTCAAGACCATCGAAGGCATTGATAATGCAGTTACCCATTTCGTGACTGTGCAGCGGAATATATGCATGATTTGCACTAACCCCTCGCCAAATACACGTTCACGCAGCATAGCCTGTCCTCCCGCAGCAATGAGATCCAGACAAGTTATCGCAGCCATCTCATAGGCAGAGTATGGCGCAGCCTTCACCCTGCTTGCCCCTGTGAATGGTGGATATACACCCCATAAAAATTGATGGCGTTTCATGAGTCCCTGATGCTACGAACCGCATCTACGCTTTGACTTCGTGCCGAGCAACCCGACCAGGGGTACAAAGGAAGATGGTGCTGGGAAACCTAATGGCACTGGATGAATCCAAATGCTTCCCGCCTGTCGTGGAAATAGGCAACCGACTTGTGCCTGCTGGATGCATGGCTCGGCCCGCGATGGAGGGTAGCGGACATGTCGTGTGCACCAGAGGCCAGAAAAGGCCCGCAAACTGACTCATTATCATGTTTTCTCGCCCACCTTTTCTATCGCGCTCGACTCTTCTACGGTATGCCCGCAAGCACGCGAGAGGAAATCTGCTCTAGGAGAGATCGAAGAGCACCGCAAACGATTCAGTCGCGCCTCCGTTCTCTTGGATTATTTCGCAGAAGAACTCACTCTCAGATACACCACGAAAGGTCAGCGCCGCTGCGAACATTGAGACGAGTCCCAGTGAGTACTGTTGCGCATCACCTTGCGAAATCGATCTTTGGTAACGAAGGATTCCGTACCTTCACAGTCCTTCAATATGTCGCACCAGGGTCATGAAGCTACAACACCTGGGTCGCCATCCGTTGGCCTGAATGGTCCTGTTAACACGAATGGCGAACCAATCACGGTTAATGGAACTGCTCCACCACTGACGCACTCTGAACATATTGACTTTGGCCCGTTTCATGACACCATTCATCCAGTCTATGAGCAAACGGAAGCCTACACTGCATCACTTAGAAGTTTAGCTGACTTCTTGAAACAATACTTGGAAGCTGCTCAGGCGTTGAAAGACTATCCGGAAAGGCTGAGCGATTTGGAGACAGATAACAGACATCTAGAGGAAACTGTAAAATCAGAGAAGGCTAAGTCCTTTAAATTATGGAATCGTGCCAGAGTTGCCGAAGCAGAGGCCAAGTTGAGCGAACACCTGAAAAAGGACAATGAAAAACTCAGGCAAGATATTGCCAAGCTGGAAGAGAAGCATCGAGAAGAGCTGGAGCGACAACTTGATCAGGAGCGGCGTAACGTAGAAAGAAAGGCAAAAGAGGAGAGGGAGGGCATGGAGCTGAGGAAGAACTCGCAGATTGCGAAGCTGAAGGATGATATTCAAAGTCTGGAGCTCGAAAAGGAGAAGTTAGAGAGAGAGCTTGATAGTACCAAAGACACACTTGATATAGCGAGGCGCTCTCACCACTCGGCCATTAAAGAGCTACACCGAGACCATGCTGAATTCGAACAACGGGTGAAGGATATGGAGGCAGAATTCCTTATTGAAAGAAGACCGCCATCTGACTAGTAAGTATAGCCAGCTTGTTATTATATGGGTAGGTAATGCTGACCCCTAGCAGCGCCGACTCATTCCAGAAACTTTTCGCTAGCAACAAGACTTTCTGCTCCAGATATTTCACAAGGATCCCAGAGACTGTCCTAATGGTGAGGAAGCTGACTTCAGTTCCCTGGAAAGTTTTTCTGAGATAACGGTATTACAGGACCCGGATGGGACTCGAAAGAAGCTGCTACAAGCTGCTTCGTCAGGACTGCCTCTGCCATTTTCGGACACTGCCATAGCACAAGGACTTCTTTGGGCCCACATAGAGAACATTTTGAATACTCAGCTCTTTACCGAAGTCTGGAAACCTTTCTTTTACGGATCGCCTCAACAAGACGGACAGAAGGACATCCTGCCACTACTGGCGGATGAAGGGATTACGGAATTGAGCAAAGGGAGGAAAGCCATCTGGAGATTCGTGACCCTGACTGGCCTTGAGACTCTGGACACGAAGCGTCCACAGCCGTTGCTAGACACACGCTTTGATAACTTGCTTGATCTCTTGAGACATGTCACGTCTGGGGACGGGGAGCAGCTAAAAACTGATATGAGGCAACTGTTCCTTGATACAATCAAGGTCTGGAGGCAAATGTGGAAAGGGTTTGAAATGGTTCACGTGGAGACGAAACCAATGGAAAGTGATGCCGATGGCTGGGAAGTCGCAATATACTTTGATAACACGTCGGATCCTTTGACTCCTCCAGTGTCGCCGTTGACGGACAGGGACGCACAGAGCCCGAAGTTAGGAAGCAAGGATCTCATGGTGTCTCCAAAGATCTCAGCAGTCAATGAAGAAGGCCAGCAGGTTGTGATAGTCAAAGGTAGGGCGGTGTTTGCTTCATCCCCGTTGATCGAAAAGGCCTGGCAGGAGCAGGTCAAGGCGGACAGAGAAGTCAGGAGAGCGAAGCTGGCTCGGGAGATGGAGGAGCTTGATAGGAGTTGAAAGCGACTGAACGAGTTGATCCACTGAGTCTCTATATTTGGCAATGTTTTCATGATTCTGCTTTCACTTTCCCCTATCGGTAGCATCTAAGTGTATGTTTGAAAGAACCAGGTTGATGGTCGCACGAAAATAGTATTTCATCTTTTACGCCTATTCGTCAGTCCCTGTGGATAAGGCAAGCGCCGGATAAGATATACAATCCAACGAGAGTCCACTAGTTTTTTTTGCTAGACCATTGACAATTCGCAACCTTGCCGATCCACTGTTTTATCGGTTGTGTTGCCTGACTGGGTCTGGGTTGCGACGCCGCTGAAGATGCGTGAACTCGGGTCCGCGGCGAGCAATCCCAACCCTTCTCCTAAGCAGTCGGCCCCGACCGGGATACCGGGCAACACGCAATGTTCAGTGCCGGAGGAAGCCCGAGTCCTACTCAGCTGCCTCATATGTGGAAGATCTTTCCTGTCAATAAAATGATGGTGCCGCATTTGTTATGCACTTCCTGATATACACTGCACAACCCAGGCACTGTAAGCGTTTTCGAACTCTGACTTGGCGATAATCTCTGCAATCTTGGTATCGAATCATGTTCACTTCAAACCCTCTACTACTCTACGCCATTCCAGCCGCGATCCTATTCTTCGTCCTCAACAATGTCGTCACGCGCATTCAGCGCTGGCAGACAGCACGCACTCTAGGCTGCAAGCCACCACCGCGACTACCTCAAAGCGATCCCATCTTCGGCATCGACTTCTTCTTCGCGCTGCGCAAGTACTCCAAAGCCAAAGGCATTCTGGCATGGCAGGCGCTGCGCTATCGCACCATCGGCACGACGCACACGTTCAAGGTGCTGGGCAACACGCGCATCGCCACCGTCGAGCCCGAGAACATCAAAGCCATCCTCGCCACGCAGTTCGCTGATTTTGGACTTGGGCATCGTCGCTTCAAGATTTTTGAACCGCTGCTTGGGAGTGGTATTTTTACTACTGATGGTGCTTTCTGGGAGCATAGCCGTGCGTTGCTGAGGCCTAATTTTGCAAGGAACCAGGTTGCGGACCCGGATACGTTTGAAGCACATGTCCAACACCTCATTGCTCTGGTTCCGAAGGATGGGAGCACCGTGGATGTGCAAAAGCTATTCTTCAGACTGACGCTGGATTCTGCGACCGAGTTCCTGTTCGGCGAGAGTGTGCATAGCTTGCTCCCAGGGTCTGTGGCTGGCTCTTCATCCTTCGCTGAAGGCTTCAACAACTCCCAAAAGGGCCTGATCGGACGAGCACGTATGGGCCCATTCATGAGATTCCACAGATCCGCCGAGTTCGACGAGGCCAAGAATGCAGTCCATGCCTTTGCCGACAACTATGTGCGGAAGGCGCTGGTCCATCGCAAGCAGGTTGATGCGGGACTTGTTGAGAAAGGCGAAAAGGAGAAATACGTGTTCCTGAACGAGCTTGCAAAGGAAACAGATAATCCGAAAGAACTCCGTGACCAGATGCTGAATATTCTACTTGCTGGGCGAGACACTACTGCGAGTTTGCTAAGTCATTTGTTCTGGGAATTGGCACGAAGGAAAGACGTTTGGGAGAAGCTGCAGACAGAGATTGCTGAGCTGGGAGGAAAGCAACCCAGCTTCGAACAGTTGAAGAACATGAAGTATCTCAAGTCCGTCGTCAGCGAGGGTATGTCAGCAAGAACTTTTCGTTGAAACCATTTTTTATACTGATGAAGCTCTTTACAGCCCTCCGTCTATATCCCGTCGTACCCATCAATACCCGTTTCGCGCTGAAGGATACCACACTCCCCGTGGGCGGTGGTCCTGACGGCCTTTCCAAAGTCTTTGTCGAGAAGGACCAAATGATCACGTACAGCGTCTTCTGCATGCATCGGCAAAAAGATCTCTGGGGTCAGGATGCCGACGAATTCAAGCCCGAGCGCTGGGAAGGAGCTAGACATGGGTGGGAATATCTTCCTTTCAATGGCGGTCCCCGGATATGCCTCGGTCGTAAGTTCTCTCTTTTCCAAGCTGCACCGGTTGGCCGCTTCCTTTGAGCAAACATCGCTGACTGAGTGTTTCCAGAACAATTCGCGCTCACGGAAATTTATTACACGACCGTCCGTATACTGCAGACTTTCGAACAGATCGAGGCTAGAGACCCTACGCCGTGGCAGGAAGGTCTGACTTTGACTTTGGCTGTTGCGGGAGGCGTTAAGGTTGGGTTTACTCCACGTTCATAGTCTGGTCTCGGCGGGTTGGGATATATAGATATAGGTCCATAGATTCGGAGTATAATCAGGATATAGAGCAATACAGACAGGAATAGACCGAACCATGACTGTGACAGTGTGAATTAGATCGGAATGTCAGATTTTCCGCCGGTACTGTACCTTTTGTACCTGTTCTTTTCTAGGAAGGCGGCCGCGATGATTGTTGTGGGGCAACCCGGCGCCGGGCCCTGACTTGTGAACCGATCTCGATGTTAGCTTTCCGGCCGAACTTTACCTGCTCTTTTTTCGGAAGGCGAGCGCGATGTGTTCTGTGGGGCGGGCGGGCCGCCGTTACCGACTTCAATTAGCCTTTCACGCTCCGTTCAACTCCCTTTCCCATCTTCCAACAACAAACCCTCGTCTGGGTGAAATCATCCATCGGAAAGCAAGAGTAGAAGCAGACATAAAGATGAAGGCCGATTGCGAGGCAGGAGGAGACTTCGCACAACGCGAGGGCGCACAGCGGGTGCAGGTCAGGCGGCCTGACAAGTGGCTCGTCATTGTCGCACTTTGGCTTTGCTATGCATCATGGACATACCGGCATCCCGAGGCGTCAATTGCCGGATTGATCGCTTCTAGGCTCCAATCTCCCGCAATTCGCAAGATCCCCGCGCTGCCTCTTGTTCCACTGTCTTCTCCCCGGCTCAAGCCCTTCCAGGACTGCGCCATCAAGAACTTCCAGGCCACCGGCTTGGGCTTTCTTGACAAAGCGGAACCCATCGCCCTGGAAGACTTTATTGGGAGGAGGAATAGGCTGGCAGAAGCACTTGTCGCGGACGGCGTTGATGCGTTCATCGCGGAACCAGGGTATACGATGAAATACTACGTCAACGTCAGCCAGCCGGAATGGGAGGTCTGGGAACCCGAAGAACGACCGTTTCTCATGGTCGTTGAGCCCAGTAAGGATGCCGAGACGGGCGAAATAGTGGCGTCTACGGCATTCCTTGTCCCCTCTTTCGAGGCTTCTAGAGCTGAGCTTCTGGGTATGCCTTTTTCCGAGCCGTTGCATCTGATTAGATATGAAGAGCACTGGAATCCGTACCAGACATTGATGGCCTCGGAGATCTTTGGCCTGTCATCGTCGAAGTCGGATATCAAGATCATGGTAGATGAGGAGATGCGCGACTTTATCCAGCGGGGACTTGGCCATGCTGGGTTTGATGTTGTGGGGCTGGGCGGAGAGGTCGAGAAGGTTAGGCAGACGAAAAGCGATAAGGAGGTGGGCATCTTGAGTGCTGTTAATGAGGGGACTGTGGTTGCTGTAAGGGAGATGAGGAAATGTGAGTGTGATCATGAGAAAGGGCAGCTTCTGGTCCATAGAGCTGATGCGTGCAGGCTTGCGCCCTGAGTTGACGGAGAATGATGTGGTTGAGGTGTTGGACAACACAATGCGGTCTGGAGGACTTGAGCCATTCTTTGATATTGTAGAATTTGGTAAGGCCGGCAACTCAGGAATTCCTGTCAGCTACTGACGAGTTCTTCCATGAAGGCGAAAATGCAGCATTGCCACATGGTGGTGCGAATGGCAGCAGGCAACTACAAGCCGATGACTTTGTCTTGATAGACGTCGGGTAAGATAAGGCACTCCTAAGCTTATTCATGGCTAACCATCAATGTAGATCACATCTATACGGCTATTCCTCGGACATCTGCCGCACCTTCTTTCCTCCGTTCTTTTCGAAGCATGATGATGAGGAGGCGATGTCGCCAAAGGTGAAGAAAATGATCGAGGTACGTCCGGCTGTCCGACTTCTTGAGTGAAGATCAGGTGTCAATCACGCTGAACTTTTCCTCTAGGTCTGGCATGTTGTGCTAGACGCGCAGTCAGCATCAATGACCAAGTTTGTGGAAGGCTCCACCGCCGCCTCAGTTGATCTGGCCGCGCGAGGCGTTATCGAGGACGCCGGCTACGGCGAGGGTTTCACGCATCGTGTGGGCCACGGAATCGGGATCAAAGGTACGAAGACACTACTTAGACTTGGTACCGTGCTAACAGAGTGCCGTAGCTCATGAATCTCCGTATCTGAACAAAGGCAACGTCAACACCACGCTCAAAGCTGGCATGGTCTTCACCTCGGAGCCGGGCATCTATATCTGGAATGAGTTTGGGGTGAGGCATGAGGACGTTTATCTTGTGAAGAAGGATGGCGTGCCGGAGTTGTTGACGGGGAAGAGGGCGGAGTCGCCGTGGGATCCTTGAGTGGTGTTCTCGGTTCTTCTGGAGAGGGTGAGAGGAACGTTATATGGTGGGGAAACTGGCTGGGTACTTAGAGTCGTTCTGCGCTTGTAAATAGAAAAGAACGTGCACCACATGAACCCACCCCAAAGGGAAGGTGCTCAGAGCCCGACTCGGGAGTACATTCTACCTCTAGTAATCTCGATATGGTTCACATTGTTCAAGGTCACACACATCTTAGCCGGCCGATTCGGGAAGTGGGGCCGGCCGAACCTCCCGCTCGCCCGTCCCGCACCCTGTCCAACGGTCCAACAGACTTCCCGAGTTTGGCGCAACCGTTGTGTGACTAGCTACAGCCTCCCCGGTCCGCCTGCTATCCCCACCCGCTAGGAAAGGGCCTGAAGGCGACCACCTGCCCGAATGGGCTGGACCTGCAGTTCCAACGGTCACACGAGTGACGAGAACCGTTCTCTGGTGAAAATGGTGAAAGCTGGGTGGGCTTCGGCAGATACTTTTAGGCGCTTATCTCTCTTTTTTTGTCCGGACGAAACTCCTCATCTCGTCTCTTTGATTCACTCTCTATCTTTTTGGACTTTGTGTTTTGCTTGCTTTCTGTATGAATCATGGCTGAGAACCCGACCTCTGCACAGCCCGCGCGCTCAGCGTCCGGCTCACCGCTCTCGCAGTCGGCGGGTCAGACGTTCGCGAACGTGGAAGAGGGTGCTGGGACGGTGGCTGCAGAACCCACGGCTGAGGTATGTATCTCTCACTCTATGTGGACCAGAATTGGTTAGAATTACCATCGACTGACCTTTGATCATCTAATAATAAAAGCGAAGCTCGGATGCAGACAGCAATTACTACAGCGATGCCGAGTCGGACACGACGTCGCTGACCTCGAGTGTCACGGATTATGTGTATGAGAATGGGAGGAGGTATCATGCGTTTCAACCGGTGGGTGGCTTGAACGTTCCTTTGTCAGGGAGTGAGGTACAGACAGGCTGATTTTGAAACTGTGTAGGGCAAGTATACGTATGCCGAAGTGATGCCCGGGGCTGCTGAGCAGTGACTGATGGACAATAGAATGCCGAATGACGAGGACGAGAAAGACAGGCTTGATTTGGTATGTTCTCGAATCCAGTCTTTGCTGATCTCAGTGTTTAACAATTCATAGGCGCATCATGTGTGAGGCCCCTCGATATCACGCCTACATTCTTCCCACTGACGACTCCTTCAAGCTTCCTCCTCATGGCCAAGGGAGCGTTGCATCTTGCGCCGTTGAAAGATCCGCAGACCATAATCGACCTGGGAACGGGCACGGGTATCTGGGCACTGGACATGGCCGAGTACGTCGTCCAGTTTGTCTGATACGAGGATGTGGTTCACTAACCCTCATAGCCTCTATCCCTCTGCCCGCGTCATAGGGACCGATTTGAGCGCCATCCAGCCGCGATGGGTAGCGCCGAACTTGGAGTTCTTCATTGATGATTTTGAGCAGGAGTGGACGTATAAGAAAGATTACTTTGACTATGTGCATGCGAGGACTATTGCTGGGTATCTCATGATTGCTCAGGGAATGCGATACGCAGGCACTGACCAGATTCTTTAGCTGTGTGAGTGATTGGCCAAGATTAATGCATAGGATTTTCGAGTAAGTTTGCATGCACATCCGGTGGTGGGAATAATGATGGAAAAGCTGACTACCATGGGTGCAAGACATACAAAGCCAGGGGGCTGGTATGAGCAACAAGAAGGTAACATACTCCCCCCTTGACAACTGATGGAGGATGCAGCTAACGAGACAGTTGCAATCTGGTGCTGGAGCGACGACGGCAGCCTCGAACCCGACACACCATACATGCACTTGTCCGTCCCCTTCCTCCCTCCTCCGTCCACCAAAAACCCACTAACCCTCCCCCCTAGCCTCGAAGCGCTCAACGGCGCGGCCGACTCCACCGGGCGACCCCTCAACATCGCCGACAAGATCAAAGGCTGGATGAGCGACGCGGGGTTCATCAACGTGACCGAGAAGATCTTCATGGTGCCCTGGGCGCCGTGGCCGAAAGACCCGGCACTGAAGGATCTGGGTAAATACCAGTTCGCGAACGCGCTGAATGCTGTTGAGGCGTACTCTCTTGCGCTGTTCACGCGTGTTCTGGGATGGAGCGATGAGAAGGCGAAGTTGACCCAGGCGCTGGTGAAAGAGCAGCTTAAGAAGAAGAGCTTGCATGCTTATGGGAAGGTGTAAGTTTGCTCGTTTTCTTAAAATGCTTTTTGGCGCCTTTGACACGGCTGGAGATGCTCTTGCAGCAGCGTGGGTGTGCGAGAGTCTGCTTGGCTCATGGGATCTAGATACTTTGTCTACGGACAGAAACCGGAGACGGCGACGACTAGTACGTGATACCATGGGCATGGCTGGGGAGTTGAGTGGGAAAAGTTGACAAGCAAGACCTTGTGCACGTGGAGTCTTCATTTGTTGGTTGAAGGAAGGATCTGCAATGATTGGTCACGAATCTACAAGTTTGAATCACACATAGTAGACTGATATTTGCGAGCACAATATATCACTGAAACACTTGCTTGAGCATTTCTCAGTGCCACATGACGATCGTGCTAACGTATTATCTTCCGAACGATAGACAAAGCTATATTAACACAGGCTCGTAGTAAGATGACTCTAGACTCTAGTGTGTATAACAAAGCTGTATCCGCCTATTCTGCTCCCCGTATATGGCACCCATCACAATTCATCTCACAACTTCTCGGAGAGCTCCTCCCCCGGCTGCTGATGCCCCACTGGCTCCTGGTGTCCCACCGCATCATGACCATGATCATGACCATGCTGCCCCTCCGTGCCCGGCATCATCGGAAACGTCGTAACATGCGGCACGGTGACCTTCTCCGCATCCCCCAGACTCGCTCTATTAGCACCGGGATCCACGCCCTCAACATGATCCTCATCGCCATCGACATAAAACGGAGCTTCCAGACCCAACCCCGGCGGCGGAGAAATCCAATTAATAATCAACGTCGCCGCAAAACTGATCACCGTGCCGATAATAAACGTCAAGTTATACAGCCTCAACCAGCCCTCGGCGATATCATACCCGCCCGCGTTGGCGATCATGCCGGGCATCAGTGGCCACACCCCTGTCCCGAAGGCGACGAAGCCCCGCCAGTTGAAGCCTCGGCTGTACCAGTAGATGGAGCTGGAGTCCCCGCGGTACAGGTCGCAGAGACGGAGCTTGCAACGTCGGACGACGAGGTAGTCGCCTAGCATTACCCCTGTTAGAGGTGCCATGAAGATCCCGAATCCGCTGAGGACGGCGAGGAAGCGTGCGGCGCTGGATACGAGTGTCCAGGGTTGGCAGCAGATCCCGATCACGATCATGATGTAGGATCCCCGGCGGATGTTGATCCAGCGCGGAGCGAGACCGGCCATGTCCATCCCGCAGGAGACTGGGAGGTGTTAGTTACCTAGTGAGGAGGATGCGGGAGGGATGGAGGGAGGGATGTATACCGGAGTTGAGAACGACGGTGATGGCGAGTTGTGAGAGGACGAGCCCTATGGAGGCGAAGAAAACCCCCGCTCGTGCCCCGGGGGAGTTGCCGTAGTGCGCTTGGATGACGGGGAGCAAGTTGATTGGGTTCCAGATGATGGTCGAGCTTCCGAGGATCGAGACTGAGCAGCTATGAGTGTGTTAGATGGTGAGTTTGTGCGTTTGGAGGAGGGAGTAATGTACCTGGTGACGATGACGCCGATCAAAGCGGTTATCGTGATGCTGACGGGTGCGAACAGCATCTGTGACAGAGTAGGTGCGCCGCGGCGGTTGGCGTACCCTGGCCAGACGATTAGTTCAGGGTGTCCAAGGCGTTGAAGATGTGAGGTTCTTACTCGTCCAGTCACTCTGCCCGAGACATCCAGAGCCCCAGCTGCTACGGTCAGTACAATCCGAAAAACATAAGTGTAAACTACAAACCTTCCAATCACTAAAACCAGTCAGCATGTTTCCTGGACAACATCAAACAACGAAACACTTACGCGCAGTAATCCCATACATGACACCCCAGCCCACATTCGGCGCCGTGGCCTTCTCATGGAACAGCGGGCCGCCTCCTCCATTAGTCTTGACGGCCCAGATGAGCATCCCAAACATAGTCCCGATGAAACCAACAAAGCTGGCGATGAACGGCTTCTGCATCTTCTCCGGCGGGATCAGACACAGCACCGCAAAGAGCAGGAACACGATCCAGAACCCGATGAAGTCATTCTTGGCGAGGTGTGAACTGCCGGGGAATTCTTCGTTTAAGGAACCGTCGTTGAAGCCGGTGATGATAGCCCCGATGAGGGCGTGCATTGCTTGGCCGCCCCCTGTGTTATTGTCAGTCGTTGTTCATGAACTATGTATGCCGGGGAGCTGTCTCGGGGGATGGTGTAGGGCAGGAGAGTGAGGAAGCTGGCTTACAGTAGATTTGCATGCCCGACCACATGCAAGCCACGAAGCAGCGGATAATGACGGGGATATACGCGCCGCGCATGCCGTAGGTGAAGCGACTGGAGACTGTGAAGCCGATGTGGTGGACTTCGCCCATCCACCCGCAAGAGATGGCTAGGAGGCCGGTGATGACGCCGCCGATGGTCACGCATATCATTGCCTCTTGCGCATTTAACCCGTAGGACAGCATGGTGGAACCAATGGTCCAGGCGGAAACACATGATCCCGAGACCCTAGTGTTGTAAGTGGGTCAGATATCGATAAGACGAAGGTAACACATATTAATTGTGTTTGGGCAGAGGAGGGGCGTAGGTAGAAACAGCAATTGGCTTTCGGAGGAGCTCAGAGCACAGTACTTACGACCAATAGCCACAGTATCCCCAGATACCCCAAGTGCGACGGTCTTTCGGAATGGGAATCAAGTCTCTGTTGCACCAGACATCGTTGACATACTTCGCGTCGGGATCGACCGGCCTGCATGAAATACCGCATCAGGAGACATCCCCAACTCCAACACCCCCGCAAGAACTTACACCTCGAGGCGCTTCGCCCAGTACGCGACTCCTTTCTTCTCTTCCGCCATTGTCGAGTTTTCCTTGCCAGCAGTAGTTGACACACAATGGCAGTTGACTTGGAACGTTCTGGGTGCGCACCTCGATCAAGTTATCATTATGCGTCGGCGGCACAGACCGACACTTTATGCCCACCGCCACCCCACCACCCACTTCTGCTTCGTATCGCCATTGACTGATCGTATCTTATCCCTTATCGGAAGTTCTGCAGGGATTACGTGCAACTATCCCTGCTGGCTCTGTGCCGGACTGATTTAGCGCCAAGATATACAGAGGGATGTGGCCTCGGCAGTCGTTCTCGGCGTGGGGACACCCCCAAATAGGGAGTAGGTGTACCGGCTATCCCCGGATCAAATTGCGAGAGATAGAGAGGACGGATGAGATAAGGAGAAAAGTGGACGCTTGATAACATGAGAAAGAGAAGGAGATATCATGAAAAAAAGATTAAAAGGACTGTGGATTCTCAGAGCCAATGGCTGGTAAAAGACTGTATCCGACGGATATTCCTCGGGATCAATGCATATTCGCAGCTTTTAGCAACTGCCAGATCCACTGCTGCAGAAGTACTTAAAACAGTCGATGTCAATAATGGACGCACAAGAAAGATCGGTATGGGATTAATCGGACCCCATTCTTCAAGATCCTTGTCAACCGATACATGCACAGTAGTACGCGTAGCTTCGCACGTAGTAGTTCTAGAAACACTCTTCGCGATGACCTTCCCACCCTTTTAAGCAAGGTCATCAGCGATAGGCATCCTGTTACATAAACAAAGTTCAGAAGCGTCCGCGAGAGGAAAGCGGAGCGTCGGCCGATCCGATAGCCAATTTCGGCGGAGTGCACTCCTAGCCCCCTTTGCGCCAAGGTGGAACTTCCGAGACTCGGCCACACGGTGCCGCACCTCACGCCCCAATCTTATCTGGAGCCCTATCATCGTACGATCTCTAATCTTTGACTGGGAGACTGGGGCTTCCGACGATCCCTGATAAGCTGTGAAACGGACCTTCCATTCTCATCCCCACGTGGAACTTTTTGGCCATTATTGTGAACGTTTGACAGCATCAGCCATGCCGTCCGTCGCAGAGTTGCCACAGGAGAACCCGGTCCCGATCATCGACTTCGCGCGCTTCTTGAACCCCGCTTCGCCCGAGGAAAGGGTCGCGGCCGCGAATGATATCTTCGAAGCCTTCCGCACAGTTGGTTTCGTTTATCTCGTCAACCATGGCATCCCCCTAGACAAGATTGCCCAGGCGTTCGAGATGGTACGTCTTATATCAACAGCGTTAGACAACCACTTCCTAACCACTTCACATTAGAGCAAACGCTTCTTCGACCTGCCCCTCGAGGAGAAGATGAAATGCCCGCATCCGCCCTCGGGGTCCTACCACCGGGGGTACAGCGGGGTGGGTCGGGAAAAAGTCGTGCAGATGGTGTTCGACGAAGAATCGATCCAAAAACTGCGCAAAGCGCCCGACGTCAAAGAATCCTTCGAGTGCTCGAAAGAAGAAGACCCGAAATACCCCAACCTATGGCCCGACCCAGCCGCCATCCCGGGCTTCCGCGAGTTCTGCCTCGACTACTACTGGACGGCGCGAAAGACGCAGATGAATATCTTGCACGCTATCGCGCTGGGCATGGGCCTGCCTGAGGATTTCTTTGATCAGTTCCATACTGAGGCCCAGAACCAGCTCCGGCTCTTGCATTATCTGAGTGTGGAAGAGAGTGCCCTAAGGACGGGAGAGAAGGAGCGCATTGCGGCGCATTCGGACTTTGGGGTTCTGACGATGCTCGTCCAGGATGAGTGCGGCGGTCTGGAGGTTGAGGACTCGAAGCGGCCCGGTGTTTTCGTCCCGGCACCCCCGGTCAAGGACTCGATTATCGTGAACATCGGCGATCTGCTGATGAGATGGCCAGTCCTGCCCCCGCCTGCTTTCGCCCCATGTTTATTTGACCCCATCGGAGGCTCCATTCGCTAACAACAGCTTGCTTGCAGGAGCAACGACAAGCTCAAATCAACCGTGCACCGGGTGCGCGCGCCGCCGCTGCAGAAGGACCTGACGGAGAAGGAGGACGGGACGAAAGTGCGCATGACGCGGCCGCGGTACTCGATACCGTATTTCTGTGGCGCGGATCGGAATACGGTTGTTGAGGCCCTGCCGGGGTGCTGGAGCGAGGAGAATCCCAAGAAATATGAGCCGGTTACCGCGTGGGAGTATAATGAGATGAGGCTGAATGCTACGTATTGATGATGTTTCTTATTTTGCTTGCTTTTCAGCTGCGGTAGAGCAAGTTTCTCGGCAGTTCGTGATATCAATGCAAGCAAGCTCCTGGCCGTACGGTGACTTGAACGCGTCATGCGGAAGGCTTGCAGCAGTAAAGACCCAAGCGGCCAATCTCTAACAGCACATTGGAATCACATTCACGCGCGTTCACCCATTCCCCGGCAGAGTTTCACAACTCCCTCTCCCCTCCCTTCTCTTCCCCGAAATGACTCACCTATTTCAGTCTAATGCCGTTGCTTGATTGCGCCAAATTAACAACCTGGAAGTTTAGCAGTGTTTGCTACACCCCTTACCCCTCACCTGAGTCACCTCTCATTTCACCTGACGTAAAGGGTGGATTCTACGGGGCCGCGGGGAGCAAACTTCAAGCAAACCTTGGGAAAGGTGCATGAATTGTGTCATCTGCCCTCTGGCCCTGCTGTATATCTTTTGGGGGGCTTCTGCAAGTTTGTGATAATGGGGTCGTTGATTGCTGTGTATATAACGTGGTGTATATAGTGTCTTATATATATTGTTGTGTGTGGATTCTGCCCCTGTTCTGTTGCTCTCATTCTCGTTCGTCCTGTGTACTTCTTTCAACACTTTGAAACTATTTCTCTATCTATATATATCTATATGTACTTTGGCCGCATCTTGGAAACACATACACATACAAGCATGCGCCACATTGAGCAAGATCATGAGTCCACTAGAAGCACTCTTCACCAGCCACCTTGTTGGCTTCTATCTTCATCCCGTCTTACATCGGCGTCACACGCAACCGGCGTCAACCTCTTGTCAGAAAGCCAACAATCCAGAAATACATTAAACCACGCTTGTCTGCACACCATCATGGCCGACTACACGGATCCTCTTGGAATGCCACGGACACCTACTGCGGGCGTCTGAGACCATTTTCAAAGCTTTCACGTCAATCGACTACAATGGCCATCAGTCGGGCCCTAGTGAGATCCAGGTTGGAATCCTCCAAAGGTTCATGCTCGCCTTGGCTTTGTCATAGCACGACCGACGGCGTTGTTGAAGCTTCCGGGCTGCAAACGTTACGACCTCCTTTTTGATCTTGCATCCGAAGATGCAAGCCAAGTAGATTGGCACATCTCGCAATACGAAAGGGCACAGATCATGCACGCGAAGCTGAAACAATACGGTGGACATCCGATCGACGGCCTCGATGAGGATGCATACGTTGATCCTCTTGTGCATGCTACAAATGAGTGACTGTCCGGATCAAGGCAGCCGTTAAATCCTAAACGGCTGCCAGATTAAATCCATAAGGTGTAGCTGGCATCCGGGCCCTTCACCACACGGGACTTCTTCGCATACAAAGTAACCTGGGATGTGGACAATGGAAGGTTTCCGAACTGTCGTCTGGGCTACTTGCTCTGGTGTATCGACACTCTCTCTGAACAGAGTTTACTGCCCTCATCGCCATAAGTGTGGGACTTGCCACAATTCTTCCCACTCCCTCAACTTCTCAACGCCCCCTCAGGGGCAAGCCTGCATTTATCCAAGCACTTGCTGCACTCACCGCTACAAGTGTACGTCCAGCCACCATTTCTCGCACTCCTGCCACTTCTCCACAACCCTCGCAGGGGCAAGCCTACATTCAAGTGGAACACTATCATTGCGCCCGACGGCGATGTTACGGTGCTCGGAGCGGACTATTCCTACAGAGCGTCCAGCGTACCTGTGTCAATTGCGTCCAAACTTTTCAGGGAAGTGCTCGAGGGCGCGGTACTCCTTGATCACAGGCAAGGCACAAAAGTCTTCTCCAGTCTTCCTATTTTTAGCTGGCGTGGTCCAGCGCCCAAAACAAATACAAAACCCGTGTCCTTCCTTTTTACCCTTCCTCCTCCTCTCTCAGCGCTGCTGTGGTCGAGCGGTTGCCACTTCTCACTACCTTCGCGGGGCTGCCACGCCTCTCAACCGGCGTCATCTTTCCGACGACGTCGTATTTCGGGACACTCTATGATCGTCCCCTACAGAAAAATAGCAAGGCTCTTACGTGGCGTCTCTTGTTCCTGAACCTCCCTTGTTAGTTGTCTGCTCCCCATCATAAGTCGTCAATAAGAGGGCGGCAACGGCCCCATCGACGTCGTCGACCACTAGAACGATCCCCACAAGCAACGGAGAGTGTTTACTGCAAGTCGGCGCTCGGGAAAGGGATTTCGCGAAATACCAGATGGTCAAAGGGCAACGACTAGAAGAAGTCCCCGTGTTTCGGGAAATGTTGAAAGAGGGTGCGGTGGTCGTATATCTGCCGCCGCCGGGAACTAGCCTCCGACAAGCGACCGGAGTACCTTCGAGCCTGCTTGACATGGTCAATAGGTTTGATAATACTGACAAACGATGGCGGGACAAGGCCGCAGGAAGGAACGTTGATGGGGAAGATTTCGTTTGGTGCGCGTACGTCGCGAAGCTCGTCGTCCCGGCGGCTTAGGAAGTTGGTGTTGGTGGCACACAGTCGAGAAACGATTTGGGCAAGCTCAACGAAATACCAAGTCAAGACATTGAAACCCTATTCTCTGATGCTCTCATCGGAATTGCCGATACAGTCTACTTGCTTTCTGCAGGGTTATATCCAGGACACTCCAAGTCCCTATAACACCAGTAGCCCTGCACCTTGCCAAAGTCCGCATATCTAGCTCTAACATCAATGCCATCAATAATCTTCATCTCCTCCTCTCCAAGCGTCTCACCAGCGCCCTTAAGATTCTCCACCAGGCGCTCTTTCGTCACCGTCTTCGGGATCACGCTCGTGCCCCTCGTCAGCGCCCACGCGATACACACCTGGGCGGGGGTCTTGCCGGTCTTCTGCGCCACCTGCACGACGGCCGGGTGCTCCAGGGTATTCGGTTCCTTGGCGCCCTTGTAGTTCTGGTTTCCGAACGGCGAGTACGCTGTGACGTGGATGCCCAGCTTCTTATGCAGCGCGAGGAACTCGTGCTGCGGCAGGTAAGGGTGCAGCTCCATCTGGTGCACGGCCGGCTGGATGCTGCAGTGCGCGAGCAGGTCCTCGAGCTCGGAGCGGCAGAAGTTCGAGATCCCGATCGCTTTCACTTTGCCGCTGGCTACGAGCTTCTCCATGGCGGCCCAGGTGTCGCAGTATGAGATCGGCAGCACGGTCATGTTCCCGTTGGCGTCTTTGCCGTTCGCTGCTGGGTAGTGCATGAGATACAGATCTAGGTAGCCGACGCCGAGTTCAGCGAGAGTCTTTTCCAAGGCTTTTGGCACATCGTCGGGATGATGTCTGCATTGGCCATCAGTAAGCCCGCCCCTTATCATTGGATTGTCAGAAACAAACGGCCAAAACGTACTCTGAGTTCCACAGTTTGCTCGTCACCCAGATCTGCTCCCTTGGCACGCCGCTCTTCTTGATCCCCTCGCCCACCTCGCTCTCATTGCCGTAGATGGCCGCGCAGTCGATGTGCCGGTAACCCAGCTTCAGCGCCTCTTCGACGGCCGTCGCGACAGCGCCTTTGGGGCTTTGCCAGGTGCCAAGCCCGAAGGCCGGCATGGACGCGCCGCTGTTCAGTGTGAAGGAGGAGACCATGTTGGTGAAAGCAAGGTGCGTACTTGAGGGAACGACTGAAAAAGATGCAATTGGTTAAAATGGCCTGAAGAAAGAGGACGTTGATTGTTGCGCAGAAGCGACGGCGGGAATATGGAAGGTGGGGAGGTTCGGAACTTCCGCGCCGGGCCTACAAGTTTAGCGGCGCGCTTTGCCGCGGCAGTCTTTCTTTTGTCCGCCTTAGCTCCTATGTCCTAAGATAAGGTGTTCCACAAATTAATGAATGAAGCGCCGACGTCTAGCATCTTACCTTTTTTCCCGGTGCTTTTGTTTCGTGCTTGACCTAAGACAAGGGGGAAGGCATGTGATGTCTTCAAGAGGTGCGTCCAGTTACTAAAATGATTCCTGAGAGCAGTTCTCTTCAAGGATACTATGATGCCTCCCGATATACCGTACATAGCCAAACTATGGGACCGGGACACCCGGTGTACTACATACTCGAGCGGACCGTCGCCACCATCCTCTGACAGAACGTCCAAGCCTTCAGCTCCTCGTCCTCATTCTTTGCCAAGGGCCCCAACTCTTCTTTCTTACATCCCTTGTAACGGTTCGTCCAGCCCCAGACCGGCTTCCAGTACTCACCATGGATATCCTTTTCATGCACGTCGTCGCTGGTTGCCAGCCAGACCTGCGTCTTTGCAGCATCTTCCGGCGTATTGCCCAGATACGTGATAAGAGTCTTCATGACAGTCTCGATCACGCGGATCACACGGCTTGGGCTTCCTGCTCCGAGGGCGGTTGAACCTACTGCGCCTATTGCACAAGGGAGGAGTGATTAGCGCGTGATTTATAGTTAGATGTCGAAGGCGTGGTAATACCTGGGTGACAAGCATTGATGAAAACGTTCTGCGCGCCACTGTCCCGGACGATTCGGTCCAGCGGGCGCATGATGTAGATGAAACCTAGTTTACTAATGAAGTAGTTATCGCTGGCCCGCTTGAGGTCCGTAAAAGTATTCCCAGATGGCGTCTGCTTCTCCAATTCGTTCCAATTGATGGGCTTTTTGCGACCTTTGTGGGCGTCCGAGTTGACGAGAACTACCCGCGCATCGCCCTGTAGAGAAGCCGTCCGTTCAATGAGATCTGTATTACAATAATTCAGACAAGGTAAAATAAATTCCGCGATCCATATGACGTACCCAACAACTCTGTCACAAACGCAAAATGCCCTAGACAGTTGGTGGCAAAGGTAATCTCGACACCATCCACACTCATCGTCGGCACGTGGGAGACCATTCCAGCGTTGGCGATGAGGATATCAAGCCGTTTGACGTTCTGCTTGAAAGCTCTGGCGCTCTCAATCGATCCTTGCACGCTGGACAGATCCAGTTGATGGAAGTGGATGTTGGCCCTGCATGATTGCGGCAGGTCTTTAGTTGCGCTCTGCAGAGCTGCTTCCACTTTCTGTTGGTTGCGAGAGCAGACGTAGACGGTGCAGTTCTTCTGCGCTAGGAAGAGCGTGGTATATAGACCGATTGTTGCGGCGCCTCTGGTCAAAGTATGGAAGTTAGTTTGATCCGGTCGCGTGCGTAGAGCGGGGTTATGGAAGGCTAAGATGGAGCTTCACCCGGTGACTATGGCGACTTTGCCTGTCAAGTCTGGCAGACTGGCGAGGAACCCCTCTCTCGTGTCCAACGTGTCCATAGCCTTCGAATATTTGCTGTATCTATTGTAGTGAGCTAATGATGCCAAAACCTGTTGGTATTGGATATCTTTCCCATGGCGTTGAGGTGGATTTTGGCTTTGTTTCACGCCAGCAGTCTGAAACGGCACACGATCCCTCAAGGAAGGCTGCAAACAGCTGTCAGCACATTTGAGCACGTCATAGCATATCTCAGACCGACCAATTGACTCCTATGACGAACACAGTCCTAGATGAGTGAATAATACAGCTATTTGCTAAGTCATGCCCCCCCCCCCCCCCCTTCACATACGGCTTAATAAGTGACATCCCTACCACAGTAGTTTAACAAGACATGTCTTTATCGTACATTGTGTCCTCTTTTACCCATACTGTTATTTTACCGTAAGTTCAAATTATATGTGTTCTACTATCATAATCAGACCAGAAAGTAGATACTATCATATAACTTACCTGACTAGAGTATGATGTCCTAAATAAATAAAAATAAGGCTGAAATTCAGATAAGGATAACCTTTTCTAACACAATAAAGGTAAAGCTTATTATCCTATGATATATAGTTGTTTGAAAGGAGTTCTATCATCTAAATAAATACAGTAAGATTTTATATAAAGTGGTTTACAAGGATAAAAACTGTTCCTTTTGTATTAAAGTTAATTTTAACTTTGTTTTAAATATTAAAACAGTTATAAAGTATATTGTTTATACCTATAACCTTTTTGTTCATTAAAAGTTTTAATAAAGTAATTTAATACAGTTTTTACTAGATTATTATTACTTGTATATTAAGGATAATCAAAAGGTAAAGTTAAAGATAATTTAAACCTTTAAAAGGATTTAATATAACTATTAGATTAACTATTATTAAAACTAATATATCTGTAGAAAAAAAAGGTTTTAAATCAAAGGTATTAAAATTATTAACTTTTTCTTTATTAAAATGTTTTTAAAATAAATTAATAACTTTTATCATTATAATAAAGATATAATTAAAGTTAAATTATAGATTAACTGTTTTTTATATTATTTCCAGGTTTTATATATAACTTAAATAACTTTAAAACATTGTTAACCATTTGTTATACTTAATACTTATTATATAAAAAGCTGTTTTCATATAATATTTATAGTAATATGTATTTTTAATATTAAAAAATATCTTTTTTCTATTATATAAACTTTTATATTAATTAAAAACAAAACTTGTTAAATATAGTTTATATAATTATTATAAAAAAGTTTTAATAACTTTTTAAAATAAAATAAAAAACAGGTATTTATTAATAACTATAATAAAGGTCTTATTATAATAATAAAAAAGGTTTTTTTAAAAGTTATATATTTTTATTATTTATAATATCTTATAATTAATATGTAAAAAAATATAATAAAAAGGTTATGGATATTTTTATATGTTTAATCAAGATTAAAACAAAAGAAATAATCAATATTATTATGATAAAGTTAAAAAAGTTAAATATTATAATAGTAAAATATGTAAAAAAAGATTTTTTCAATTATTTAAACTAATTATATTTTTTATAACCTTGATTTAAACATATTACTTTTAACCTTATCAAGTTATTAAATAGTTTATAAAATAAAAATAACAATAATAATATTAAAAGCTTATTAATTTTAAATATATTAAAAAAGATTTAAACCTTTGTTATAAAGGTTATATATTAATAACAACAATAAATAATAAGTAAAAAATATCTATTCTTTTTCTTAATAATAAAAATAGTTTTTTAAACCTAATATTAATTTAATTAAAGTTATAATACTATTTTGATCTTTAAGGATATAATAAAGGTTTTTAATATAATTAAAAAGTTAAATCCTAATACTAAAAAGATATAAAAATAATTAATAAATCTATAAATCTATATCTATAGTTATAAAGAATGGTAATCTTTATAACTTTTATATTAATATGTTTTTAAAACTTACTTGTTTTAAAAAAACAACCTGTATAAAAAGGTTAATAAAACTTATTTATAGATAATATTAAAGTTATATTAAAAAACCTATAATCAAATAATAAACCTATTAATAACAAATAACTCGTTTAAAAATCAATGTTTTCAGGTTCTTTACCTAGTTAAGTAATATAAACAATTAAAGAAATAACAAATATAAAAAAAGAAAACTAATAAAAAAACTTTAAAATATTTTTACTATGATTAAAGTAATTATAATTATTAAAACTATATCTAGTTATATATATATATATTTTAATAATAAACCAGATAACTTTTTATTCTATATTAATTTAAATAACTTTAATATTTCTATAAAAAGCTTTTAAACTGTAACTAATAAACTTGAAAACAGGTTTAAAATAAAAGAAAATAAACAAATAACCAATATGTAAAAAAGATATATAATACCTGTTTCTAGATTTATATTTAAGATAAAACAAACATAGATATCTTTTAACTATATAACAAGTTTAAACAGGTTAAATTCTGATAAATATACTATATAAATAGTTTTTATAATAGTTTCTTTATTAGATAAAGAGTTATCTAAGTTATTTTACAATTAAATATCTTTTAAAAATATTATTTATAATACTTATAAAGTAGTTAAATATATAAAAACCTAATAAAGTTAATATTTTAAATATTTATAATATAAGTTAAAGTTTAAGGTTATATATAAAGTAAAACATGTTTATAAACAGTTTAATAAACATAAAAAAAAATTATTATTAAAGTTTAAAGTATCTAACTTTTTTTAATGTTATTATTACTTTTTAAAGTTATTAAAGCTTTTTAAACTATTAACTTATAATAAGTTATTAATATATAACAAGTTATTAACTTTAAATAAAACCTTATTTTAAATTAATTTATTATTAAAATTGTATTTATTGTTTTTAATCAAATTATAACCATTTTAATTATTATAATATCTATCTTGTTATTAAGTAATAATAAGGTTAATAATAATATTAATAAAAAAATAGATAATAAAATAAAAAAACTATTTTTATCTTTATTATTAAAGAATTTATAAATAATTATAAAACTTATTAAATATAAATAAAAAAAACCTTATTATCATGTTTTAATTTAATAACTTTAAGTTTAATAAAATATATAAAAAGTAAAAATATAAAAAATAAAAAATAAGATTAAAACAATATATATAGATAATAACCTAAAAACAAAGTATTAGAAAAACAGATTAAATAATCCTATATATAAATATACAAGTTAAATGTTTTTTAATATATAACTTTTTTATAAAATAAGATAAGGTTATTAAAGAATGTAATAAATAATATTGTTTTTAATTTAATCTGATTTATAATAATAATTAATCTAATAAAAAAATAAAAAAAAATATATAACTTTAAAAAAAACTTTATTTTAATCTTTTTTATATAAAATCCTTGTAAAGACAAGAGTATAATAAATAGTAACTAGTAATTATATATTAGAAAAAAAATATAAAGATATAAAAAAGGGTAAAAATAATAAGAAAAAAAAGGTTTAAATATAAAGTTTTAATTAAGTTTTATTTAAAAAATTTAATTAAGTTTATTAAAATTTTCTATTAAAAGATTATTCTAGTTAGATAATAATAAATTTTATAATTAAATAATAAATTTATTAAAGAATACCTATTAATTTACTTAATAATTATTAATTTTTTATATATAATATGTTAAAATAATTAAAAATAAATAGATAGCTATTAAATCAAGTAGGAAAATAGGTAAAAAGACATGCTATAAAGAAAATACTGTTATAAAACAATAAGAATAAAACCTTTATACAGGTTATTATATAAAGAAATCATATAGAAAACTATATAAAGAAATTACTTATTTAAAACAAAAAACAAACATTAGTAAAACAGATTCTAAATTTATTATTTAATATATTTCTCTTTTTTAACTATAAAAAAAAGCTTTTATCTTTTTTCCAGAATATAAAACATTAAAGAAACATTGTTTTATTCTGTTAAAGCTTAGATTAAGTTATATGATCCTGGTATAAAAGTATAAAAAGTTAAACTTATAAGGTTTATTAAGTAAATATAAGTTTAATAAAGTAATATTTAAATATATTAAATTGTATACAAATAACTAATAAACATAAATACCATTAAACTTAAAATTATAACTGTTATTTCTGTTAAAAAAAGTATTTATCTTTTTATCTTATAGATAAAATCTTATCTTTTTATAAACTTTAATATTATAATAAATCATATAATAAAATATATAATCAATGTTTTATTTTTTATTTAAATCAGCTTTTTACAAGCTATATTTATTTAACTTTTTTAAATATAATATTATTATGTTTTTAAACCAGTTAATATAAAATAAAAATAAGGTATTAAATCTTTTAACAAAACCTTTAAGGTTTAAGTTTTTTTTTATAATTATATAAAGCTAATATTAAATAGCTTTTTTTATTTATTACATTTATAACTATTTATTTTTTAAACTAAAAAGCTATTAATATCTTTTTCAACTTAACTTGTAAAAATAGCTTAATAAGATTATTAATAAACATTTCCTTTATACAACAGTATTTCAGTTTGATTATTCTTTATTTTATCAGCTTTTTAATAAAGTTATATTATATTATAATATATTTTATCTTAGTATAAAACTTTAAGTTTTTTAATATAATAATAACTGATTAATTATTTATTAATATCTAGATAAACATCTTTATCTTTTAATTAACTAGGTTTTCTTATTTTAACTTTAACATAATTTGATAAAGTTATATATCCTTTTTTATTATTATAGTTATAATAATATATTTTACCTTAATGATAAAGGTTATAATTAATTATTACTTAATGCTTTTTCAAGATATTAATCTATTGTTTAACATATAAATATAATTTAAAATTAATTATTAATTATCTTGATCACCTTTATACAATGTATCTAAATAGCTTTAAAAGTTTAACTTAATTATATTATCTTTTTTATATAAGATAAAATAATTACAAATGCTATAAAAATAATAATAAACTTTTAATATTATTTTTTTATATTATTTAATTAGATTATAATAATATTATCTTAACTTTAATAATATAAATATAATATTGATATAGGTTTCTATAACTAAGTAATTAAGTTAATTAACAATTGTTAGATATTCTTTAATATCTGTTTTAGGTTTTAAAAATATTTATTTTAATATAATATCATTGTTTTTAGCTAATATACCTATAGATCTTATTTAAGATTTTTAATAATCTTAAAAAATCTTATTAATATATTTAACCTGGTTTAAGATAATTATTTTTATTTTCCTATTATATATTATCTTAATATCTAAAATATAGTTAATCTTACTTATATCTTTGATTTTAAAGGTTTTTTTAACTGTTTTTTAAAGCTTTTAATAGCTTTTAACTTAAAAACAAAAATTAACATATTATTAACATATAAACTAATTATAATATCTCTGTTTTTATAGTAAATAGATTTAACTTAGCTTATAAAGGCTTAAAACCTAACTTTTTTAAAAAGTTGATTATCTTTTAATTCTATAGTTATCTAGATTATTTTAAATTATATAAACCTTTACAAAGTTTTAATATTATTCTTGTTTTTATCTTTAATTCTTTTAATAATTATATGTATATAAGCTTATTAATCTTTATTGTTACATAAATATTATTAAAATCTACCTGATAAATCTTTTAATTATATAATGTTAATAGAATAAATAACATTTAAATTGATTTATATTAAATTATTAAAATAAAAATCTTTTTAAAGTTTGTTTTAAATACTTAGATAAAGTCTTTATCAATTAAATAAGTTTTAAAATGTTTTATTATATATTTATTATTAAGATATTTAACTTTAAAAATCTATTTAAAGTTTATAGATATTCTCTTTAATAATAAGCTGTTTAATAATACTATAACCTAAGTATTATTGCTAATAAATACTATTAACTGTTTTTTAATAACATTTTATTATTGTTTCTCTTATACAAAGTTTATGATAGCTTTTTATATATTATAAGCTTTTTAATGTGTTTTTTTATAATTATTACTGTTATAATAGCTAAAGGTTAATCTGTTTTATTTTAACTTAACTTAAGTTTAATTAGGTAAACAGATTCTTTAACCTTTTTATTAAATATTAAACATCTTTTAAATTAACTGATTATACTATTAATTTCTTAAGTATTCAGTTCTTTTTAAAAATCTATAACAATAAATTTAGTTTTCTACACTTTTATTTTATCAAAGATAACAGGATTCTTATTAAATATCTATCTTTATTCTACTTTAATAATTTTATCTAATATCTTTATAAAAGTTCCTTTAAAAGCTAAACTGTTTAATAACCTAATATAGTTATATAAGGTTATCTATTTTAATAACTTTAACTGATTGTATAATTTATATATTTTGTTTCTATTAAGTTTTATTAATAAGAAAACATTATTTATTACCTGGTAAAAACTGATTATTTTATTATTATTAAAATAGCTATAATAATAATATTAAAGGTTATATTCTTAGTTTTTTTTTATTTTCTTTTAAATTGATTAATATTGTTTTTATTCTTATATTAAAGTTATTTAATATAAATATTATAATTATTTAAATTATTTTAACAATTGATTAAAATGTTATCTAAATTATTTTTAAAATATAATGATTTTCCCTTTAGATAACAATTGTTAACTATTGTTTAACTTGTTATAATTAGATTCTATATTAATTAAACATTGTTTTAATATCTTTTTTAACAAACTGTTTAATTGATATCAGGTTTATTTTAATTATTAAAACATAGAAAACATTATTTAAATAAATCTTTTTCCTTTTTTAAAGGGTTATCTTTATATTTTTTACCTTTATAAAGATTAATTTTACTTGTTTAACAATAGTAATAATGCTTTATAAAGGTTTATAGATAATAAATGTTTTTTAATAGGATATTATATACTAGGTTATTCTTAAATTAATTATCTAATCTAAATCAGATATAAAATCATCTTTTATATTTATAACTGTAAACCAGGCTATTATGTTATTTTAGATCTTAGTTAAATCAGTTATTATAATAATTATTATTGTTAAAGCCTTATTATTTATTGTTATTTTATCTTGTTTAACCTTTTTTTTATCTTAATAAGTTTTTTATCTTTTAATTAACTT
Source organism: Symbiotaphrina buchneri (assembly GCA_001599915.1). Classification (NCBI taxonomy): domain Eukaryota; kingdom Fungi; phylum Ascomycota; order Symbiotaphrinales; family Symbiotaphrinaceae; genus Symbiotaphrina; species Symbiotaphrina buchneri. The sequence goes on along the minus strand of BCIG01000030.1, from coordinate 82,122 downwards.
TTGCCTTTATAAAAAGTTTTTTTATTTATTGTATTTTTAAAATTTAAAAAGGTATTTCTTTTTATAAAGTATATAATCAAATTGGTTTTTAGATTTAAATTCTTTTACTGATTTCCTTTTAATAATAATTATTATCAAAGTTAATTTAAATATTAAATCTTTAAGTTTAAATTCTTTTTTAAACAATTAACTTATTATTTTTTTGTAAAAAATATTTTAATTTTTAAATATTATTCTGATTATTATATATTATAGCTTTAAGCCTTTTAAGAATATTATCAGCTTATTTATATTAATTGGCTTTTTGTTTAAATTAATTTTATTTATTATTAACTATATATTATTAAATCTAGATAATGTTTACAAGATTAACTTTTTGTTTTTAATATAAAACAAATGGTATTCTTAGATAATTAAAGCTAGTTAATCCTTGTTAAATATCTTAAACTTTGTTTAAAGATGTTTTTGTTATTGTTTTATACCTTTTAAAATGTTGTTTATCAGTATGCTATATATTTTAAGGTTAATAATAAATTAATTTATAACTGTTATATTATCTATAATCTATTTAAACTATTTAAAATTGTTTTTATCTTTTTTTTTAAAAAAAAGTAACTTTTTTTGCTTTATAACATTATATAAAAGGCCTATATATATAAATAGATGCTTTATAAACTTATATTATTAAATAAAGTTTTTCTTATTATACTTTAAAAACATTTGTTCTTTAGACATATTATAGTTTCTTGTTGTTATTATGATAATAACAGTTTTTTTCTATAGTTTTTCTTAGATTATAAAAATAAAAACTTTGTTTTTTTTATTTATTAAAGCTATCTTTTAAAACTTATAGCTTTATTTATTATTATCTAAGTTGTTTTAAATAATAAAAACTAAAGCCTAAATAGTTAATAATAACAACTTACTAATTATATATTAAGTTTTTAATTGATTAAAACTAAAAACAAGCCAGGTTTATAATTAGTTAAACCTATAAAGTTTATTAAATAGATATAAGCTTAATAAAATAATATTTAAATATATTAAACTGTATATAAATAATTAATAAATATAAGTATTATTAAACTTAAAACTGTAATTGTTATCTTTGTTAAAAAAGTATTTATCTTTTTATCTTATAGATAAAATCTTATCTTTTTACAAGCTTTAATATTACAGTAAATCATATAATAAAATATATAATCAATGTTTTATCTTTTATTTAAATTAATCTTTTATAGCTATATTTATTTAACCTTTTTAAATATAGTATTATTATATCTCTAAACCAGCTAATATAAAATAGAAATAAAGTATTAAACCTTTTAATAAAACCTTTAAGGTTTAAGTTAAAAGTACAAATTATCTTTTATACCTTTTTTCCTATTATATATATTCTTTTTTACTAAATAGTTATCCTATAACTATTAACAGGTTAAAAAAGATATATAACATGTTTTAAAACGGTTATTAATTACTTATAAAAGCTTTTTAATTATTATAAACATTCTGTTAACAACCTAATTGATTTTCTATATCTAAGCATGAAAAATCAGATTTTAGTTAAAGGTATAACAAAACTTTATATTATGTTTTTCTTGTTAATTATACCTTTATAAACTATTGTGCTGGGGTTGTTAGGGGTAGGTGGATAGCCACCGAATCAGGTAGGAGAATAGGTAGGGAGACATGCTATAGGAAACACTGTGATAAAACAAAGGGAATAAAGCCTTTGTACAGGCTACCACATAGAGAAATCACATAGAAAACCATATAGAGAAATCACCTATCCAAAACAAGGAACAAACGCCAGTAAAACAGGTCCTGAATTCCCTATTCAACATACTCCTCTATCTGATTATCAAAAAAAGAGCTTTTATCCCTTGGAACACAGAACACCAGAGAAACATTGTTCTGTTCTGTTCCGTTGAAGCTTGGACCATATCACATAACATCAGTGCAAAAGCGTAAATTACCTTCTGTACCTTCTGTACCTTTTTCCCTACCATATACATCTCTCCCTTATTAAATGGTCATTCTATATCCATTAACAGGCTAAAAAAAGATATGTAATATGTTCTGGAACGGCCGTCAGCTACTTATAAAAGCTTTCCAATCGCTGTAAACATCCTGTTGACAACCTGATTGATTTCCTATGCCTAGGTATGGAAAATCAGGCCTTAGCTGGGGGTATAGCAAAACTCTGTACCATGTCTCTCCTGCTGGCTGTGCCCTAAGTTATAACCTCCTGAGCTTCAGGTGATGGCCTATCTAAGGCTAAATAACAATTCTTATTATAGTAACAAAGGCCCTTCTCTATATCCTTATATAGGTCAGGACAGTAAGTTTGAATATGATCTAGGATATGGTAATAATAACAGGTATAAGGGTACAAAACCTGGTATCCTCTTTTATAAGCTTTTTGCATATCTGACAATAGGTCAGGCAATATCAATAGACCAGGCATAGGCCTAGCTGGAAAAAGGTCCTTTTATAATGGATATAACTTTGTAAGATCAATATAAACAGCCTCCTTTATGCTATCTTTAAGTGATTTATCAAGATCAGGAACACCATCTTTTACAAGGTTTCTATAAGGTTATCTACCTTCTTATCTAAACTCTCAGCTTCTTGAATAGATACAGGCTCTGATAAAGCTTCTAATTATAATTTAAATTGCTATAGGGTATCATTGGCCATATGCTAGGCCTGTATAAAATCATAGAGCTCCCTGAAATTCAGGTTTGCTGTATTATTTAAATCCATATGGTATTTCTATACCATATTGGCCTGAATGATAATAAGGAACCCTTGCAAAAATCATAGACCTTGGGTATAAGGGTCAAGAATACCCTGATCAACAAGGGTTTATGATTTGGCAGTATTTTTGTGATAGTATTGCTATAGGTTATCTCTTTTGTTTTAGGGAATTTATTTATACTGTTCAAGCTATTAGCAGGAGCTTTGCTGTTGTTTGATGTTATTGCTTTTATATTCATGTATAATATCCTATAAAGGCCTTCTTAGCTATGGACATTCTATTCAGAAATGATCTTGATATACATTCTGATACTCCCTTTGCAATAACACAATAGGCGTTTTACCTTCTTAGCCTCTTTTAGAATATAGTTATTATAAAGATCCCTATATTGTTTTAAGAACTCAGTGATGTTCTTTCTTCTAAAGAACAATATACCTAGGGAGCCTAGATATAGCATCCCCTCTATTATTCATACCTTTAGGGCATTAGCTGATGATAAAACAACGGTATAAACGATGGCTGATATTGGAACAATATATTTAGCAGGAACAGGAGTAGAAGAGGAGGAGGAAGAGGAAGAGGAATCCCTGATGACTTGATTTCAGGATCCTTAGCTATTGGTATCACTTGTTGTTAATAATGAAGCTATCTGGAATTTGAAATATTCTGTTTACATAGAATAAACTTGTAATATGGCTTATAAAATAGCTATAACAAGGTGATGGATGATAGGCCAGAAGTCTTTATTCTTGTCTATCACTGTTTCTGTTATTAATGATAGACCATTCAGTATTATACCTTTATTATCATCATTATCATTATGATATTTATTGAATGATATTTTCCTTTTAACAGGAGGTTTCTGTTGTTGTTGCTTTCCTTGATTCACAACAGGAGGCCTACCGGAGCTACTGTGCCATTGTATGTTTAGGTCCATCATTATTGTTCTGTTGTATTAGCATGATCCTGTATAATTTCCAAAGTTTTAAATTAATCATGTCACCTTTTTTCAAGCTTTAAGCTTGTGTTCTTGGTGTTTTTCAAGGTTTATCCTACCCTTAGCACTAATAGCTATATCAAGGCCTTAAGAAGCGGTATATGTTATTATGCAACAGCTGTATCTTGCAGCAATAGCTATACCTTTATAAGGTTGAATCCTCCAAGGCTACAACAATACAGCTATAATTCTTATCAGTTGGTAAGCCTTCTTAGCGCTTTCCTGCTCCTTATTCTCTTACCATGCGATAACAACGTCCTTGTATAGGTCACCAATGTACTGGGGTTGTTAGGGGTAGGTGGATAGCCACCGAATCAGGTAGGAGAATAGGTAGGGAGATGTGCTATAGGAAACACCATGATAAAACAAAGGGAATAAAGCCTTTGCACAGGCTATCACATAGAGAAATCACATAGAAAACCATATAGAGAAATCACCTATCCAAAACAAGAAACAAACACCAGCAAAACAGGTCCTGAATTCCCTATTCAATGTGTTCCTCTATCTGACTATCAAAAAAAGAGCTTTTATCCCCTGGAGTGCAGAACACCAGAGAAATGTTGTTCTGTTCTGCTCTGCTGAAGCTTAGACCATATCATGTGACGCCGGTACAAAAGCGCAAATCACCTTCTGTGCCTTCTGCACCTTCTGCACCTTCTGCACCTTCTTCCCCACCATACTATAACCTTTTAAGCTTTAGATAATAACTTATTTAAGGTTAAATAATAATCTTTATTATAATAATAAAAGGTTTTCTTTATATCTTTATATAGGTTAAGATAATAAACCTAAATATAGTTTAGAATATAGTAATAATAACAGGTATAAGGATGTAAAACCTAATATCTTTTTTTATAAGCTTTTTATATATCTGATAACAGTTTAACTGATATTAATAAATCATATATCAATCTAAAGGATAGGTATAACTTTATAAGATTAATATAAACAGCTTTCTTTATATTATCCTTAAGTAACATTATTAAAATTAGAAATATTATCTTTTATAAAATCTTTATAAGGTTATCTACCTTTTTATCTAAACTTTTAGCTTTTTAGATAAATATAAGTTTTAATAAAGTTTTTAATTGCAATCTAAATTGTTACAAGGTAGCATTAGCTATATACTAGATCTATATAAAATTATAAAGCTTATTAAAATTTAAACTAATTATATTGTTTAAATCTACATGGTATTTCTATATTATATTAACCTGAACAATAATAAAAAACCTTTACAAGAACTATAAACCTTGAATATATAAATTAAAAATATTTTGATCAATAAATGCTTATAATTTGGTTATATATTTATAATAATATTATTATAGGTTATCTTTTTTACTTTAGGAAATTTGTTTATACTGTTTAAGCTATTGATAAAAGCTTTGTTATTATTTAATATCATTGTTTTTATATTCATTATATAATACTTTATAAAAACCTTTCTAGCTATAGGTATTCTATTTAAAAATGATTTTAATATATATTCTAATGCTTTTTTTACAATAGCATAATAAATGTTTTACCTTCTTAGCCTTTTTTAAAGTATAATTATTGTAAAGGTCCTTATACCATTTTAAAAACTTAATAATATTTTTCCCTTTAAAAAACAATATGTCTAAAAAGCCTGGATATAGTATTCTTCTTACTATTTGCACTTTTAACATATTTAATAATGATATGATAAGAAAGAGGATGCAAAAGGTACAAAAGATGCAGAAGGTAATTTGTGTTTTTGTATCAGTATCATATAACTTGGTCTAAGCTCTAATAAAGCAGAATAACATTTCTCTGATGTTTTGTATTCTGGGAAGAAGATAAAAGCTTTCTTCTTAGTAGTTAGATAAAAGAGCATGTTGGATAGGGAATTCAGGACCTATTTTGTTGGTATTTCTTTCTTGTGCTGGATAGGTGATTTCTCTACATGGTTTTCTATATGATTTCTCTATGTGGTAGCCTGTGCAGAGGCTTTATTCCCTTTGATTTATCACAGTGTTTCCTATAGCATGTTTTCCTACCTATTCTCCTACCTAATTCGGTGGTTATCCACCTATTCCTAAATACTCTAACACAATGGTAACAGTGGCAAAACAATAGTAAACATGATAGGAACAATAATCAATGTTAGAATAACATGTTTAACAGGAACAAGAACAAAAAAGGAGAAAAAAAGGAAAAGGAATCCTTAATAGCTTGATTTCAGGATCTTTGGTTATTAACATTACCTATTATCAATAGCAAAACCATCTGGAATTCAAAGTATTCTATTTGCACAGAATAGACCTGTAATATAACCTATAAAATAGCTATAACAAGATGATAAATGATAAACTAGAAGTCTTTATCCTTCTCTTTTGCTGTTTCTGTTATTAATGATAGATTATTTAGCATTATACCTTTATCATTATCATTATTACTATAATACTTATTAAACAATATTTTCCCCTTAACAAAAAACCTTTGCTGTTGTTGTTTTCCTTGATTTAGGACATAAGACCTATTAAAGCTGTATAACTCCAGGTTTAAAAAAAGGTCTTATCCATAACATTATATATTCAAGGCCATTGCTATCATGTTCTGTTATACTAATATACTTTTATGTAATTTTTAAAACTTTAAGCTAACCTTTTTCCTCTTTTTAAACAACAAGCTTATGGTTTTAACATTTTTCAAAATCTTAGCTACCCTTTCCAGCTTTGATAACCATGTTAAAGTTCTAAGAAACAGTATATATTGTTATACAACAGTTGTATTTTACAACAATAGCTATACCTTTACAAGGTTAAATCCTTTAAAGCTATAACAGCATAGTTATAATTCTTATCAGTTAATAAGCCTTTTTAACATTCTCCTGTTCCCTATTCTCCTATCATATAATAACAATATCCTTATATAAGTTATTAATATGCTAAGGTAGTTAAGAATAGGTAGATAGCTATTGAATCAGATAGAAAAATAGGTAGAAAGATATATTATAAAGAAAATACTGTTATAAAACAATAAGAATAAAACCTTTGCACAGGTTGTCATATAAAGAAATTACATAGAAAACTATATAGAGAAATCACCTATCTAAAACAAGAAACAAACACCAGCAAAACAGGTCTTGAATTTACTATTTAACATCCTTTTCTATCTGACTATCAAAAAGGAAGCTTTTATCCTTTTTCCAAAACATAAAACATCAAAGAAACGTTATTCTATTCTGCTAAAGCTTAAACCAAGTTATATAACCCTGGTACAAAAGCATAAAAGTACAAATCATCTTTTGTACCTTTTATACCTTTTATACCTTTTTTCCTACTATAATAATATTATAACTCTGATATTAACTATAAATTAATTTATAATTCTATCTTTAAAAATTGGTTTTTAATTAATTAATATAATTAGTTTTCAGTTGATTTATTATAAATTTAATAATATTAATAATAAAATTAAAATAAGATTATATTTATCCTGTAAATATTAAGGATTTTACATATAAATCATAATAAAAGGTTATATATCTTTATATAATAATAAAATAATATATAATACTTTATAAATTAATAACTTTTGTAAAAATGCTTTAAATTAAACAGTTTAAACTGAAATAAACTCTTTATAACTAGGTATATTTTTTTATATAATTAAAATAAATATAATAGTTTTTTTTAAATAGATTATTCAAGAATAAATTCTAATAGTTTTTTTATCAGTTAATTAGGAATATAAGATTATAATTATTAGGTTTTGAATTAAATAACTTTTTAAAAAGTTATTTAAAATAAACAATTTAAAAAAGATTATAATCATTAGAATGAAATAATTCTTACAAGGTCTTTAGGATGTTTAAATAGATTTGTAAAGGTTAATAGTTATAGGATAAATATATTGTTTTAATTAATAATAGATATCATAAAGGTTATCAACTTTTAAACTTAATAACTTTATAAAAAGTTATTTAAACTTAATAATTTAAAAGTCTATATAATCATTAAAAAAAGAATCTTTCTAGCTTTTTAAATATTATAAAAAGACATACTAACACTTATAGTTATAATAGAAAAAAGCTTGATCAGTTTGATCATCTATATTTAAACAATTTTAGATACTACTGATTATAAGATCTATAACTTTATGAATTATTGTTTAAAATTAATAAATCAAAAAGGAATATAACTGCTGGAATCAGCAGAAACTTTGCATATGGTCGGTATCAAATAGAAACTCTTTTATAGATGATGGTTCTAGGGTTTTCAAAAGGTCTTTAATAGGTCTAAGCCAACATCATGACATCAACTTCTAGCCTAAATAACTACTGTAAAAATCGCTTAAAAAAGTTGGTTGTCATAGCTATATAATCCCTGGATCAAGGCTATTAATTAAAGCCAATTACGTGCAATTTGACCGCAAATCCATGGTTATAGAGGTGGTTAAACTACTATTTCTGGTGGGCGGCCAGGCGACGCACGATAGGGGCGCAACTTGTTAAACTACTGCGGTAGGGGCGCCACTTATTAAGCTGTACGCGAAGGGGGGGTGCGACTTGATAAATAGCCGTGAATAATAATATCTGTCTCTACCCTCAAACAGACGAGGGAAGGCAAAGGTCAGAACATTGGAGAGCATGAAGACGGAAGACTTAAGGCATGGATTTTACGTACTTGTTTCGCGGTTATGAAGGCCCCGAAAAGTATCGACCTCAAGCTACAATAGTGCGGCCCTCGATAAGATAGAGATTGGCGCAAGGCAGCAGTCCCATGAGTCACTGCAATACCATGATCCATCTGGTTGTCTCTCTCACCAGCACCGTCCAATTTACCAACAAGAATCACGACAAGATGACTGAAACCAAAGATCCCACCTTTCGGAACTACAACGCGACGCAGGCCCACGTTTACGCCAAAGAACGCACATCTTACCCCTCAGCAGTATACAACACGATCCTAGCACACCATGCCGAGACGGAAGGGAAGTTCGGGACTCTGTTAGATGTGGGTTGCGGCCCAGGCAATGCGACACGAGATCTATCAATCAATTTTGATCATGCCATCGGCGTCGATCCGGGCGTGGAAATGATCGCTACTGCGCGAGATCTTGGCGGAAAGACGAAGACGGGAAGTACAAGGTTTGAGGTGTCGCCTGCGGAGGAATGTGATAGAGTCGAGGGCATTGGGAAGGGAGGAGTGGATTTGATCACCTCGGCAATGGCGGTACGACATTTGGCATGATTGAATTGATTGATGTTGACGTCGAGATAGGCCCATTGGTTCGACATGGACCGCTTCTGGAGGGCAGCGGCCAACTTACTAGCTAAAAATGGCACGGTCGCATTATGGACCTGCTCGTCCCTCTACTGCCGTGAGTGCTCTGACCTCCTAGAGCTGAGCTTCTGAAGCAATGTTTCTGATATAGGGCCAGACCCGGAGACTCCAAACGCGGCCGAAGTCCAGCGCATCCTGTTCCATCTTGAGCGAGAAGTGCTAGCTCCTTTCGAGCTTCCGGCCAATCGGTTGTCAAGGGACATGTATACAAACCTGCGACTACCATGGCAGGTAAATCCACCTGTGACTGCATTCCCGGAAACGGCTTTCAAAACAGTGGAGTGGAATCAAGATGGGAAGGATGGCAGACTAGGCGATGAATTCTGGAAAGAGACGTCCCTGGAAAGCTTGCAAAATGGTCTCGGCACAGCAAGCATGGTCACCCGCTGGAGGGAAGCACATCCAGAAATAGCAGGCACGGATGAAGATTGTGTGACCGAGATGATACGGGATCTGAAGAGGACCCTCGGAGGCCATGAGAGTTTCAGGAGTGGCTCGGCTGTAGCGTTGTTATTGTTCAAGAAAAGTTCGGACTGATGTTTGCAGTTAGTATGCCGGTCTTTGAATTTCAGAGTTTTCTTCTGAAAAAGCACATACGTAAATCAGCCAAAGCACTGGGTTTTAGGCGTAGCGATTTTCTGGGAAGATCAACAGTTTCGAGTTCGGGCCCGAAGGCATCGCGCCCGTCGGAGCCAATTGATGCCGGCGTAAGCACTAACACTGTCGATCCTACACTGCTGTACCTCAACGCAAGCCGAGACTATCCTGACCTCGAGCTCCGTTCAACGGGCGGCCTGTAATGTCAAACCGCTTTCTACACTGACAATTCAGCTGATCTTCTGCAAGACGCGTGTAGAGGCCATGAGCGACCCGGTGCAGCTCAACATCATCGTCGTCGGCGCGGGTTTAGCAGGGCTAGCTGCCGCGGCTGCCTTGCGCCAGGCAGGACATAGCGTGCAGGTCAGCTTCATCCGCTCAGAAAGAGGTTTGAACAGGAAATTGAACGAGGAACTAGATCTTTGAGCAATCGGCCTTCGCGACCGAACTTGGAGCCGCGATTGCAGTCGCGCCCAATGGGTCTAGAGTGCTGGATTATTTGGGTCAGCCGGGTCCCTGTTGTCGTTAAGTAATGTATCCACACATGAAGTGGCAAGCTGACAAGAAGGCAGGCTTTAGTTATGAGAACGCACGAGCAGTCCCCGTCACGAAGGTTTGTATTGTGCTCAGGAGCCCGAACATGTTGATTAATGATGGTCTATTTTGAAGTGCGCAACGCGTACACGCTGGAGCATATCAGAGAGACAGTGATGAGGACGGACGTATGTGCTGGTCAACTCAGAACAGAGCTGCCAAAGACATCTACTGACAAACCTTTTGGCAGTATCCGAATGAAGGCCGTCATGTCCAACTTTATCGCCCGGACTTCCACAACGAATTGAAGCGGCTCGCTTTGGAGGGCCACGAGTACCCACCAGCACGGCTCAGAGTCATCTCCAGAGTGGTTGCAGTGGTTTGTCTGAACCTTTTCTGTGGGATGGAGGGCACAGCTGAAACCCAAGCAGGACGCTGAAGCCGGAACGGTGACGCTTGAAGACGGGTCTGTGTACGCCGCGGACCTCATCGTAGGCGCCGACGGCATCAATGTAGACCTCAAGTATACAACGGGCAGTGCTTTAGTATACTGACAAACTATAGTCGCGGGTCAGAGAAGCTTTCACAGCAGCAGCGCGGCTCCTAACCCGCCCATCCATATCGCCTACCGTTTCATGCTGCCGACGACACAGGTCCTCGCTATCCCGAATCTCGCACGGATATTCGAGGGGAAGGTGGATGCTTTTACCGTCTTCTCTGAGTATGGCCTGCTCCCGCCAGGGGCCACTCCGAAAAGGCGGATCCCGCGGACGTTGACGTGGTGGTCTTGCCGGGGGTAAGTAGCTGTCCGATGTAGGCAGGGCAGTGCTAATCAAATGAAGTGGCGAGTTGCAGAATTTTGGCTTCTTCATGCCATACGAAGGAGATTCTACTACGGGTAGTGCTACAAGGCCTCTCATTTCGTAGCGATCACACGCTGATTCACATAGCAACACCCTTGAGCAAGGGGTCGGCGTCGAAAGCGCTTGTAGCCCAGGAGTTTGAAGGGTTCCATCCCGATCTGCTGAGCCTACTCAGGTACGTCTATGCGTTCCTACCGAAAACGGAGAAATAACAGTCCCTTTGGTCTACAGCATGAGCGAAGACATCAAACTGTTTCCAGTACAAGACATCGATCCACTGCGCTCATACACGAGAGGCAAAGCCGTCCTAATCGGTGACGCCGCCCACGCCGTATGACCCGCCTCTCCGGCAGTCTCCCTCGCATCATATTGACAATTAAAACACACAGATGCACCCGCGTCTCGGCCAAGGTCTTAACCAAGGCCTCGAAGACGTCGGTGCCTTAGCACGGCTACTTAGCGGTCTCCCCTCGAAACAAAACCTTCAGAAACGCTTAAAGTTGTTTGAAGAGGTTCGTGTTCGCCGAGGTGCCATTACGAGTTTGGCATCGAGGGGGGCGGCGCCGACGGCGGATGTAACGGACCTACTAGGGGATTGGCTTCCTGGGGCGATGGGACTGCCTGAGAGACCGAAGGTTTCGGATGTCATGGATTATTTGCTGAGGTGAGAGTGATTCTGGTTCTGGCTTGTAGGAAGTGTTGATGGGCTGTGGCATGCTAATTGATTTATGCAGGTCTGATGTGATTGCTGAGTGTGATGAGTTGCTCGAGAAGGCGGCCATGTCCCGAGGTTGACATCCTCAAGTTCGAATTCTCATGTTGGGAGGCGACGCCGAGGTTGGAGAAGGGAATAATATGGATCAAGAATTTAGAATGCAGCAACACATCCCGTGTATTTTTGGCCGCGACAGGAGACTACACGCTTCTGGGCAAGCTATTGGCGAGATACCATCGCGAGCATCTCAGAAGGAAGGCATGAGAATAGATAATTGGCTGATTACATATCGACTCCCATGGCCATAACGAGTGACTGCTTCCTCTAACCTGTAAATAACCATATATGGGAGACTGTAACACCGAATAAGGAATACATTTCTTTCCTTAAAGGTAGTTTCCAATGCCACATAGATGTTCTTGAGCGAGCTCAGTAGCTCCATGGTCACCTGGCCCCTGCAAAGACTGTTACTTTGAGCAACGGAGTACCGATAGGCTCCCAACGATTCCAGGGTTTTGTTACTTGATTAAGCTCTCAGTACACGGCAAAAGTAGAAGGGAACAGAATAACAAACAGCAGGTCGGATATCCCATAGAACGTCAGATAACCCCTCAGGCATCGTCAGGCTGAGGAGGCCATGGGCGATTGCAACCCATTCCGGGCGGACAGCCTGCGCCGCAGCGGCAGGAATTGATCAGCGGAGTGGGACGTCTAAACACAGAGACGACTGAGTTAGCTGCAATCACATTGTGATGTTGCGGCAATGGTAGGTACGCACAGTACGCGACCCGGCTGGGTCTGATCGGTAGATGGGCCAGGAGGCCCGGCTTCAGAGGGACCTTTTGGTATAATATGCATTTTGGAAACACACAAGGATATGGTTGGCGCTTTGATAATGGGGAGACTGAACATTAGGAGGCTGTAGTCCTTGCTGGTTTCAGTGAAGGTGAGTGCGAGCGTGGGTAAGGTTGTTTATATGCTGGCATCATGAGGGTGGCTATGCTTAGCTTTCCTGTCAGGATCTCAGGAATTGCCATATGAGCAGGGTGTTTCAGGCAACCACGCGGCACAGCCGGTGGAGCCTACAATGGTGCGCAACGTTGTGCTATTGGTACATCTCGTCGCGTGATAAATGTTCACCGGGAGCCAATGATACGTCTGAATATAGGAAACAGGTTTATATAATTGAGGCCATGCACTATGCTTCTCATTCCGTCTCAATCAAAAGCGGAGATTTATCGTCCATAATCTGCCCTGTCTCACTTGGCCAGAAAATGCTATCACACTCGTCATCCATAGAAACATCAAGCCCTGCGCTCCTCATCGCCAGCACATAATCAGTGAAAAACTCAGCGCTCCTATTCTTCGCAAGCTCTGCCGGCGTCACTGCAAGATTCTGTAGTGGCTCGGGAACAAGATAGCTCGTCGGGCAACTAAGTCTGGAGCTGTCTGCTCCTAGCTGGAGTAGGAAGCTTGCAATCTGGAGGGAAGCGGCGTCAGCTGCGTTATGTAGTAGCGTCCACCCGCGACGGTCGGAGGCATGTAAGATCTTTGGAGACATAAACTGTAAAAGCGCCTTGAATGTCGAGATATTATCGAACCTAGAGGCGACGAAGAGGGGGCACCAGTCTAGAGATGTGGTCTTGACGGAGGTCGATGCGCCGAGCTGAACCAGTTTGGCAACGTCGTCTCCGGTGCCGAACGCGGCCGCGCGGTGTAAGCAGGACCAACCGGAGCCGTCTTGGATGTCGAAATCCGAGAACCCGGCTGTACTTGTGAAGTCGATGAAGGAAGTCACAGCGGGGAGATGTTCTTCTGCTTTGAAGACGTAGAATAGTGGGCTCCAGCCCATCGCATTTAAATGATCGAAAGTGGCACCCCGGCTGAGCAGAAGTCGGGCGATGTCCAGTTGACGGGCTTGAAATGCCCATGAGAGCGGACTCCTGATAGATGTCAGATACTTGCGAGAGTATATAGGCAGTTGGCGCAGGATGGCTCACGTGTAAAACCGCCCAAATGTGGCATTAGGGTCAATGCCGTTCTCGAGTAAGAAATCGACGAGTTCCACTGACCCGCTCTCTATAGCATACTAGAGAAACGTCAACAGACAGCTCTCGCCCCATTCCCCTTTTATCGCGCTTACAGTCATAAGCCCACAGTTCCCATCAGTGATATCATGCGGGCTAGCCCGCCGCAGCCGAAAGAGCTCATGGACGGTGGGAAGATCTCCATTCTTGCACGCCGTCATTATCTCCGACGTTTCCGGTACGATGTTCTTAACTGCCAAGTACCCTCCAAGCAGTGACATACTGAGACAGCTCCTTGTTGACATCCGCCATTTCAGATCAAGGACGACGGAGCGCGAGCCCATGATCGCCGGAAGGCGAGTGTTCAGGTAACAAGCGTAGGTGGTTGCCATGCCGTACCTGCCACTGCGAGGATTGCCTGGACCCCTGGATATGGGCCCTCGTTGGGTCGACGCAGGTATTTCACCTTCCTGCTGGTGCTGAGGCATGGTCTTGGCTGCCAGAGACCGGAAGACTTGATTGTTTGCGCACTGGCTGTTCTCTTCTCCTCGAGATACATTCCTTCCAACTGGCCGAACTCAGCGCAATGACGCCTTGTCATTGTGCCCTTCTGCTCGTTCACAACTTGTATTGCAGTGACGTTGAAGCAGACTTCGTGGCTAGATAGAGTCCGTCTCCTAACCTAAATCAGCAACTTATTCTTCATCAATGTCATGCATGTGTGTACAGATTAATTAGCTGGATGACTGTGTTCAAACTGCTCTCCGTGCTCTGCAGCTGTAAGGCAACAGCCTCCACAATCTTTCGATCCTGAATAGCCCAAGACAGCTTTTGCTGCAATCCCGGCCTCGTTCTGATCCTCTTGGAAGCGCTCTCAATAATCGCAATGCTACCGGCAGCCGCCCGGAGAGTCTGTGAAAGAATATCCAGTTCTTCCGAACTCAAAACGTTTTCCTTGCCGAGGACATGCTCTTGTAGTCGATGGATCAATTCCAACTCCGCGTGCAGCAAAGTCAGTTGGTTGCTCAGCCTCTCCAACCCAACCGGGGCGTCCTGGAAATCGCGCCGTAGTCTTGCGGCGGCTGGAGCGAGCTGAGCTGCCACTTGGACTAGTGCGAGTAGGGAAGCTGTGGCGCTGATAACTTCCATGTCTGTTATTTGCCGGAAAATCAGGCTGGATAATCTTTCAGCTGCTCAAAGCTCCGAGGCACCAGGATAGACTAGCCATAGTAGAAGTGCACACATATCGGGTGAGCCATTCTTATATGCCAGCCTTGTCTGCGAGGGTGTTTTAAAGAGTCCGTCTTCGGGCGCATATTGTCCTCGCCGTTACAATTGCTGTTTCACGCACGTACACAGTACGCAACCCATTTCCAGTCGTGCAATGGGCAGCCATCTGTTATCGTCTGCTTGGTCAATTGTCGCCGTTCCCATCCCAAGCGACCCAGTCAGCTTCCATGCCTAGGCGCTTAAGGCAACCAGGACCCCTGCCGCCAGGAAAAGAATGTGCCTCATCCAATGGTTCGTACATGTACTCGCACTCTTCGCTTGGTCATCGCTATCCTTGTCAAGTTGGGGCAGTGTTACCATTGCGCCCCGCATATGAGGCAAACATCTGCCGCATGCCGTTGTCGCGGGCTGTGCCTACCCGCCCTGTGCTCTGAAGAGGGGAAAGAGATTTGAGTTTGCCCTCTTTGGACTCTTGAGCTACGTCTCAGGCGTGGCTTGTGTCGATTGGCCAATGTCCACTCTCTTGTCTTGTCGTTCACGTGCGAGGAGGTCTTGTTGAAAAGAGTCAAAAGGCCCCGCCGTGCTGTTCCATGCTTCAGCTTCAACATCATCCCAACAATAACAACGTGAGAATGGACCTTTCGATCTAAAACATTTACTATCGTGAAATTGAATCAGAGGTTCAACTGTCCGATATGACAACTTTCAGCATGGACTGGTCCCATCCCAGGTAGGTTTATTCTGCAGAAGGCCGTATAATCCCATTAGTATCGATATCGACTGATATGTGGCTAGTTTCCACGAGGTGGTACCTTTCATCGTCCTTGCCAATGTGGAGCAGGCTGCACAAATGGCGGATGCGGTAGCGGAAGCACACCAACGCCTCCGGGCCCTCCGTATGCGTATGAGTTGGTGACCAAGGACTAGCGGTTCACGCAGAGGGGTAATTGGCAATTGCCAGACCGTCGAAGGAGAAGACTGAAGTTTCTTGCAGTCTCAGGGTGTCCATTCGCAGTTAGCATAAGATACGATCGCCCTTTATGTAACTGAATTTCCCTCCTTGCTAGTTGCATGTAATCGCAAATACTGACCAGTGCGCCCTCTGAAAGACGATTACTGATCCACCCCGAGCTAGGACCCCTCCATGTCCCCGAATGGACAAATTAAGCCAGGGTTCAGGTTCGCGCCATCGGCTGAGGAACCTGGAGGCCTGAATTGCGTGCAGCTAACTCATCCAATAAGCACGGAGAAATGCAAGTGGCCTGATCTCAAAAGTGGCCTGACTTGCCTCTTTAGGCTGTGTTTGACGTGTTTGCCATAAGCATACCGCGGGGTGCACGGGTGAGAAGCGACGGCGCCTGTCAGCATTTAAGTCGGTTTGAACGATGCTGTGAAATAAAAAGCGGGATATATCACCCAGAAAGTTTTGATCTTGATTAAATTTTTGGATTTGATACCAGTGAGATTGTCTAATAGCCGCGTCGCCAATTTCACTTCGAGAAAAGAAAAGGCCGCCGACTCTCCACGCTCATCTTCAAGAAACAGATAACCAGGTTGCCAACCACATTACAGCTTCTGACGATCTGCAATACTTACTATCATGGCCGGTATCCTCCCACCTTTTACCGCCGAGAGCGCGAACAAAAAAGTCAAAGCCGGTCAAGACCTGTGGAACACACAAGACCCACCACGCGTAGCACTGGCCTACACGGAGGACTGCATCTGGCGGAACAGAGGCAGCTTCCTCAAAGGGCGCCAGGACATCATCAACTTCCTGACCGCGAAATGGAACCGTGAGCAACACTACATCCTGCGCAAGGAGCTGTTCGCGTCCACAGACAACTAGATCGCGGTGCAGTTCTGGTATGAATTCCGTGACCGCGATGACGGGAAGTGGAAGCGCTGCTATGGGCTGGAGGATTGGACGTTTGGTGAGGATGGCAGGATGGTCAAGAGGCAGATGAGTGGTAATGATGTGGAGATTGAGGAGGGCCAGAGATGGTTTAAAGAGGGTGTGGATGTGGAGAGCGTTCATATTGGGCCGGAGCATTGGTAGAGCTGCGGCTTATTCGCGAGGGTAGGGTTTGTGGTGGAAATGCGATGTTGTTGCTCTTTGGTTGTGATAGTTGTCGATATTTTCTCCTCATTGCTGACAAAATAAATAAGTTGCTACATGATCCTACAATCCAACAGTTCACATAATTGATGCTGGAATAATAATGTTGGCCATGTCCGATTTCCATGTCCGTCCCCTGGCGCCATCGCCTCGGGAACTAACTTAACGGATTATCGGGACGTGAGTCAATAATAATCCATCCTTGGGTGGGCTGCAATTGAAGTGAGATCTATAAGTTCACTTAGAAATAGCAATCTCAAAAGCCCATTCGACTTTCCCATCTGCGATGTATAAAGGCTGTCGCAACTCGCCCGAACGGCCGTCTGGCGCACCATCGGATGAGTCGGCCCTTAGCTCCATCCAACGGCGGAAGACTTCCGCTTTTCGCTCTTAGCGTCGCATTTCTCCGCCGCGGCACCGATTTTTCGAAGCGGGGTCTCGCCGATAACTGTAAGCCAGCCACAACACCAAACGACAGCAGCATCGTGGGCCAATCCAACAGATGTCCATCCATCAAAGTTCCAGAATCCCTGTGTTGAAGAGTCAATACGGGCAGCTGGATGGAGGAGTCCAAAGAAGACGGTCCCGCGGTGGCGGTTGCGGGTACGGGAGCCGGTGATGTCGTCGTTCCGGACGTGGATGTGGATCCGCGGCCAGCGAGCCAGCATCATTGCATCCCTGATGGCGGCTATGGATGGGTCATCGTGGGGAGTATATCGGCCATGAATGGCATGACATGGGGTCTCTCCGCCGTACGTCTTCTCCTCAACCCCTCTCCTCCACCTCGCCTCATGCCCCAAGCAGACATAACTGACAAACGACGCATCTCCCCAGTCGTTCGGTGTCTACCTCTCCTACTACCTCTCCGAATCGCTCTTCCCCTCCGCCACACCCACGGACTTCGCCTTCGTCGGCGGGCTCAACTTCGCCGGCGCCATGATCTCCGCGCCCGTCGTCACGATCTTCGCGCGCTTGCACGGGTTCCGGGTCCCCAGGATCCTCGGCGTCCTCTTCCAGGCCGGCGGGTACATCGCGGCCTCGTTCGCCAACCAGGTCTGGCATTTGTACCTGACGCAAGGCTTCCTGCTGGGCGTCGGCATCGGCTTCACCTACATTCCCAGCCTGCCCATCCTGAGCCAGTGGTTCGACCGCAAGCGCAGCCTGGCGAATGGCATTGTGGGCGCTGGGTCGGGCGTGGGCGGGCTGGTGTTTAGTTTTGCCACGGATGCGATGATCCGGCATCTGGGCCTGGGCTGGTCGCTGCGGATCACGGGCATCGTGGCGGCGGCGGTGAATCTTGTGGGCACGCTGCTGCTGCGCGACCGCAACGCGCATATCCAGCCGCCACAGCGCGGGTTCGATACGAAGCTGCTGGTCCGATTCGATGTGTTCCTCGTGCTGGCGTGGGGCTTCGTCGGGCTGCTGGGGTACATGACGCTGCTCTACTCCATGTCGGATTTCGGCGTCAGCATCGGGCTGTCGAAGCAGAACGCCAGCTCCATCACGGCGTTCCTGAACCTCGGCACTATTATTGGAAGGCCAGTCACGGGCTTCGCGAGCGATAGGTATGGCCGAATCGAGGTCGCGGCTGTGTCTACGATCTTAGCTGGCTTGGGCTGTTTTGCTTTCTGGCTGCCGTGTCAGAGCTATGGCTTCTTGATCTTCTATGCTATCTTCAATGGCACCGTCATTGGTGTTTTCTGGATGGTCAGTCCTGCACTGCCAACTCACTGACACCCTTAATATATACTAACATGTCGACCAGACAATCGGTCCAATATGCGTAGAAGTCGTCGGCCTGAAAGAGCTCAACTCGATGCTCTCGATTGTCTGGCTGTCGACCGTGCTTCCGGTCACCTGTAAGCCTCCTCCCCTTCCCCTCCCCTTTTCAGCATCCCCACATCCCCTCCTCCAAAATAACCCCCAACTGACGATTTAAAATGGCAGTCGCGGAAGTCATCGCACTCAAGATCCGGCGGCCAAACTCCTCGCGGGAGTATCTCTATACGCAGATCTTCGCCGGCGTCACGTATATCGTGGCCAGTCTGTGTTTGTTCGAGTTATTGAGAGTGCTGAGACGCAAGAAGAGGAGGGCTTTGGCGGAGGAGTAATGATGACGCTGCCGTTGGAGATGATACCCTTCGAGGTGGAAGGGTTGTTGGGGGCGCCGATGAGGCCGTGGAGGAGCGGTCCCGGGATCATGAGGGAACTCTATCACAGGGTCCTCAATGAATGTATATAATATAGTTACGAAACCATGCATGTGATACTAGAGACGAGCTCTTGGAAGATCCCCGTGGCCCTATTCCGGCCATTTTGTCGAGGCTCCGGGACCCGATACCAAAGCTTCGATAAAGCTACCACGACGGGGACGGGCTTGCACCTTTCAGCAGCCGCAGTCTTGAGCCTAATCGGTATCCGGGAATCGTATTCGAGTCGCATAAAAAAACCAGCAAATATGAAGATAGCAAACCGCAAATCAACGCATCAAACGCATCGAAACTCATCTTCTTCCCTCCCTCCTACGCCCCGCCCACTTCTCCCTGCTGCTCTCCCCTCCACAGCACCCGATGCCACGCACTACCCAATAACCCCCGAAAATTCCACGTCGCATCCATGCTCTCCGGCTGCGTATTATGGGCCTCATCCACTGCCTTGACGACAAACGCCCTCTCCGCCGCCTCCTTCGCACCCACACCTGTACCCTTACCTGCGTCCGTACCTACAGCCGCAGCCGCAGCCGCGTCCTCCAGCGGCGGAAACTCAATACTCCACAGCCGCCATGCCCAGCGCTTGCTGCCCTTCGCGTCATCATCTAGCAGCCGCGCCTGCTGCCACGTGCGGCCGTTGTCGGCGGAGACGTCCACGCGGACGATATCCCGCCCGCCGCCGGCGTAGGCGTAGCCGGTGAGCTGCACGCCCTTTTCTGCCTTCTCCTGCCGCGAGGTTTGCTCGTCTCCGCGAGTGGAGGAGAGTTCTCTGACGCTCAAAATAGCGCTCTGCACAGGCATCTCCTGAATACTTCTTGCACTCCCCCAATCCGCGGTCTCAGCGCGCACGTTCGGGCCGAAGACGCGGTAGTCGCGCCGCTGCCATTGGCTGAACGACTCCTCGCTGCTGATGCTCACGCGGCCGACCCACTTGACGCTGCGTGCGGCGACGGTGCCCGGGACGATGGCGCGCAGCGGGCCGCCGTGGTCGCGCGGCATGGGCGCGCCGTTCATGGCCCATGCTAGCAGCACGTCGTCGCGCGCGGAGAGGGCTTTGCTGAGTGGGATCGAGGCCGCGTAGGTGTCGCCCGGACTGGAGAAGTGGACGTGGGCGTCGGATGGGTTGCGCTGTAGTGGTTTTTGGGAAGCGGGCGGGGCGAGAGGGGCGTTGGGGGAGGAGGAGTCGACGTCGTAGCCGGCGTCACGGAGTACGTCCCGGAGCTTGACGCCGGTGAATTCGGCGGTGCTTATTGCGCCGGTTCCCCATTGCAGGCCAGATGTGGGCCCAAGTGAGGATGCACTCATGTGTGCACGTCGGTTGCCCGCGCACTGAAGGGTGGTGGTGATGGTGTGTGGCCGGAACTTGGTTTGCAGGTCGTGGATACTATAGCTCTTCTCCTCGCCATCTGAAAGCTCGATCGTCAACGTGTGCGATGCACTAGCCAGGCGTGGCACCCAGAGGTGATTGCGGACGAAGAAAAGATGTAGCGGGGTAATGAACGAAGTCAGGAGGCTTGCGGGCGTTTCAGCATTGCACGGCTTAGCTGTATGAACAATAAGCCGTTCATCGCGCTTCGGGTCATCTTTAAATGGATCGCCAAGCTCCTGGCTTTGGCCTAGAATGCCCCAGTTGATTTGTCCATCAATAAGATCGCGTGGATCGATCTTGCCAATGTAGAACGAGTCAAGGATGTCATAGACTTCCTTCTTCTGGTGGATCGTAATGATCTTCCAATAAGGATCAATGCTGCCACCACAGGCGCGAAGAATCACCTCGCCGCCGGGATGTGCGTCGACGAAGTCCGTGATGTCGTAGACGCTGGTGCCGCGAGTGACCCACTTTGTTGGAGCATCTGCTCCGTGCTTGGGCAGCTCGGCGAGCCGGATGGTGCGCTGTTTGCTGGTGCCTTGAGGTACAACTGTTGGCTTAACGTCCTCCTTTGAAAACGTTTCGCTCGAAAATAAGGCTCCAGCCGGCGAGACATGGGCGTCAGCATGCAGTACCTGGCTCTTTGCAGTAAAGGCCAGCACCGCAGCCAGGACAGCCCCAGCTCCAACGGCCGCGACACCAGAACGTGTTCCCCTCGCTCCCGCCTCCCCTTCAGCCTTGCCAGACGAGGATCTCCATACGCCAGGTGCAAAAGCACGGACCTTTCCTCTCGCTCCACCTCTTATCAGCCGCTCCCTGCCAATCGTTCTCCCCGTCGCAAACCCCTGGCTGTGCCCACCATGGGCTAGCCAACCGGTTCTTACAGCCGGTGGATGAACGCACGAGCCAGGTAGAGACCTGGGAGGTGTTAGAGATGGCTTAAAACGGGTTAGAAGCGGTGGAGCGCGCATCTTGACTGGCTGGAGTGATGACATGTCGTTGCGAAGTGGAGCTAGCTGGGCACGTGAGATTGCGTGATTGAGAGGCGAGACGACTGGTGGGACTACGTCGGAAACGGATAAACATATTTCAGTTGGACTGGATACAAATTATGCAAACATCACAAACAGCGCGAACCTCTCACATCCTACTAAGGTACAAGGGTACCCGAAGAATGGGGTCTCAAGCACATCGGGGAATGTATTCGTCGAGTCATACCCATAAGCAGCAAAATATTCCCCGGAATCGAATCACATAGGACTTTTTGCGGATGTAAAGACTAGCAATGATCGCGGAGCAAAGATACAACTGTTGACAATGAAGCCTTCAAGTTCTCTTCTCAACGATCTGGTGTTCCGAAGTACAGCCCATATCCGACATGCAAATCAGTTTTGAGATGTCTCTAAGGTAGGAGACGATTCGCACCGGAATTTACCCACCAAATCTGAGTTTCGTAGCAATTTCCACGAACACTCGCCTGACCTTGGCGACTAGGGCCATCAAGGGTAAGATCTCCCTCCGATGATTTGTTCAAGAAGGTCAGCCGAGCGCAACATCATCCCAACCCGCCATCGGTCGCGCTCCATTACCCCGAGGTCTACCCCCGCAAACGGCTTGGCCCGCACCATTCTCCGCATTTTCAGACCCACAATCCTGGCAATCCCCCCATCCCCTCGGCGCTATGTCCGGGGGTCTGGGCTGGTCTTGGGACTGTCTATATCTTCCCGTCCCACCTCCCTTTTTTTTTGTCCGTGTTTCTACCATCTCGGCCCCTTCGCAAGACACCATTTTCACCTTGCCATACTACAACGTTGGATTACTAGTCGAAGATGGCGTCGTCTTTCTGGTATACCTTCGGCATCGCGCTGTTTGCCGCCATCGGCACCTTTCTTTTCGTACGTACCATTCGCACAATACCGCTGGCTTTTGACTAACTATCGAGCAAACAGGGATTCGATACTGGGATTGCCACTACAAGTATGTCTACCCTGCTGTACTCATTACCTTGACACCTCAGCAATAGACTGACCTTTCACCAGCGATCGCCCATCAAAGCTGGATCAACTATATGCACCATCCTTCCAATGGCCTCACCGGAGCTGTAAGTCCAGCGTGATGCACCCATAAGAAGGATGCGAGGTTTCTAACCATAGTCAGGTCGTCTCCGTTTACATCGCGGGTGAAGCGGTCGGAGCGCTCATGCAGACTTTCGTCGCCGACCGGCTCGGACGCATCCGCTTCATGCAAATGATGTGCATCGTCGTAACCGTCGGAACTGTAATCCAAACCGCCTCCGTCAACATCGGCATGTTCCTCGCGGGTCGTGTTCTCGCCGGTTTCGCCGTCGGGTGAGGCACCCGTCCCATCTCCTCCCCCAAAATTGGTATACTAACACTACCCCCTCCCAGTGGCCTCGTCGCCACCGTCCCCATCTACCTCAGCGAAATCTCTCCGCCCAACCACAGGGGTCTGATCGGGGGTATATCCGGGTGCGGAATCTCGTGCGGGACGATGCTCAGCAACTGGGTCGGGTTCGCGTGTTCCTACGCTCCGTACGGGCCCGTGCAATGGCGATTACCGCTGGGCATCCAGATCCCATGGGGCATCATCATGTTCATCGGGCTGGCGACGTTCATGCCGAACTCGCCGCGGCAGCTGATCCGCGCGGGCAAGATCGAGGCGGCGCGCAAAGAGTTTGTCAAGATCAGAAGGGATTTGCAGGACCATGATGTCCACCATGAGTTTGCGCTCATGCGCAATCAGATCGAGTATGAGATGATGCGGGAGATTAAGTCGTTGAAGGAGATTTTTAGGTTGTATAGGCATAGGGCGTTGGTGTAAGTTTTCCAATCCACTCTCCTGCTGTTTCATCCTCTTCGTCGGTAATGTGAGACCTGGTACTGACGGGATAAAAGGTCCATTGCAGTGCATACAATGACCTCATTGACCGGGGTCAATGTCATCCAGGTGAGATCACTCTCAGGCCCCGCAGAATAATCAGTTGCTAATTTGATGTCTCTCAGTACTACCAAAGTAGGCCAGCATTTCTCTACCACTTCCCCTTCCAGTGAACTAACGAGCCTTTCAGCAATCCTCTACAAGTCCCTCGGCATCAGCTCCACGACCATCCTCGCTCTCGCCGGGGTCTACGGAACCTGTGCCTTCCTCTCCAACTGCATCACGACCAAATACCTCACCGACCAATGGGGCCGTAGAAAGTCAGCCATCCCTTTCCTTTCGCCACTTTCTTCCCTGCGCGTGTCATATCAGAGATCAGACTTCGTTCTAACACATCCACAGCATGATCCTCACCGGTCTCGGTGGCATTATTCTCGTCGAGATCTACGCCGCCGTGATGCAGCGCGAGTTCCAAAACACACAGAACCGCGTCGGCAAGGGCTTTGCCATCCTCGCCATCTATCTCTTCGTCGTCACATACTGTAAGCACAACACAACCCTTACCCCCCTCTCCGTTCACCAGGCTCACTGACCCACCCGCTCCCTAGACGGCATGCTCAACAGCACGACCTGGCTCTACGGCGCCGAAGTACTACCCATTCAACTCCGGAGCAAGATCATGGGTCTCGCCGCCGCATCGCACTTCATCGTCAACGTCGCCATCACCGAGGCCGGGCCCAGCGCGTTCGCCAACATCCATGAGAATTACTACTACGTCTTCGTGGCGTGCACAGCTTTCTTCCTGGTCTTGGCGTATTTTTACTTCCCGTGAGTCATCCTTCCTATCCTAATCCCTAACATTCTGTTGTTTGTGTTGTTTCGGAGGTGGTTTGAAGAAAGAAAGGTTTGGAGTGAAATGGAGTGCTGATTTAATATGATGGGGCATAGGGAGACGCGCATGAAGACGCTTGAAGAGATCGCGGCGGAGTTTGGAGATAAAGTCGTGGAGGTGTCGGAGAGGGATGTCGCGGCTGAGGAGGTCGGTCTCGAGGAGAAGGCGGGTGCTAGGCATGTCGAGGCTGCTGAGCGGGCGGCTTGATTGTGCGCGGCTTGCGTTGAGTAAGGGTCGAAGACTGAGCTCTCGATCAAATAGGTACCGTCCAGGGGCTCTTGCAGGGTTACTTAGGTGGAGGTATCATATTACCTGATCTCGGGGCGCGGTGATTTCTTGAGCCGAATTCACTATCTTCTCGCAACGATATTTGTTTTATCCAGCCACTCTCTGAATTCAATGCTCATACAAAGCCACTCGAGGATAAGAGCAATTCGCCGGCTACGGCCAATAATAAGATGATGTTGCATGCCGCTGATAACGTCGCACAGCCAGCTTCCTATTCCGCAATTAGCGCCAAGCACGGCCAGGGCAAGGCCGCCATTTCCCAGAATTGCTGCCTGGATGGGAGCAAACGGCCGCCTTCAATTGACTCCATCTCCGCCAGATCTTGTGAATCAAGTTCCTAGAACCAAGACTCGCTTGGTTGTGCATCAGCCATGAAGCTTCAATGGGTCTCGTCGCTCGCTCTCGCAACTTCGTTCCTGGGATGCGCGCTCGCGCAGTTTCCCCCGAAGCCGGAGGGCGTCAAGGTCTTGCGCTCCAAGTTCCACAAGGGCGTGACCATCTCGTATAAACAGGTCTTTTGCCCGGCTGTTCTGGAATATTGTTATGGTTGCTAACAGACCTGCTGCGTAGAATAAGATATGTGAAACCGTCGAGGGTGTTCGGTCGTACAGCGGCTATGTCCATCTCCCACCAGGCTCACTGGACGAGAACGGCGAAGCGCAGAACTACCCTATCAACACGTGAGGCGAATCCGCCGTTCTTGTATGTTTGCTGGTGCTGAATGAATACAAGATTCTTCTGGTTCTTTGAGGCGCGCAAAGACCCCGTCAACGCGCCGTTGAGTATCTGGATGAACGGCGGACCGGGCGGCTCATCTCTCATCGGCGGGCTCGCGGAGAACGGGCCGTGTTTCGTAGGGAACGATTCCAACAGCACATACTTGAATCCATGGTCGTGGAACAATGAAGTGTCGATGCTGTATATAGACCAACCCGTGCAGGTAGGCTACTCGTACGACACACCGTCCAACGGCACTTTCGACGTCGAATCCGGCAACATCACCATCGCCGACTTCTCCGACGGAGTGCCCGAGCAGAATGCCACTTTCCTGGTCGGCACCTTCCCCAGCGGCAACCTGACGTACACCGCGAACACGACGGCGCACGCCGCGACGGCGCTGTGGCATTTCGCGCAGACCTGGTTTGAGGAGTTCCCGTTCTACAAGCCGCACGACGAGCGCATCAGCATCTGGACCGAATCCTACGGCGGCCGCTATGGCCCCGCGTTCACGGCGTACTTTATGGAGCAGAATGAGAAGATCGCTAATGGTACCATCACTGAGCCGGGAGCGCATTATATCCACCTGGATACGTTGGGCATTATTAATGGCTGCGTCGATAGCATTATTCAAGCCCCAGCGTATGTGGAGATGGCGTTCAATAATACGTACGGCATTCAGATTTACAACGAGAGTTACTACTCCTACGCCCTCGACGAGTGGGAGAAGTTCGGCGGCATTAGGGATATGTACCTGGAATGCCAGCGGCTGGCGGCCGAGACGGATCCGAATAATCATGGTGACCAGGAGATCGTCAATGCCGTCTGCACGTCTGCCCTGAACTGGACACATTCCATCATGGTGGCGCCCTTCTACGAAAGCAACGTATGTCTTCCACGCCACTCTCTCAACTCTCATGCACACTCCACATCCTAACATTCCCATTCCAGCACGGCTGGTTCGACATCACGCACCCGCACGCCGACCCCTTCCCATACAACTACTGGGCCGGCTTCCTCAACCACGGCTGGGTGCAATCCGCGCTCGGCGTTCCCATAAACCACACCAAGTCCTCCAACACCGTGGCAGCCACCTTCCAGAGCACCGGCGACATGGCGCGCGGCGGCTACATCGCGGACATTGCACACGCGCTCGACCACGGCGTCAAGGTCGCTCTCGTTTACGGCGACCGCGACTACGCCTGCAACTGGCTCGGCGGCGAGGCCGTCAGTCTGGCCGTCAACCACTCTTCCGCGCCGGAGTTTGCGGCCGCCGGGTATGAGCCGATCCGTGTTGGTGAGCATGGCACGGATGTTGTGGGTATGGTGCGCCAGGTGGGGAATTTTTCGTTCTCCCGCGTCTTTCAGGCCGGACATATGGTGCCTGCGTATCAGCCTCAGGCGGCGTATGAGATCTTCATGCGGGCGCTGGGGAATCGCGATGTGGCGACGGGAGGGTTCGAGTTGTCGGATGAATATGTGACGATGGGACCGGCGGATACGCGGTTTATCAAGAATAAGGTGCTGCCTCCGCCGCCGGAAGAGTGCTACGTTCTGGCGCCGGAGACGTGCTCGGAGGAGGTGTATGCGAGGGTGAAGAATGGCTCGGCTGTGGTGAAGGATTGGATTGTGGTGGAGGAGGGAGAGGAGGAGAAGAAGGATAGGGAGTTGCGCCGTCCAGCACGTTATGGTGACGATCTGCAGCATGTCTTGGAGCAACAGCCTGGATCCTCTTGATCGCCTTATTAGAGTGCTATCTTAGGGATGGTTATATAACAGTCATGACACCCTCTTTTTCATCCCATTATAAACCACCAAGACAAAAAAGTATGTCCATCCATAACACCTCAGCCGACCTGAATCGGATCCACCGCCGCACTGTGCTGCGGCGTCCAATCTTCCGTCGGCGGCTGCATCTGCGGCATCTGCGGGACCTGCGGCATCTCCACCCCACCTCCGCCACCACCACCCGCACCCGCACCCGCACCAGCATCGCCTCCCTGCTCCTGGTCGCCATCCCCGCCACAAATCGCACACGTCAAACAAGCCCCGATCAACGTAATCCCCAGCGCGAATTTCCAGACACTCCACCACCGAAACGGACGCTTCTCCGCACGCGCTTCGCGTTTCTCCAGTGTATATCCGATGCCGAAGGCGAGGAGGAAGATGACGATGATGACAAGTGCGATGACCCAGTAGGGGTGGTCTCCGCCGCCGTCGCTGTAGCCGCCGCCGGAGTGGGACTTGGGGGGTCCGCGGGGTAGTAGGGGAGGCGATGGCGCCATGTCCGGAGGGTAGGAGATGGTGGAATGGGCTTTCGACCGAAAGATGGTGGGTTGTGTGGATTGGTGGAGAGCAATGAAGCCCCGGTGCCTTGCGGTAAGAGGTAGCGGGAGCCTGTGAGGATAGAGCTGAATTTATCAAGCCTCTGCTGTTGACATACAGGGGAAGACGGATCCACATATACACAACGTTGTGCCGCTCTTTTGGCAATTAGACGTAAACAAGGCCTCTAAATCGATCCGGGGGGTAGTGAAGGTCCATATATGCTGGGCTGCAATCCGCAGTCCCTTCGCTGATCGCTCAAGGGCTGGCGGACGGGCCGCAAGGCTGAGAGATCTGCATACGGTACCTTACTTTACGGCCGGAATTTCGGGGCCTGAGCGCGCGAAAAGTGATATACCTGGCACACCCCCTGTTCCGCTTTTCCCACATGCCTGGACAGCCTCAGCTTTGCATGCTTATGCAGCCTGATGCACACCGCCGATGGCTGAATATGGTGTTTTGAAGCGAGCGGGCGCAGTTGTGGGACTTTTCTGATATCACAGCCTTGCGGTATGATGATCCCTGGCATAAAGGTATGTTACTAAACATAGATCCCCTTCTGAAAACCACAAGCTTCAAGGAAGGGGCCCATCAGACCAGCCTCGCCCGATCTTCTCCAAACCAGATCTGGCCTAGATCCCAAAATTGCCTTCGTCGGGGATTGTCTGTGGCATGACCACATGATATCACTTTCTTTCGCCAAACAGCTTTTTGCGCGTCTGCCGCAGGGGCCGCGGCCCAGCTCGGCCTTGCGGGCCACTGTCCGACGCCAGCCGTACGCGTGTTCGCTCCTTGCTTTGCCCGTGCTGAGTTGCATCGAAGCGGCAGCCTCGTCGCTTGTGTAATGCTAAAGATGTATGTGTCTGGCTCTTGAGAGGGAGGGGAATGCTGAATGGGTGGATGCCGCCGCCCAGTGCAAGACCCCTAGGAGGAGAATTGCTCCTTGCCGCGCCGACGAGGCTGATGGGAAGGGAAGGGAGGGTCGAGGGGATTGACCACGGGTGGCTAGGTCGAATTTGCCTAAGGTAGGTAGGCTTGTGGGGAAGTACTATGTTCACGTTAACGACCTTGGGTGTCATGCCGCTGGGGACTGGATATAGTTGCACCTTAGAGAAGAACTGGTCGAGCAGTTGGCAAGGACTAATCTCCCATTAAGTAATGAATCACGCTAAGTCCATCCTCCCATATCGTCAAAACGCCGATCTTTTACTGCACCTTAATAACCACCTTCCCGAAATGCTTCTGCGCCCACATATGCTCATACGCCTCATTAACCTGGTCGAAATTCCAGATCTTCTCATCCACGACCGGCTGAATATCATTCGCCTCAATCGCCGCCACCATCTCCTCCATCAGCGCCCGGCTGCCCACATACACGCCGCGCACCGTGCACACATTGCTCAGGGTATCCAGAATGCCCGGCTGGCCCTTCGGCTCCTTGGCGCCCAGGAAGCCAATCACGCTGATGATGCCCTCCAGCTTAATGGCCTTGAAGCTCTGCTCGAGTGTCCCGGGGCCGCCGACTTCGACGATGTGGTCTACGCCGATGCCGCTCGTCAGCTGCTTCGCCGTCTCGCCCCAGTTCGGATCCTTCTTGTAGTTGAGCACGTGGTGCGCGCCGAGTTTCTTGAGCACCTGCGCTTTCTCGTCCGATGATGTTGTCGCGATGACGGTCGCGCCTGCAGCTTTGGCGAATTGCAGCGCAAAGATCGAGACTCCGCCCGTGCCCTGCACCAGCACTGTCTCGCCCGGCTTCAGGGGCTTAAGCCCGTACAGCGCGTTCCAGCTCGTCAGCGCCGCGCAGGTCAGTGTAGCGGCGTGTTCGTAGTCGAGGTTCTTGGGGGCTTTGACGAGGCCTTGCTCGTGGAAGGCGCCGTATTGCCGCAGTGTGCCGTCGTAGACGCCGCCCAGGCCGGATTTCATCGCGACAGGGTCGATGGCACCGAACTGGTGGGCTTGGTTGAAGAGTGTACAGACCTTGTCGCCCGGTTGGAAGCGTGTGACTTTTGACCCGACCGAGACGACCTCGCCGGCGCCATCCGAGGCGGGCACGACGGGTAGGTCGAGTGGGAAGGGATATTGCCCTTGTGGGATGATGAGGTCGCGGTAGTTGAGTGAGGCGGCGTGCAGTTTCACGAGGACGTCATAGTCGCCGATTTGAGGCACTGGTGCCTCCTTGAAGGACAGGCCTTTGAAGCCCTGTTTTGTGTCGGCGACGGTCCACTGTTTCATCGTTTGAGGTGCCATGGTTGCTGTAGATGGTGTGTTCGTGATTGGTTGAGAATTCTGGTATGAGATGGAGGTATATGATGGGAGGAGCTGTTGCTTTTATATCATCGCCACTTTCCGACAAAATCCTAGAATGACTTTCTAAGCATTTCTTTCCGCTTTTTGCGTTACTGGATCATGACGTTAGCTGTCCGAATTAATTGTGGGGATGGTTTGTAAGAACATGGCTTGGCATTGACGAAAAACCTACCAAAGTATTGGAAAGGAACAGCTGCGCATTACCGAGCAAATCGATACCATCATGTCCCCTCGTCGTTGATTTGCAACCAATAAGTAGTCGAAGGTTACAGATGCTCTTCTTCATCCATTGTCAAATGAGATCCGTCATACCAACTACTAATACAGCCCTAGCAGAAGTGTTGGGGCGACGGGCCCATCGGTACTTCTAGAATGACGGCACCGTTGCGATGAAATTCCCACCAATAGCGTCGTTCGAGCCTCGGCAGTTGTGATCCGCAAAGGAAAAGCGCCAGGGGCCGTGCTCCGTATCGAGCATTAATAATCGGCAGTTGTGTCGGAGTCTTCTCGGATTTTGCAGGAGCAAATTCAAATCAACCGCAATTTCTTCAAGCTTGGACAATTTCATTTTGCTTCGCGATGTGTGTTTGATTTGTGATCAGTACTGGATCTCCAGTGTCAGCGACATTTTTCCGGGGTTCGCGTCCGGTAAGCCCGTCATGACAAGCTGAGAAGGAGCGCCAGCAGTGCCACCAACAGCTGTTCTCTTGTCAGCGATCCTCTGATTCCTCCCCACTAAGGACGTTTGGGGGCTATTGCATCTTTCTTCAAGACAGCAAGCAATGGAATGGACTAAGTTGAACTCACAGCGAAGATACCACCTCCCAAGGCCAACATATCCCAACCTCCAACTCTTGCCTTTTTCCTCCTCAGCTGCGCCTGCTGGAAGAAATACCTCGCTGCCCCAACGATCGTAGTGCATATGGCCAGGGCGCTGAAAACCGCACCGATGATTCTTCCAGCTTGCACGTTCGCATCATGAAGGATAAACAATTGCTCGATGGTAATGCCGCAGCTGGCCACCGCGGCCGCAGTACGGATATACGCCAAGTACGTGCGCTCAAGAGCTAGATCATGTTAGAAGATGCCTTGTATCAGAATGCACGATACTGGTCGTCCCATGGACCCTTAGATAGAAAAGGGAGTCATGTATTGAGTGTGCGCCTACCCAAGTAATCGCGATGATCTGCCTCCTCCGCCGATAATCGGGGCGCAACGTACTTCAACCACCAGCGCGTCAACCAGCCCGTTCTCTTGCCATGCCTAGGTGCTTTGAAGACTGGCCATGCATGGACGACGCCGCCCGCAGTGCCCTCCGATCCCGGCGTTGGCTGCATTGAGTCTTGGCCGGGGGTTTCGTGACTTTCGTTATGCTGTAGATTGGCGCGCGGTGGGAGTTCGATGTCTTCCTCTCTGACACCAGAAGGGTACATCAACTTCAGCGGGCTCAACAATTGATACTTTATGCCATGCTGCATCAAAGGATGATAAGTAATGAATGTAAACTGATGAAATTGCTGAGCATGGTGATGGTTTGGTTATGAAGGAGTAGGCACGACGTCGCCTGTTGCTTGTCGTGTAATCCTCGCTTAAGTGTCGCGGGATTTCCATCGAGCAATGTCGACGCAAGGACCACACACATAGCTGTGAAATGCCGACAGTTGAGCGATAGTATATTGTTATCTTCTCTAAACATTGACACCATACTCTTTACAAAGAAACAGTTGTTAATAACTGCCGACTAAATTATGATAGCTGCAACTACCTGATCAGACCATAGCTATCTTCTCGTTCCACAAAGTCTTCGGTACCGGGTGCCGTGAAGCCGATCCCTGGTACTGGAAGGCCGTATGGGGGTGATACGAATCTAGGCGGATGCATAGGACTTATCTCTTATCATCCTCACCTTCCGAATCCAACCAATCCACACCACAACTTAGCCATTCAGCCATTGAGCCTGCAGAGATAACCCCATCCCCTGGCCGTACCCATGTGTCACCGCCCAACATCCAGGCAAGATAAGCAGAAACGGCAGGTTATCTATCTGACTGGGTAGGACGCCTTAACACAATGCGACGGTTAAAAGCTACCCTGCACCCCGGTTCTCGGGCGGAGAGCTTGATTTGAGCGGATGCTTGGCCGGTCGCACACTATCTCGACTTCATCTGCTTTCCTTCTGGAAGAGATATTTTAGGTTGAATCAGAGCGTTGTCTCTTGCAATGGCTACCGAACCCCGGCGGGATAGTCATATCGTGGTGGATGAGCAGAAACTCCATGTAACGTCCGTGTTGGCAAAGACCGGCGACCATGCCGTCCTAGACCACATCCCTGCCGATGCCGACGAGGAGGTCTTGGTCGCTCTTGGCTACAAGCAAGAGTTCAAGCGGTAAAGCTTTCCCGCAACCTCGGTCCTATATGTGGATGAGTTGCTAATGAACGAATTTCTGCAGTGACTTCTCCATCTGGTCCTCATTTTCGGTCTCTTTCTCCGTACTAGGCTTACTCCCATCGATCGCTTCCACGCTGATCAACAATCTGGGTTATACCGGTCAAGCTGGTATGATCTGGGGATGGCTCGTCGCCGGGATCTTGATTCAGTTTGTGGTAGCCGCAATGGCGGAATTGTGTTCCAGTATGCCCACTGCTGGAGGCCTGTACTACGCGTCAGCTGTTCTCGCTCCGGAAGGATGGGGACCCCTAGCGGCCTGGGCGAGTAGATAAGCCTCCAGGAAGCGCTATAATAGGCTGACAGAAATGTTCTCCATAAGATCACTGGCTGGTCCAACTTCATGGGCCAAGTCACCGGCCCATGCTCAATAAACTACGCGCTAAGCAGCATGATCCTCACCGCAGCAGAAATTGCTCATCCCGATTACACGATGCAGACCTACCACGTGTACCTGCTTCTTCTACTCCTCCTTGCCGTGGAAGGGTCGCTGGCAATAAACAGCACCAAGTTCCTCGGCCGACTGAATGAATTCGGCACCGTTGTGAACCTGATCGCGATGTTCATCTTCATCATCTGGTTCCCAGCTGGAAGCATCAATCACCCGAAAGCGAACCCGACGCATCAGACCTGGACTCAGATCATCAATGGGACCGAGTGGCCGGACGGCTTTGCGTTTCTGATGAGCTTTTTGAGCGTCATCTACACCATGGCAGGTGAGGACCAATCTCCGATCATACCAACAACGGCATTCAGTACTAATCAACCGCAGGCTACGACGCACCCTTCCACCTCTCCGAAGAGTGCTCCAACGCGAACATCGCCTCTCCACGGGCCATCATGATGACGGGATTCTTCGGGCTGATCCTCGGGTGGCCCATCATCCTCGTCATGGCCTACACCGTGAAAGACATCCCGTCCGTCGTCGACGGGCAGTACGGCCAGCCCTTCGGGAGCCTGTGCCTGCAAGTCCTCGGCAAGAATGCGGGGCTGGGCATGTTCAGCATCAACATCGTCGCGCAATTCTTCGTCGGCCTGGGCTGCACCGTGGCCTCGTCGCGCGTCGTTTACGCTTATTCCCGCGACGGCGCGCTGCCGGGCTCGCGCCGGCTGAAGCGTGTTAATACATGGACGAAGACGCCAGTGTATGCGGTGTGGTTCGTCATGCGCCTGGCGGCGCTGCTGGGGCTGCTGATGTTTGCGTCGCCCGTGGCCATTGGCGCCGTGTTTAGTATTGCGGCAATTGCGCAGTATGTGGCGTTTACGTTGCCGGTGTTCTTGAAGTTGTTCGTGGCGAGGGATAAGTTCAAGCCTGGTACGTTGTTTCTCGATCCCCTTCCAGCTCTCCTTTCGGCCTTTCTTTCCACTGCCACCCGAATATCCCAATAGGCAGCTACTTACCCCCGCGCACAGGCCCCTGGAACCTCGGCCGGTTCTCACGCCCCATCGGCGCCATCGCCTGCGCATGGGTGCTGCTTATGATTCCCGTGCTGTGCTTCCCGGCCGTCAAAGTCGGCGGCGGGCTGAACGCGCAGACCATGAACTACACGTGCGTCGTGTACGGTGGCGTCATGGCGCTGAGCCTGCTGTGGTACGCGGTCGATGCGCGCAAGTGGTTCAAGGGCCCGAAGATCAATGTCGAGCATTTGATTCATGGCCAGGAGGAGAGGGAGGCTATCGTTGGGAGGGAGGTGGAGGGTGGAGGGAGTGGAGAGGGCGGAGAGGGGGTGCAAGAGGTTAGGGAGGAGAAGAACTGAGGTGGTATTTGTGATGGCGAATAAAGGCCCGGACGAGGCATTCGGTTATGTGGGATTGGGAGGTCAAGATCCTCCTGGATGAGGTGTTATAGCGATGGCTCTTTGGGTTCGAGACCAAAAAACCTCAACACGCTCTTTGACAACTAATGGTGTATGCCAGCCCATTATAGAGTAAGGAAGGCATTAGTAACCCTGGATTTGCTGATATTCATAGATCTTTAGTAGTCTTCTCCCATTCACCGTTTCCTCCTAACCATCCATTCCAACCCCTAAGCACCCCGTCATTACAACTCCAACAATTTTCGCTCCACTCGGAGAGGTGCAAAACCATTCACTGGCCCTTCTCAGCCCAGCCGGACCTGCTCGAACTCCATCTACGCCGCAAAAGCATAACTCCCCAACACGGCATACAGGCTCCAAACACCGCTCTCCTCACTCGCCTCTCCTCCCTCGCCCGACCCGCCGATCCCCTCCGATCCACCATCCCGCGTCTCCAGCCTTCGCGCCACGAGCTCCGCGTTCCGCACGCCGAGTTCCTCAGCCATGTAGTGCAGCTGCTCCACGACCCACTCTCGCAGCTGCCTTGCGCCGGCGCCTGCGCCGGTGTCGGGGGCAGTAGACGGCGGCGCGGAGTAGACGCCAGCGACGTAAAGCGGGAAAAGCAGGGTGTAGCATTGCAGGCGGCGGAGCTCGATGGGGTCCTGATTGCGGGCGTTAGGCGAGGAAGGGTTGGGATTGCTTGAGCTGGAGATGCGCTGAATGGTATATTGCGGGACGCTGGCGCAGATAGCATGGGCAAGGTCGTTGATCGTCGAAGTCGAGCGGGGAGTAGACTGGGCGAGTTGTGAAGGGCAGTGCGAGGTGCGGATCAGATCGTGCAGGAGGATCCGCACCACCCTGACCACGTTCCAGACTTGCGTGATGAAATGATCCGTGTAGACATCGTAGTACCCGTCCAGCGTGCCGGGATCGCCGGGATCGGAAGCACTCACTCTCGTCGGTCTCCAGCGCTCGAGCATCTCCCTCTCCAACCCCGCAAACTCCTCGTCCAACGTTTCCCCTCGGCGCAGCATTTCCTTACCGCCCACTCTCCCCTCGCGCCCCTCCGCCTTCAAGCACGCATACTCGGCCACCAGGCCATTCAGCCGCCACTTCGGATCCTGGCCTCACAAATCTCTCCAGCTCCGCGCGCACCCGCAGCAACTCCGCGGGGACAGGCATGCCGGCCGTGACGCAGCTGATCAGCGCGTTCATGCACAGCCGCACGCCCATGCGTACGGCTTCGTACCGGCGCCACTGCGCCGCGCCCCGGAGGTCCACGAGCGCCAGCGCACCGCGGACGTGGCTCGTCCAAGCGCTAGAAGCGCACGGGCAACGATCGGCGAGTTTCTCGAACAGGTCGAGTATGAGCACGGCGAGGAGTGTGGCGTCCGCCCTGGCGCTGCTGGCGTTGCTGAGGGCGGTGTTGAGAAGAGGGAGCGCGTGCGTGTAGTGTGTCTGTGCGAGGCGGAGGAGGGACCCGGGAGATGTGCTGGCTGTCGTGAAGGCGAAGAAGGCGAGCGAGGTGGCGGAGACGGCGTGGTGCAGAGGACTTGATGGCGATATGGTGTGGTAGATGGACGGGAGCATGTCGTAGGTCCGCGAAAGGCCGTTGACGTAGAAGGTTAGGAAGGCGGACAGGGCGAGGTCGGTTATGGCTGGAGAAGGGTTGCGAGGAATCGTGGCATTGTTCGGGTTTGAGGGAATATGGACTGATGCAGCCGGTCTGTGGAGCTTTGGTGATGGAGGCGAGCGGCGCGGATGGCGCTGGATGATCGCTTTCTGAGCGGTGGTGTAGCTTTCATCGCGGATGAGCAGCTCGGCGGTATCCCTGTAGTCAGAGCAAGATATGCCAGCCCGTTGACATGGACCACAGGGATATGGTCTGAAATCACACTATCTCGTGTCAGCACGCACTCGCTGAAGAACCGCAGAAAAGGGGCCCGCCTAGGGCGGTGAAGACATACTCGCAGTTTTCGTCTTCTGCACTGCAGGCATGCCCGCGATGGCCTTCCGTAATAGACCATATCCAGGCGGTGGCACTTAAACGTTTGAACGCACACTGCATACCACCCTCTTCTGCTTTCTTCTTCTTTCTTCTCTTGGAGTTGCCGCTTGTTCCGTATGACGAGACGTATCCAACAGCACGAAGTCATCGGCCGAGGGGTCGAGGAAAGGGCTTTCGGATTTAGGAGGACATGCCCGGTGATATTTTGGGGGCCGCGCTATTCCGAAAGTCGTAGTTGTTCCGTTCACATCATTGGTTGGTTTGTCTCTGGCCAATGAGCGTGACATGCATTCATCCCTAACATGTGCTTTTGAGCAATCTGTTCGGTCAAATCAATAATAGTTGTGGTTGATTTCATTCATACCCACGAGTTACAGGCCATTTACAAGCCAAGGTATATAAGGCACCCGCGGTTCCTACTCCTGATGTCTCCACGATGTCTCTACATACTCCATTCTACTCATCCGCTCCTTACACAACGAACATCAACAACAGAATAGTCTGGACTCATCATGCCTTTCCAATACCGACACGTCCTCATGATCGGCGCCACATCTGGCATTGGCGCTGCCATGGCCGACCGCCTTGTGCTGGAAGGCAGCAAAGTCATCGCTGTCGGTCGCCGTCAAGAGCGTCTCGATGCCTTCGTGCACAAGCACGGTAGTGCAAAAGCCGCCGCCATCAGATTCGACATCATCAACGGGGACTCCTTGGATGGGTTTGCGAGCAGGTAGGAACAAGTCTTGTCTGGGAATAGCCTCGTATGAATGGGTGCCGCATGGCTGATGAGCGGGCTGATGCAGCGTGACAAAACAATTCCCAGAGCTGGACTGCGTTTTCCTCAACGCCGGCGTGCAGAAGCCGTATGACCTCACCGAACCCGCCAACCTCGACCTGGCTGCTTTCCACGCCGAGGTGGCCACCAATTTCTCCGCGCCTGTGGATCTGACTGTGAAGTTCCTGCCTTTCCTGCAAGCGAAACAGGCGCCCACAAGTATTATCTTGTATGTCTCCGAGTCTACCTACCAGTATCTCAACTCAACCGGAGCATATGCTGTCGCTGACGATTCTCTTTAACAAAAGCACCGGATCGAATCTCGCCATCGTTCCCGCAGCAACTCTGCCGGCCTACTCGGCGTCCAAAGCCGCGCTGCACGCATTTGTCATGTGTCTGCGCGAGCAGCTGCGGCATGCCAAGTCGTCGGTCAAGATCATCGAGCTATCGCCGCCACCTGTCCAGAGTGCGTTACCCCCCAACCTTCTGCCTTCCCACCTCCTTCTCATCCTGTCAAACACCCTTTCAATTTTTGGATAAGGATACAGCTGACTTCCACACTCTTGCCAGCTGAACTCCATGACTACATGGGCGAGCAGGCTGGCCGAAGTCTAGGCATGCCACTGGATAAGTTCGTGGATGAAGCTTATGAGGGGTTACGCTCCGGACGTGACCAGATTGTGGTCGGGGCCATTGCAAGTGGGCCGGTTGAGTTCAGAGAAGTGATTGAGAAGAGACGCACCCTGTTTCAGGGTTTGGCGAAGATGATGTGGGGAGGCAAGTAGAGGCGATGTCACAGAGGATGATTGAGTGTATAACTTCAGTATAAGCGCCTGACTGGGGAAGAAGGATGAATACATATGGTAGCTCTGCTTTGTAATACTTTGCGCCAATTCGCTGGCCATCTGTACATAACTTCATACTCTCAAACGCCCAGATTCTAGCGTGCCGTGTGCCCAGACCTAGATCTCCATCGCTATCGGGTCTTCCCGGGCTTGGTTTGTTGACCCAAATTCTACTTGGGGCAATTCGGCGCTTTTCGGCGCAGAGCGTTCGCGAGCTCAAAAAAATCATTTCAAT
This sequence comes from Symbiotaphrina buchneri, assembly GCA_001599915.1. NCBI lineage: Eukaryota > Fungi > Ascomycota > Symbiotaphrinales > Symbiotaphrinaceae > Symbiotaphrina > Symbiotaphrina buchneri. The sequence continues at coordinate 43,858 of BCIG01000030.1, read as the reverse complement.
AATGACGGGATGGTATGGTTATTGTAGACGCAATCGTTGAAACCTAGCACACGGTGGCTTGTAACCTTGCATTTCAGCAATTTTTAAGGAGATATTCGGCGTCTTGTCGGAGTGAGCCGCTCTCTGAGTTCTCCCTGACCGAGCCCGCCAGCGACGGACAGACGTCCACCTGTTTGCGGGGTATAATGTTCTAGATTGACCGTAAATAAAAGACTTTTTAATTCCAGCACAAGAAATTTTGGCCTGGAACCAAAAGACCATTTAGATCTCGAAACATCTCGCAGGCCCAAATACATACTTTGAGTTCATTTCCAGAGCCAGTGTCAGTGGCCTTACGTCAAATATTGTTGTCACATCTAGTTGTCAGTCCTCATGAGAGCCTCTATAAATTGCCTCTCGCAGGCTACTCCATCCAGCAGCCTCCGAAGCCGAGTCCGCTGTCCCTCTTTGTTGAAAAAGTTAGCCAGAGCAGAAGACTTGATCGACCACTTCCCCAATGGCGCGTATATTGGCTGGAGTGGCTTCACCGGCGTCGGGTATCCCAAGTAAGTTTCACCCCGTTTCAATAACGTCTAGCCTCCAAAAACAGACATACTTTCGAGCTGACACCTTACACTCACAGAATGGTCCCAACGGCACTAGCAAACCACGTAGAAGAACACAATCTGCAAGGCAAGCTCAAATACAACCTCTTCGTCGGGGCCTCAGCTGGCAACGAGACCGAAAATCGCTGGGCGCGACTAGACATGATCCACCGGCGCAGTCCGCATCAGGTCGGAAAGGATATCGCAAAGGGGATCAATGAGGGGCGGATCCGCTTCTTTGACCAGCACCTGAGCAGGTTCCCCACCAGCCTGGTCGCCGGGCATTATACGATGCACAGAGAAAGGGGTCTGGATGTGGCGGTGGTGGAAACAAGCGCCATTACGGAAGATGGAGGGATAGTGCTGGGGGCGAGTATTGGTGCGACGCCCGAGTTGATTCAAATGGCGGATAAGGTACGCAGTTCATTAAGGTCCGTGGATGGCTACTTACGCGTTTGACTAGGTGATAGTGGAAGTCAATACAGCAATGCCATCCTTCGAAGGCCTGCACGACATCATAGCTGCGGACAGCGGTATCCCATTTCCCATCGTCACACCACACTGCCGAGCCGGTTCCCCCTACATTTCCATCAACCCTGACAAGATCATCGCCATCGTAGAAGCAGACTACCCCGATCTCACATCCGCCAACACGGAAGCGGACGCCACCTCAAGAGGCATTGCCAGGCACCTGCTCGAGTTCTTCGAAGACGAGGTCGACCGGGGCCGTCTGCCCAAGAGCCTCCTCCCACTGCAATCCGGGATCGGCAACATCGCCAACGCCGTCATTGAAGGTCTAGCAGAAGACCCCAAGTTCAGCCAGCTGACTGTGTGGACCGAGGTGCTGCAAGACTCTTTCCTGCGGCTGTTCGACCTAGGCCACCTGGACTTCGCCTCCGCAACCTCCATCCGGCTCTCGCCGTCGGGGTTCAAGCAATTCTACGCCAGCTGGGACGACTACGTCTCAAAGATCATCCTGCGCCCGCAGTCCATCTCCAACAGCCCGGAGCTGATCCGCCGGCTCAACGTCATCGCCATGAACACGCCCGTCGAAGTCGACGTCTACGCGCACGCCAACAGCACCTGCGTCATGGGTAGCCGCATGATCAACGGCCTGGGCGGGTCCGCCGACTTCCTGCGTAACGCGCGCCTGTCGATCATGCACACGCCCAGCACGCGGCCGTCGAAGACAGATCCTACGGGTCTAAGCACTATTGTGCCCTTTGCGTCGCATGTGGACTCGACGGAGCATGATATCGATGTCATTGTCACGGAGCAGGGCCTTGCGGATCTGAGGGGCCTGAGTCCGAAGGAGCGGTCTAGGGTGCTGATCGAGAAATGCGCCCATCCGGATTATAGGGATATTTTGAAGGGGTATGTGGATAAGGCGGAGTGGGAGTGCTTGAGGAAGGGCAGGGGCCATGAGCCGCATATGTTGAGGAATGCGTTTAAGATGCATCTGCAGTTCGATGAGACGGGATCTATGAAGATTGCGAATTGGGATTAAGAATTCATTATGTAAACCGGGCGGGCAATATTTGCGACTATGACAGTTGCCGGCACTGCAGGCTCTCGTTAAACGGTCGAGATGTATGGTAAAAAAAAATTAATACATTATACTTTCCTATGATGACAGCTATCCACCCTCTTCACGGAGATACCGCGGCCACGTTCAAGGGCATACGCCCGGCTTGTGTATCATGCAGCTGAACCTAAGTGAGAGCGGCACGTGGATCTTCACGACCGATCAGTATTGCGTCAAGGGGAATCTGGAGTCCGGGTTCCACAGGGTGAGTACACACTTAATGTTGTCAGCCTAGGGACTGCAACTGATATCTAGGATCTAGGTTGGCTTAGCCGCGATCATGATGCTTGGATAAAGTCCCACCAGATGGTAACGATGTTGGCGAGGAGGACGAATGCGAAACTCATTCTGGGGCATGATAAGGAATACCTGCTCAAGCATAAGCTGGCGCCTGATTTCTATCAGTAGTCTGATCTGTTCAACCATAGCGATCCAGCTCTGACATGCGACCCACGTAGAGTGTCATCTCTTAGGGAACAGGGAACCTTTCATAGGTAAATTATCACTTTGACAGAAAATCAAGGTCCGCAATGATAGAAATGAATCATCCGTACGCTTGTGTATTGTACCTTCCCATATGGGGGAACTTGGCTATTGCTTATCAGCGGGGAGATCCCCAGCTCGGACAACCCAGCACCGATAAGCAGCTTGTAGGCCCGAGCGGGGACGTCCGACGACGTCGGCGCATTGACCGCTGATATCAACCAAGCAGAGGATCTTGATGATCCCCAAACGCCAACAAAGCCTTCAATCCGGGCAACACCAATTAGTCTACCTCTATCCCGAGAAACAGCCGCCACAGACCAGCCACCACAGACCAGTCAGCCAGCATGTCCACAACAGTCACGCAAACCGCTCCCAGCGAGCCCGAGTACGTGACGTTCTACTACAACGGGACGTACGGGCACAAGCGGGAAGTGCTCACCGGCGCGCGCGCCAAACCCACCTTCTCCTCGATCCCCCAGGTCGACGTCGGCGGGATCTTCAGCGACGATTTGGCCGAGCGGCAGCGCGTGGCGGCCGAGCTGGCCGACGTGTGCGAGAAGGTCGGGTTCATGTACATCAAGAACCACGGCGTGGACCAGGACGCTATCGATGCGATGTTCGAGACGGCCAGAACGTATTTTGATCAGCCATTGCAGAGGAAGATGGAGAATTATATCTATAAGAATAAGTGGGTCCGGGGATATGAGCCCGTGTATGGCGCGGTGTTGGACGAGTCGAAGAAGAAGGGCGGTTCGTGGTCACTCTTTCTTGCTCCTATCCAAACATGAATTCCAGTCAGACTGACAATGGTACACAGATAAGAAAGAAGGCTTCCTCTACAGCTACGATCCCAGCGTGGACCCGACGCAGCCCACCTTGACGGCGCGGCAGAAGGAGCTACAGATGCACAACCAATGGCCGGCGGAGCAGCCCGAGTTCAAGCGCGTCCTCCTGAACTATCAAGCACAGGTCCTGAAGCTCGCGCGCCGCCTACTGCAGACATTTGCGCTGGGCCTAGGCGTCCCGGAGACGTACTTCGATGACGTTGTCACCGCCCCGTTCGTCTCCATCAAGATCCTGCATTACCCCCCGCAGGAACCCGAGGCCACCGACGAGACGGGCATTGGAGCGCATACCGACTGGGAGAGTACGACTCTGTTTTCCTTTTTAAGACCCCTCTGATAGCATCCCTTTCCCCGTCTCAGTTGCTGCTACACTGTTCTCTGTCCCTTCCCCACAACCGCGCTTTCACTAACCCGCGCCTTCCCTCCCAGCCTTCACAATCCTATGCCAAGACAGCGTCGACGGGCTCGAGGTGCTGAACCAGAACTCGGAGTGGATCGCCGCGCCGCCGATCCGCGGCACGTTCGTCGTCAACATCGGCGACTTCCTCGAGCGCGTCTCCAACGGCCGCTGGGTCTCGACCGTGCACCGCGTGCGTAACCTCACCGGCCACGAGCGCTACTCCATCCCTTTCTTCTTTTCGTTCAATATGGATGCTACTGTTGGGGTATGTATTGCCCTTTTGGGGATGGTATTCCTGTGCGGGGGCTGATGTGTGCTAATGAGGAATGGCAGGTCCTGGAGAGCTGCACGTCGGAGGAGAATCCGCCGAAATATGAGGCGGTCAATGTCTCCGAGGTGAGGCGCTTACTTTGTAGAGTTGATGTAAGGTTGCTGATGTCGCCTAGTATAAACGCCAGCTGCAGGAGAAGCAATATGGTGAGGCAAAGCGGAAGGAAAGGGAGGCGGAGGCAAAGGGGATCTTGCCAGAGGCGTAGACGACGGATTATGATTGTATGAGCTGAGACATCACAGAATTCCCTCAATGGAGTTGGAACTTATTAAGGCCGCTATTAAGTCTCCGTGAAATGAGAGTCCACATGATGCGCCACAGCAGTCTCGTCGCCTTCGAACACCCCGCACACAGGACAAACGCTTGTCTTAGGCGACCCGCCGGGGCCATTCGTCTGTCGTGTTATGCTGGGATCCGTAGTTTGCCCGGACTCTGCCAATCTGCTGGTAATGTAATCCCCAAGATTGAACGTCGCTCTCGGCGGCTCATCTGGGTATTCAGATGTCCGGAAATCCGTAAACCGATCCGCTCTCCGTGCACTGCCATAACCACGACTCGTCTCCACGGATCTTTGCCCCTCAGGCACAGAAGTAGATGAATTGCCAACTTCCTCTTCCGTAGCCATTCTCTGAACGCGCCCCACCCGGCCATCTCGTAACCGCACTTTAATGCCGCGCGGGTGATTCCCGGCGGTCAAGACCTCGCCCACAACGCCCTGTACCTGTCGGCCAGTGGGCTGATCGGCTTTGAGCACGATGGACACGAGGGCGCCCGGCGTGACTTGCTGGATCGTGGGTACGATAATTTCGCTCTGGGATCTTGGGTTATGGTGCCCGCCCCGGCCTCGGCCGCGGCCGCGCATGTTGATGCGACCGCGGCTCCGCTGGCTGAAACCGCTGCCCCGGGTGCTGTTACCACGCTGCTGCATGCTTCCTAGGAGTCTGACTGAGGGGAAGTAAACAGGTCCTGGGGTGGGATATGCGCGGATGAAGGGGCGCCAAAGACGGGATGATGTCATGTAGTTGCTGGTGGATCCAGTGAAGGTTTGATGAAGTTCCTGTGCCTGGGTGAATCAGAGGAAGACACAGTCTCTGCCTCATTCATACATCCACAGAGCCTCAATCGTGAATGTCAGAAGTAAGAGGATGCAAAGCGTGAACTTCAGAATGAAGTATCGCGGCCTCTCGAACTCGGGATCATGCGTGAAGTAGACGAGAGCAAGAAGCAACGCCAGGACACCCAGTATCACGAACTGCCACAATGTATGCCTTCGCTGTCGACCCTGAAGACCGCCGCCTATCTGTGCTGCTGCGATGATGTCCTTTTCAGAAATGATATGGCTGACTTGAGTAGGCATGATCAATGCCTAGTGTAAGAGTGGATTAAGTTGAGGTGCGACGAAGTTCTCATGATGATGACTAATCACGGTTAGTGGGCCCCGGCACATACCGGTGTACGGTAGCCGTATGCAACTCACAATTTGAACAATATTTAACCACTTGGCAACTGGATGAATCTAAGAAGAAACCTACATAAATCATGACAGTTACAGGAAACTTTACAAGGAGTAATCAAAGGAGCATCAATCAGTACTCTCTAGATCCGACCAGACTTTGTCTTTCAATCAACATTTCACTTCAAGAAAAGGATGGTCAGACGAATAAAGTGCCAAGGAGTTGACAAACACGGCTGGGTCCCTGCCCCTCAGATTCGAAACGCCCTGGCGCCTGTCTAATGTCGACGACGCAAGGCACAACAACCGTTAGCTGTAGCAGTGGAAGAGGGGAAAAGTGGCAACAGAAGATAACGAGCAGCATTGGGGCAGTGCCGAACATCAACCAGCTAGCTCATTTATTCCGGCCTGCCTAACGGTGTTCTCAGACACTTGCCCAGCATATGCTAGTAGGTGTACACTCTCCTCATCATCTGACCTCTCTGCACCTCCTTTAGGCAATCCTTCTACACTTAGGGGCACATGTTCCAAATCTGTCCCAAAGCAACCGCTTGAGACACCTAGTCGCTCCAAGGTGGGAAATGACCTGTTCATCGTATTTACAAACAGACTCCAAGCGAAGGGGACACGGCCATCTTCCCCATAAGACGGACCTTAGCGCGGAAAATGATCTGCACTAACGTCCCGTAGCTTCAACCCTAAAGACCCTAAATCACCGCAACGCGGGATATTAATTCCCGCGAACTCCTCATCTGATTCGTCCGGCGTGGATTCCAGTGCGGGGAACAGAGGCTTGCCTACGACAGACGTACCAGTGTTCCTGAAACAGGCGTCCAGGTCTTGGGTTAGTTTGGGGAGGACATGACAAGCGTGCAGTGGTGATTTCACCAACCGCTCCATGCAGTCAAGCGCTCCGGCCAAGCATTGCGGGCATTTCGGACACCACAACGTGCGAGTCCATCCGATTGGGTCTCAGGCATTAACCTTGAATAACCGACCCGTTTTGCTCCTGGGACCAAGCCCGTTGCAGGAAACGGCACGGCGGTAGGATGTACACCGCGCGGAGGTGTTGTTGATGCTTTGAGACGACCCGGAATGCCCCCTTCGAATTGGCCACGGCACCATTCGGAATCATCTGAGACCTCGTATTCTGAGTTGTTTGGAGTAATCGATACGAGCAGAGGCTTGAGCGTGGCCTCATATGCCCAGCACAGCCCTTGTTCTTGATCAGCGGTAGCGTCCCTGATGTAGGGGCCACATACTTCTGCGGTATACCGATACGGATTTGTTTGTATATATATGCCAACATACTCCTGCAGCCCCCTTTTTCTCTCCTGACACGTTTTACACTCCTGTTCACCTGAAGAACCTCTATACCCATACTTGTTGGTCACCCATAATATCTAATACTCCTTACAATACCCCTGTACATCTATCACAATGAAGATCACCCAAGCACTCCCTCTCCTCGCCGGCAGCCTCGCTGCAGCCGCCCCAACCCAGCAAAAGCGCCAGGCCGCAATCACAGATGGTACTATCCTGCCCACGCCTCTTCTCCTGATACCTGTACCGCAATGCTAATTAACACATCCCAGCCGACATCCTCAATTATGCGCTGACGCTCGAACACCTCGAGGACACGTTCTACAAGCAGGGACTGGCCAACTACAGCGCGGACATGTTCGCCGCCGCCGGCTTTGACGCCACCTTCTACGCCAACCTGCAGGAGATCTCCAAGGACGAGACCACCCACGTCAGCTTCCTGACGGCAGGCCTGACCGGTACACTCTGCGCCTTCCCCCTTCCCCCGCCCACATACATCCAACCACTATAAACCCCTATTCCCACTCATCCACTAACACCTCCCTCTCATCCAGCCGCCGGCGCCACCCCCGTCGCCGCCTGCACGTACACCTTCCCCGCCACGGACGTGGCCAGCTTCCTCGCGCTGGCCTCCGTGCTCGAAGGCGTCGGCGTATCCGCATACCTCGGCGCCGCCGCATCGATCATGAACAGCACGTACCTCACAGACGCTGCATCAATCCTAACCGTCGAGTCGCGGCACAGCGCGTACCTGCGCTCCGCGCTCTCTGAATCGCCCTTTCCACAACCCTTCGATACCCCGCTGTCGCTGAACGAGGTCTACAGTCTGGCGTCGGCATTCATCACCGCTTGTCCCGCGAGTAACCCGGCGCTGCCGGTGAAGGCGTTTCCGGCGCTCGAGTTGGCGCCCGGGACGGGGAAGGTGACGGCCGGGAGTACGGTGATGTTGTTGACGGAGGGGTATAGCGTTGTGACGGCGCAGGAGGGCCAGAGCGTGTATGCGGCGTTTGTGACGGTTACGGGGCCGGTGTTTGTGCCTGCGACGTTGGTGCAGGGCGGGTTCCAGGTTACGGTCCCGGAGGGCGTGGAGGGCCAGAGTTATGTGGTTATTACGGGGTGTGATACAGAGGTCACGGATGAGACGACGGTGGCGGGGCCGGCGATTATTGAGATCTCTTGAGAAATGGGAGAGGGCAGGTCGTTGGAGACTGTTTTCTGGGATGGTTCTGCTTCATCTGTATACTTATTTTTCATATGGTCTTTAATAGCCCGGTCTGGTTAATCCTAATTCATTACTATTCCTTGAAATGCAGACCATACTACATTGCACCATCGAGCTTTGCGTTTCTACCTCGTGTAGTTCCTATTTTTCTTTGAACTTGAACTTGGAAGCCTAAGATAGGACACAGTCAGCATATCAGCAAGTTAGAACTTTATTGCAAGCAAGTATTAGTGGTAGAGCTTTCACCGTAATTGAGTTTTTTGTGCCTTATTAGTGCTTATTCTTTTCTGTATCACATCATCAAATTCTCCGGGAGCTCGGTATAAGGTAAAATGTAAGAGGAAAGTGTACGAGTACCTGCGCCAGTACCTTGCCAAAGGAAAGCAAGATATCTCGGAGACAGTAGTATAACATTAAATCGGCGCCATTCCAATTGGCAATGGAGGTACCTCCTAAGAAAAAACCACTCAGGCACCTGGAAGAAATCCAAAGCTGTCGGCGCAAACGTTCCCCTTCTGGTATCCCTGCTTACGTCCGGGCGCATCTCAGTCAGCATTCACCGCCATCCCAGGCCGGCGCGAACCACAGCCAGCCTTCACTTGCGGATATATAACCGCGGACCCGGATGACAAAGATCGGCAAATCCAACACTCCATCGCTTCTCAAACGACAACCGCAGCCGCAACTCCTCACCATTCTTTGTCCGCACCATCAGCCCATCACCTTCGCTGTCTGTCTCTAGGTCCGATCAGCGATCGCAATCGGCTTCCTGCCGCACAAGCGACTCGCTAAGAGCAACGAGGAAAAGATGGCCACGCCGTCGGAAGCGCGCATCCTAGTCGGCGCAGACGAGGCACGTGAGGCGGGCGAGGAGCTGGTGCTGAACCTGCAGGATCTCGAGCGCGTTGCGACGAGGAAGATGGCTAAGGAGGCGCGAGGTACGCCGAGCCCCTGCTACTGACGACTTGGAGTTTCGCATCGGCGCAGATGCTCCCTGCAGACTATCATGGATGCAGGCTGATGCGCGAGGCCGGTGGTGAGCAGATTTCTACAATAGCGGTGCGATGTATGAGACGACGTACGTGCACTGCCTGCGGATGATTACGATGGGTCTCGTGCACAAGAACTGATCAACTGCTGGGCTGCAGCTTCCACGCCAACACATCCGCGTACGACCAGTTCATTCTGCGCTCGCGCGTCCTCGTCGACGTCTCGCGCTGCGACACCAGCACAGAGGTCTTCGGCCGCAAGATCCCGCTTCCGCTGTGCATCGCTCCCAGTACGTCTCCCCAACCCCCACTCGCCACGCACCACACATCCCAACTTCCTCCCTTTGATGACACAATGATACAGCAATACTGATTCGTGCATCCACCACAGCCGCCGCCCACGGCCTCGTCCACGCCGACGGCGAGCTCGCCACCGCGCGCGGCGCCGCAGCTTTCGGCACGACCATGGCGATGAGCTCGTACGCGAACCAGGACTGGCGTGATATTGCAGCCGCGGGCGAGGGCAAGATCGATCTCGTCGCGCAGCTGTATATCTATCCCAACCGGGACCTGATCAAGGCCTTGGTTGAGAAGGCTGAAGGTACGTTTTCTGCACCCTGTTGCTCCTGACAGTTCCTGCACTTCAGACACCGCTCCACTCCAGATTGGGCGTTGCACTCTACAGCTGGCTGGCTGACTTGTTGCGGGACCATAGCCATCGGCTGCAAAGCCATCTTCCTCACAGCCGACGCTCCGGTGCTGGGCACGCGCTGGAACGAGACGCGCAACAAGTTCGTGCAGTACGTCTCGCGGCGGTTCGACGTCACGAAGATATTCCCGAACCTAACAAAGGCGGCCATGGACGCCGGGCTGAACACGCGCGACAAGGCAACGATGTTTCAAGGTATGCAGCCACAACCCAGAAATCTGCCCCTCAAAAAAGGAGCGCTATCTTTCGCGGCACGGTGCAGGTGATGTGAGAAATGGATAGTGGACTAAGTGGGCAACGTACTAGATTCGAGCCATAGCTGGGACCGCGACCTGCCGTATTTGCGGAGCATCACGAAGATGCAGATCTTCATCAAAGGCGGTCCGTCCTCCCCCCTCCCCCGCTCCTCCCCGTCCTCATCCTCCCTTAACCCCTTCCACACCAGTAACTAAACCTCTTCCTCTCCCCGCGCAGTCCTCACAGCCGAAGACACACTTCTCGCAATCCAGCACGGCGCCGACGGCATCATCGTATCGAACCACGGCGGGCGACAACTCGACGGCGTCTCATCCACGCTCGACGCGCTCGTCGAATGCGCCGAGGCCGCGCGCGGCCGCATCCCGATTTTCCTTGACGGCGGCGTAAGAAAGGGCAGTGATGTCTTCAAGGCTCTGGCGCTGGGCGCGGATGCGGTCTGGGTCGGAAGGCCCGCGCTGTGGGGGCTTGCTGTGAGTCTTTCCTTTACCCTACCCATCTTTCCCATCCTATTTCTCTGTCTTTTTTGTTTTTGTACAAGAAGCAGCCGGGGGCTTTGTGATTTCTTGGGGAGATGAGCGCTGACGTGTTGTTCTATCGCGGCCGGCAGTACGACGGCGCGAACGGCGTCGAGAAGATGCTGCGCATGCTGCACGATGAGTTCAAGGAGACGATGCAGCTGATGGGCTGTAACAGCGTCAAGGAGATTCGCCGCTCGCACTTGGCGACCCGTGATTCCCGGGGCTTGTTGAGGCGCTTGGAGGACCTGGAGGAGAGGCTTGGGAGTAGGCTTTAGATGGGGAAGGATTATGCTCGGAGGAGAGGGACGTCTAGGAAGGACAAGGTCTGCAGCTGGATGAGATAGTTAGACTAGACTAGACATTGAATTTGAGCATCCTCTCGCTCGGGTGCTTTGATTTAGTGTTGTTGTTCTGGATACTCATCAAAGGCGCTAGATTCTAGATCGTCGCGGGGAATCCCCACTTTGATGCCTCGGCTGCCCCGCACTCACCTCAACGCACTCAACATCCACTCCGTCCCTTGCTCAACCACCGACCTCAGCCTCGTCCCAATTTTCCTCTCTCCCTCTCCATCTCTCTTCGCCACTTGCCACACTCCACCACCAACATGTCCTCTCCCACCTCCTCCACCAACGGCACCGCCACCGCCCTGCTCGTCCCCTCCCTCAACGCCCCCTTCCAGCCCACGCGCGTCACACTTACCGACCTACGCGCCGACGAAGTCATCGTGCGCATGATCGCCACCGGAGTCTGCCACACGGACTTCGCCTGCGCGGACGGGACCATCCCCGTTCCCTTCCCAATCGTGCTGGGCCACGAGGGCGCCGGCATCGTCGAGGCCGTCGGCGCGGGCGTCACGCACCTCGCGCAGGGAGACCACGTGCTGCTGACGTTCCCGCACTGTGGGGAGTGTCGGTTCTGTAAGGCGGGCAAGTTGCCGTATTGTGTAAATAATGGCCACCTGTCGTTTGGTGGGTCCAGGCTGGATGGCTCGGTCACGTTCGCTTTTGCGGATCCAGCAGACGCAAATAAGGCCGGCATTGGCGAGGGGAGAAAGGCGAACAAGGAGATCCGCAGCGGCTATTTCGGGCAATCCTCCTTCGCCAGCCGGGCCATCGTGCGCGCCAGCAGCGCCATCAAAATCTCCCCCTCCCTCCCACTGCGCACACTCGCGCCGCTGGGGTGCGGGATGCAGACGGGCGCCGGAACGGTACTGCACATCCTGCGTCCCACTCCGGGGTCACGCGTCGTCGTGTACGGCGCCGGCTGCGTCGGGCTAGCGGGGATCATGGCCACAGCCAAACTCACCCCGGCCGCGCAGATCGTCGCCGTCGACATCGTCGACTCGAAGCTGGACCTCGCCCGCGAGCTGGGCGCGACGCATACGCTTAATTCGCGCGGCAAGGATTTGGTGAAGGAGATTAGGGAACTGACGGGTGGAGAGGGCGCGGATTTTGCGTTTGATGCGACGGGTAGGGTGGAGGTTGTCCAGGCGATGTTGGATGCGGCGGCGAATTGTGCGGTCGTCGCGAGTGTGGGTGGGCCGGCGAAGGGAGAAGTGGTGAAGATTGAGCCGGCGACGTGGTTGCAGCGTGGCGTGAGTTATGTGGGGGGATGTCAGGGTAGCTCGAATCCGGCGGTGTTTATCCCGGCGTTGGTGGAGTTCTGGCGTGCGGGGAAGTTTCCGGTTGAGAGGCTGGTTACGGAGTATAGGTATGATGAGATTGAGAGGGCGAAGAGGGATATGCATGAGGGGAGGTGTATTAAGCCGGTGCTGGTGTGGGAGGACTAAGCTGTAGGTTATAGGGAGAAGATAGGACTATCGTGCCTCTACAAAAGATATTGTAACACGTCCATTGGCCTTAAACCCCAGAGCTCAATCAATACGCCTTCTGCATCTCCGCAAACTTGTCCTGTCCCGGCAACAACCTTCCCCTCGAATGGCGATGCTGGATCCACTCCTTAACCGTCCTGACCTTCTCGCCCGTAACACAGCTAACAGGAGGCTCCCTCCTAACGCCGCCCACACCGGGCAGCATCTCCAACTTCGTATCCTCATTCGCATGACAAAAGTACACCGTCGAAAATCTACTCTTCCCCCGATCCTCCGGCCGCGGGCTCTTCGCCACACGGTGGAGCGTGCTCTTTAGCAAGCCGCCCGAGAGGAACGTCATGGTCTCGCCGATATTAACCAGCACCGCGCCCGGCACCACAGGCGCGTCCAGCCACTTCTCTGCCGGCGTCACCGGTCCACTCAAGTTTGGCGGCCGGATCTGCAGCCCTGGCAGGTCGTGCTGGAACAGCATCGTGATCACCGTGTGGTCCGTGTGCGCGGCCAGGCGCACGGGGGTCTCGGCGTCCACGCCCGCCAGCCCGGGGTAGTGCAGTAGCCGCAGCGACGAGAAGGACGGGCTGTCGAAATCGTGCAGCCCCGGGAGGTATTCTCGCGGCAGGCCCAGCGCGACAGACAGGCATGCCAGCACCTGCAGCGCGATCTTTTCGTGGGCGAGGCGCATGAAGCCCTGGATCTCGCCGTCGACCTTCTGCAGCGTCGGCGGCAGCGGCTGCGCATACGAATTGGCTTTGCGGAACACGAAGCCCTCCTTGGGATCGCCGGCTTTGACTTTGTCGTGCGCGCCGTGCTCGGTGAAGTACGTCTCGGCGCCGGTCTTGTTGTCGTAGCCGGCGTTCTGGATGCTGTCCCATGGGTACAGCCACTTCTCGCCCGCGTCGGTGTGGTTGAAGAATTGGTCGGCGATGTCCCGCATTCGGTCGATTTGTGCTTGTGGCACGGCGTGGTTCTTGATGTAGAGGAATCCCCATGTGGCCGCGGTTTGTTTGATGTCGGCGGCGACGCCGTCGAAGTCGGTCGTTAGCCGCGCGAAGTCGATGATGGGGATCTGAGAGGGGTCGATGATGACCATGTTGACTGTTATTTCCCGGGGTCCTGGTTGTAATTGACAGAAGGATCACCAATGGCGTTCTATCGAATGGTATAATACAGCAGTGGGGTGAGAGCCTGTCGGTTCATTTGCCGAAGCTGCTGATAAGAGATGTCACGATCCAGCCAATGAACGTTGACAGCCCACGCAGGCCAACTTACTGGTCGCCTTAAACCCCATTCCACCCGGGTTCCAACCCCCAAGACAAGCAAAAAGGTGTGGGGCGGTCTTGCCTACGGCATTTTTAGGGGCATCGTCAGACACGGGCCGGAACAGCGGAAACCGGGATGATGGCATGTGTCCGCAAATTCAAAAAATATCAGGCTTGGAAGACACCCAACTAGGCAATGTACGCCGCTCAAATTCACTCCTCGTCCGTGACTTATCATGGTCACTGGTTTCACCGTGTCTAAAACTGTCCTTAAGACAAACCCGCTCTAGACCGTTGTACATTTCACCAACAACATGCTCTCCGCACGCGGCGCCCAAAACGAAGCCACCCTATCGATCCCCTGGCGCTTCGCGCCCGGCAGCGCCAACGCCTATGATAGAGACCGCAACCCCGCCGGCATCGTCTCCTTAGCTACCGCCGGAAATGTACAAGACGTATTCCCGCGCGGGTGATACCAGAAAGACGCTAATGCGATGCTGCGCTGACAGGTGCTGGTTCATCCTCTGCTCGAAGAATTTGTTAAGAATCACGTCTGTCTTCCGTCTCCCTCTCCGTCTCGCTCTCTTTGCCTTCTTCTCCCAGTGACCTCATGTACTAACCCACAACAAGGTCTCCATTCCCGCACGAGCGTTTTCGTACAGCTACAGCACCAGCGGCGGCGACACCTTCCCGTCACTACTAGCATCCTTCCTCAACATGCATTTCCACCCACACACTCCCCTCGCCGCCGACAACCTCTTCGTCGCAGGCGGCGTCACGGCCATCAACAACATCCTCGCCTTCAGCCTCTTCGATGCCGGGGACGCGGTGCTCGTTGCGCCGCCTACCTATGGCCGCTTCGAGCTGGATTTCGGCATGGAGGCCCGTGTAAAAGTGGTCTATGCGGACATGGACGGCGCGGATGTGTTCGAGGGAAAGATCGTTGAGCGGTTGAAGGAGGCCCTGCAGAGGGCTGAGCGTGACGGCGTGAGAGTGCGGGCCGGGTTGATTGCGAATCCGAATAATCCGTTAGGTGTGTTCGCACCGTTCCCCGAAGAAATAATGCCGGATTGACAGAGGCAACAGGGCAGTGCTACCCAGTGGACACGTTAAAGTCGCTGCTGGCGTTCTGTCAAAGGCATCGGCTGCATTTGATCGACGACGAGATTTATGCGCTGTCGGTCTTTGAAACAGATGACCCCGCCGCCGTGCCTTTCACCTCTGTTCTATCCATCGACACCGCCGGCCTAATCGACGAGGAGCTCCTGCATGTCACGTACGGCCTGAGCAAGGTATACTCCCTGGACAGTACCCTCCACATCTAACTTGAGAAGAACCACTGACAGCACACACCGGATAGGACTTCGGCGCCGCAGGCCTACGTCTAGGCTGCCTCATCACGCGCAACAATGCTCTCCTCCGCGCCGCGCAATCCATCGGGTACTTCCCCCTTCCGCCCGTTCAGCATCCCACCCCGTATCCCCCCAGTCCACATCTCAACTAACATTTTCCCCGTCCTAAACCAGGCGCTTCCACAACCCATCCGGACCCTCCATCGCAATCGGCACCGCGCTGCTTTCCTCCGGCGCCTTCCTGTCGACATTCCTCGCGCAAAGCCGCGCCACGCTCGGCGCCGCCTTCCACTTCACGACGCAGCGCCTAGACGCGGCGCGCATCCCATACCGCCGGGGCGTCAACGCAGGTGCGTTCGTGTACGTGGATTTATCCCGCTATTTGCGGCCCCTGGGCCAAGGGCTGGATGGCGGGGCGAGAGAGCGGGCGTTGGGGGAGAGGTTGCTAAGTGCTGGCGTGTTTCTGCATCCGGGCGAGGAACATAGTCAGCTGCTGGGGTGGTTTCGCGTCTGTTATGCGTCGGTGGAGAGGGAAGTTTTGGACGTGGGGTTGGACAGGTTGGTGCGGACGTTGGATATGATTGAACAGGGCTGGTAGTAGTGTGGAAGGGCTGGAGTACAGTAGATTCCCCTGCGCATAAGAGCTACAACGGAGGAGTTGGATAGATGGAAATCCATGTCTCGGAAACGCATCGCAACGGCGCTCCAGCTAGGTGGAATCTCGGGGGGAAGTGCTCATGGCAGAAAGGTACAGTAACGAAAGCAGGTGATTGATTGACTATCAAACCGAAGGGCCGAACGAAGACTCTCCTTTTCTCTCCCGAAAGCTGCCAAGAAACCTGAAAAATGGTCCTAAAACCCGCGGCAGTTGATGTGGATTCAAAACCTATGAAGGCTCGGAACACAGCCACTAGGCAAACAAACCCCGCTCGAATTCACTCCCATGTCCATGACTCATCGTCGTCACTGGTCGGACCCCGCTTGAAGAGCGTAAAACTGTCCTTATAAAGAACAGCCGCCCCTTTTTTCTTTCCTTTTTTTCCCCTTCAAGCTGTCCATAGACTGCCCGACCATTGGACATTTCACCAACAACATGCTCTCCGCACGGAGAAGGATGGTTTCTTGGGGATTTCTGTCTCCTCAAGAGGCTATTGAGGGACACATGCAAATCAGAAGTATGGCTTACCGTACAAAACATCCAAGCGACTTTGGACATTTATGGCCCTGTCTTGTATGGGTACCCCTTTGAAGCACGACACGCGGTGTTGGAAGACAGTAGCCAATTGCAGAATACAACGTGGCCGATATCGGAGATCTTTCATCGACAATTTCTGGGACACGGATTTCACCCCCAACAGCTAGAGACCATGGCGGCCACGGCAAGAGAGCAAGACCTCGCATACCAGAGAGAATATCAAAACCCCCCAGCTGCCAAACCAATGCCGGAATACCGGGCCCGCCAGAAGATCAATAATGAGAAGCAGAAGGCTGGCACCAAGGTACGGCGGAGGGACGCAGTGGTCAATAAGCAGTATCACTGAAAAGCCGGTGGTGTCGCCTGCCCTGGTAATGTTTCCCTTATACGGCATAATGCCACCAAACGCCATCAGAAGAAGCTCGAGATGGGCGACGAGGATATCATCGACACTGCCAGAAGGGCAGATGACATGATCACATCCTGATCCTAATATTCGGACATGGCTCCAAGAACCTATTAGGCATCTTTTTGGGAGAAGGTGAAGGCAGGAAAATGTCGGCTAAGTCGATCAAGGCAGCAGTAGAGCAGGTCGTTTCGGTCCGGCCCTCGCTGAACTTTTGGTTCGTGATAAACTCTAGTTTTTCTGAAGGAGGAATTACAAAGATTGACTAGGAGACCGCCATATTGGCCGCAGCCGCCGCTGGATCAGAGTTGGATAGCCATTGTCGATCGGCATCCAATGGATATAGAGGTGGATACTTCGCGAATCCTTTGGCGTTCACAGTGATGGAGATACCAACAGAAGGGCAGCCATTTTCATACAGACAGTTCACCGAAGGGATCGAGGCCTGGATGGTCCAGCTGTTCTCCTTGGTGAAATTACCATCCTTCAAGCCAGGACTGGACAGCTGGGAGGAGTACTTCGAGCGTGTTACAGGATTACCACGTTCTTATTACCGGGAGAGGCTTGAGGCGTTCCTCGTGGAGGGCCCCGATCCTGATCTTGGACACTCGGACCGGCAGACTGGAGGCAGTGGGTTTGGTCAATAAGTTTGATCATATAGATAAAAGATGGCGGGAGAAAGCGGCAGGAAGGGATATCGATGGGGAGGATTTCGTTTGGTGCGCGTACGTCGCGCTGAGGGAGAAGAAACCGGGGCGGATAAAGTTCCGCAATGATGGTTTACGGGGCTGCGAGAAGTGCGAAACGCGAGAGCCCTCCAAGGACAGTAGCATCTGTATGATAATGCTGTCTGATAGTTACGGCATGATCCACAGCGGAGACCAATCGTTGGAAAATCTCCGAAGGGGGTGTTATGCGTATCTGCATCTCCTTCGGCCTGGCCCGGACAACGTGGCCTCCAACAACTACCTGTACGCCAAAGTAAACTTGGTTCTCTCTAAGAAGAATATTAGCTAAGCATCTAAGTTGTCCTTCGAGGATCGGACATTATTAGTATACTTGAGCATTCGGTACCGCTTCAAATGTGCATTCTTGGCCGAGCATTGGCTAGAGGAGTTGGGACTCCGCCCGTTTCGAGAGTTCTCGATGTACGACCTACAAGAATGGAGAGCTGGTACACAAGAAAGCCAGCACCGAAGGGAACTCTTTGCCGATGTATTCACGGAGTTTACGGAATGGCGCTCACTCCTTCCTGAGCCTCCGAATCATAGTATGCGGACTTTTATCAAGCCGTTACAGTATCTGGCAGCGGCGTTTGCAGACAAAAGACTGGATATGATAGAGATACAGCGGGGGTTTGCTGAGATCTTCCCTGCCGATAGTGAATCTGCAGCAGTCCGAGAGGAGAGGGCCGCGAGGTGGAGGTCAAGGGGCCGCATAGAGTAAAAGATGTGTTACGTTATGAATTGGAGTTGCATCAGCAATTGGGATGGAATAAAGTCTTTGAGAGTACCATCGCTAACTCCTTCCCGGAGGAAATCCAGTCTTCTAGCACCGTCCTTCTATCCATATGTAGTGATTACCTTGATTCGTTTCGAAGACTGCTTTGGCTGCTAGTAACTCCTCCCTAAGATGCCTCCACGCCCTTATTCCATGACAAGCATTCTCAGTCGGATGATTCTCCTCCTTCCTCCTCAGATATCTCAAACGTATCTGTGTCGATACTTGCCTTGACGTACGGCTCAAGGGACTTGACAACACTGATCATGACTCTTGATTGGGGTGGAGACCCGCTCTCTAAAATGAGATGTGATATGCCAAGTGAGGGCATCCACCAATAGAAGTGTCGTACAGGGATACTTGCCCTGATCCTTGCAGCCTCATTTTCTAAAAATGTGACGTATGAGGCTGCGATTCAGCTGCTGAGCCTCCTTTGTTTTGAACTTCGGAGGCTTCCGACATTCAATGCCCTTCCACCTGTTTCATCCCAGCATCATCTATCGCGGCCTCCTCAACCATGCTAGACCCTATCACTGGTCTCTCCCTTGCGTGTAACGTGCTACAGGCTGTAGAATTCTCGGCAAATTTACTCCATAAATGCTGGCAACTTTACGACAGTGCCACAGGGGCTCTACCAGAGAACCAGGATGCTAGTGACAACGCCGACGAGCTGCGGAGAGTGAATAACCGCATTGCAATATCGCTTCAGCAAAAGCAAATCACCGGCGACACGGGCAGTGATGAAGAGGATCAGCAGTTGAGGAGGCTATCTGCCGAATGCCTCAAGCTCTCAGAAGGCTTGATCGAGCGCCTTGATTCATATCGGGTGGACACAAATAGCAGGCATCGGGTACAAGCGACGGTCTTGCAAGTTATTCGGCTCTCCTGGGATAAGAAAAAGCTTGCTGCCGAGGTTGAGAAGTTGGAAGATTATCGAAAACAGATACAGTTGTGGCTTCTATTATGCCTACGGTAGGTGACATGCAGCCCCGTCCACTGTTAGAATAATAGGCAAGGCTGACCATCCTCTACAGAAAGAGCATGGAGACGCATGGTTCTCGACAAACAGAAGGCTACGATAACATCGTCAGTGCGATTTCCAAGAGTCTGGCACTTGTACGAGACGCAATGGATAATCAAAGCGAAAACTTGACTCGGGTCATCATCACCCAGATAGACAGACTGCGCTCGGATCTGCAACTGGCCAGCGACGACCAGACTCCTGCATACCTTCAGCCGAGGCGTATTTCGCTGGACATGCCGTGTGCTCCCTCTAGATCACCGAGTCCATCCGTAAGTCTGCACGAGCTCGCCAAGACTGGGGATCTCATGAGGCTCCGAGCAGCCTTGAACCGACATCCAGACAGGGTCTACGAGGTTGACGACGAGGGTCTGACCCTTCTGCATGTAGCTGCGATGGCCGATCAGGTAGCTGTATGTAAAACTCTCATCAACTATACCGCAAGACTGAACGCAGAGGATGGCAACGGTCGTACTCCACTTATCTGCGCTACTCAGCAGAATGCGATGAGATCGGTCCAGTTCCTTCTCAAAAAAGGAGCCAACGTGGACGTTAAAGACGACGAGGGCAAGACAGCATTGGCGTACGCTGAGGGTAACGGACTCATTGAGTGGTTCCTCACGAACGGGCATGAGCTGGACGCACGCGACAAGGAGGGCTTCACTGCTCTCAGCAAAATGGCTAGAGGCGGAGAGATAGAGGCAGTCCGTTATCTGCTGGACAACGGCGCGGACGTGAACACGAAGGGGCATTTTCTATTCGCCCCCCTTCATGAAGCTGCCTTTCACGGCCACATTGAAATCATTCAGGAACTCGCCAGCAGAGGTGCAGATATAGCATTAGGTGAAGTATGCAACAAAACTCCGCTAGTTGTCGCAGCCATGTGTGGACAGACTGTCGCTGTCCAAGAGCTCATCCGGCTTGGTGCGAGCATCAATGCACAAGACGATGGAGGGTGGACTGCTTTGACTCTGGCTTGTGTCTATCGTTACAAGGAGATTGTACAGATACTTCTGGAACATAATGCAGACACGGAATTAAGATGTGATGGCAATCTGGGACCGCAGCAGGTGGGTGGTCGCGATTACACGGCGCTTAACCTTGCGGGGTGGAGAGGCTACGAGGATATGATCCAGTTGTTGTTGGACCATGGGGCCAACATCAACGCCTCTAACATAGAAGGCTG
Source organism: Symbiotaphrina buchneri (assembly GCA_001599915.1). Lineage (NCBI taxonomy): Eukaryota > Fungi > Ascomycota > Symbiotaphrinales > Symbiotaphrinaceae > Symbiotaphrina > Symbiotaphrina buchneri. Next base: position 23,402 of record BCIG01000030.1, on the reverse strand, counting down.
GACAGCCCTAACAGAAGCATGTCGATATGGATACCTCGACGCCGTCCGTCTACTGGTGGAGCGGGGGGCTAAGCTTGATCCGCGGGACCGCTTTGGCGCGACACCTCTCTACGTCGCTGCAGAACATGGATATGAGCCCGTGGTCACATTGTTGTTGCAAAAGGACGCCTTGATAGTCGACATACCGCTTTTTTCAGGCTTAACGGCATTACAGACAGCTAGTTCCTGTGGGCACACCGGCGTCGTGTCGACCCTGCTCACGTACGGTGCTGACCCTGAGATGTCTGACCGAGAGAAAAGACATCATGGCCCCCCCGGGCAGCCATTGGCAACCACGTACATATCATTCGGTGCTTGATCAATCATTGGGCCAATATCGACGCACAGAATGAGAATGGCAGTACCCCTCTAGTAGAAGCCGTATGGAATTGCCACGTTGCGGCGATAACGGCGCTGCTTGAGCTCGGCGCTGACCCAAACAAGAAAGATCAAGACGGCTGTAGCCCCTTGCTGTGGGCGGCCATGCTCGGCCTAGATGCCGCCGTGCGGCAGCTGCTGGAACACGGTGCCGACGTCGACTCACGGAATAATTGGGGTTGTACCGCCCTTGCCGAAGTCCCCGGGGAAACGTCAGTGTCATCAAGGTACTGATGGAGTACGGAGCCGACCGCTCAGTCGTGACGGACAAAGGTAAAACTGCCGCGCAGCTGGCGCAGGAGCAGGGGTTCATCGAGGCTTTTGAGCTGCTCTCGTCTCTTGAATGATACGTCGCTGAGGATGTGGCAAGGCATTCTCGGCGGTGGTACTCAGTGCCCGACTTTGGTTGTAGTGATTGTTGTTGACTGTTGATATATATCACGACATGCTTCATTCCTGTACAGCACTTTCTTGCAGATCCAGTCTGGAGCCAGCGATCGTTCAAGGAATCTGACCAGGCACTTTACTTCTTGATGTCTCTGGTATAGGAAAGACTGCTGAGGTGGAAGGCCAACTTGGGCGATGAAGGAAAGAAGTGTCTTAATTCTACGTGAGATGGCAGTGCACATAGCAGACTATTGTGGAGTTGTGCGGAGCAGATGCGGCGATAACCCTGGATTATACGGCATCTGCACATTGTACTCTTGAACCAGAAGGCGAGGATGTGATTATGGAAAATTAACAAAGAAAGTCTATGATCCGGGAGATGGAGCATACCAGAGCAGGGCAATTGAGCCTATATTGGTATTGGGGCGACTTACAATTAGTTGGATAAACGAAAGCCGATAACTGTTGGGCATGTGATCTTTTGAAAGTGATGCCTTATACCACACTAGTCTTACAGGCAAATAATAATAGCATGAAGATACTCAGCCCTTATCCTGTATCTCCTCGGCATATGCTCTCAGATCCCCAGGTTCCCCGGCATTTCAACCCAGTGGGCTTTTACCGGTCCCACTAACAGCATATGCGGCACAAGGACCTTCCCCATTCCCCATATCCCCACCCTTTGATTATAAAACAGCAGCAACCGCCTACCCTGACCCTCTTCACTTCCTCCAAGCATCCCTTAGCCACTCTCAATCATCGGGCTACAATGTTTTCTCTCCTCAGCACCACCAGCCCATCATGGGCTCCCTCTCTCCTCCGGGCCCTCCTCTACCCCGTACTCGCCCTCCTCCTCGCCCTAACCCTCGACTACGTACGCATGCTGCTGCTGAGACGCAAACTGCCGCCCGGTCCCTTCCCCCTACCAATCGTCGGGAACCACTTCCAGATCCCGAAGGTGCGGCCGTGGGTGCAGTTCGACGCCTGGAGCAAGCAATACCGCGAGCCACTCATCACCATCTGGATAGGGCGCGAGCCGCGGCTGGTGGCCAACGATGCGTGGGCGGCGTCGGATCTGATGGATAAGAAAGCGGATATTTGGTCGTCAAGGCCGAGAATTACGGGTATGTGCCTTAACTTGTGTTGCTAGGAGTCTGTGACTCTGCGGGGGGAGAGGTATGCTAATGCGAGGCGATGTGTGTAGTTATGGGCGATTTGTTGGATAATACTACGACGAATATCACGACGCTAAAGTATGGAGACAGATGGAGGCTGCATCGACGGTTAATGGTAGGTAGACTCTCTTTCATCGCAGCATAACGTCGTCGGCAGCCAAGCAGCGCGCACCTACCGGCAATTCCAAGGCGACGAATCCAAGGTCCTAACTTACGATCTCATGGCGGACGCTAGCGACTTCGTCATGTCTGTGGAGCGGTACTCCGTGTCGGTCGTCTCCATCGTGGGATGGGGCCGGCGCATCTCCAAAAAGGACGACTACGTGGCGCAGCAAGCCATGTCCCTGATGCAAGGCGTCGACTTCATCATCCCCGGGCTCTTCTGGATGGAGACGCTCCCGCAGCTAGCCAACCTACCATCCTGGATCTATGCCCTCCCGAATTTCATGCGGAACCGCTCCAAGGTGTTCATGCGGTATTTCTACGCGCTATCCGTCGAGGCAGCGCATGCCCCCGAAGCCAATTTCTCGCGCCGCCTGCTCAAAGAGCAGGAAGAGCACGGTCTCTCCGACCGCGAAGTCGCAAGCTTGACGTCCAACCTGATCGGCGGCGGAGTCGATACCACATCGTCAACGATCATCACGCTCATCCTCGCAATGTGCATCTTCAAAGACGCGCAGCACAAAGCTCAGGAGGAACTCGACCGCGTCGTCGGCCATGACCGCAGCCCCGATTGGAGCGATGAGAAATCCCTGCCCTACATCAGCGCCGTGGTGCGCGAGATGTTCCGCTGGGGGCCCGTCGCTGTCCTCGCTGGTATCCCGCACGCGCCTACCCAGGACGACGTTTATCGCGGATACACGATCCCTGCGGTGACCGGCGTCATCGGCAATAATTGGGCTATTCACCGCAACCCGCGCGAGTTCCCGGACCCGGACGTCTTCCGCCCGGAGCGCTTCTTGAATGGCCTCGAGCGCCCGTATCCGAACCCGCGCGGGCATAATGCCTTCGGTTGGGGTAGACGTGTATGCAGCGGCCAGCCGCTGGCTGAGCAAGGATTGTTCATGACGACGGCGCGTTTGCTGTGGGCTTTTAATATCGAACCTGGCTTGGATGAAAAGGTATGCCAAAGCCTAGGGTCAGCACTTTCCACTCGTGTACTATTTCTGACTGGGCGATCTAGGGCCAGGAAGTCAAACTCGATATCAATGCATATACGGCGGGGCAGAATTCGCGGCCACTCCCCTTCCCTGCGCGCTTCACGCCCCGCTCCGAGAAGATCGCGCGGTTGATACGAGAGGAAGCGGCGGCGGCGAGAGAGCGGCTGACAGTCTATGACGGCGAGACGAAGTTGACGTTGGATGACGTGCGGTGAGCGAGTCAGACGGTGATGTTGGTGCGGCGGTAGTCAGCAGATATGAGAAGCCAACTAGCAATAAATTATAAGAATGACTATTACACCATTCTTCCCACCTATTTCCCGCCAGCGACCGCCGCCTCCCTATCAGCAGCCAACATCCTCTGTACAGCCGCGCGATTCACACAGCGGTCCCACCACGCACTCACCGCTTCCCGCCCGCGGATGACATCTCCATACCCACATGCAAAAAGCCTCTGAATCAGCGGGATATAATAGATATCCACGAGCGAGAACTCCTTCCCCGCCATATACTCCCTCTGCCCTAAAATCCGCTCTGCAACATCGAAAAACAGCTCGACCGCCTTGAGGGCATCCGCCACGATAGCCTCATCAGCAGGCAGGCCCATGAACATCTTCTTCGCGAATTTCTCGAAGGAGATGCGACCAGCCGGCTCGGAAAAGTAGAGTGTTTCCACGCTTTGGGCTTGGTCGAATAATGCCGTGGCTTCAATGTCGGCGGGGGAAGGGAGAAGCGGGAAGGAGTACTTCGTCGCGAGGTATTTGCAGATGGGACGGCTCTCGTAAAGAGTGAATCCGTCGGCGGCGGTTAGCACGGGGATTTTACCCCAGGGGTGACGTTTCTTGTTTTCTTCGGACTGTGGGCAATGGCATTAGCCCTAATGAGAATTGAGCATTGGAGGCAGGGGCACAATTATTTGATGAGTCGAGAAAAGAAGAGATATTGGTTCTGGTAGGCATCCATATCATACAATCTGGGAGTCACATACCTTTTGCTCCCCTTTCTGGAGATTGAGGAGCACGAGTTCATAATCCGTAAAGCCGCCTTCGGCGAGCGTCAGGCGGACACGATCGGTGTTCGTCGAACCGCGAGCGCCATACAGAGTAAAAGCTGGCATTTTCGAACTGTGCAATAGTTTCGACGTGAATCTGGAGCTATTATTGATGAGTCTTGACATTTGTACAAGTAGAAACGTCGAGAGAGAGAGGGGGCCCGCCGCGCGGTATATAAAGGCGGAGCCATCCTGCCGGGACAGGGGCTAGCGGTGTCCACAGGGTCCTGGTGGCTTCTCTTCGGTTTGAGAGTATTGAGATTTAGAGGGCTCGGAACGCAGCTACCCCTCGACTTGGGATGGATGGTAGATGACACCATTTCTAAGAGGATGTTTGATTGGTCGGTTCGCTTTCTCTACCTAATGGAGTAATTAACTCCTATGTCCGGCCGCCCAGCCTTGCGGCTTCGCCGAGTCTCAACCACTTGAACCGAAACTTACTCGCCATCCTCATCATTCCGGGGATGATTCATGCTACATCGATTGATTTGTCGGCTCGGTATCCTTGCTTAATACGAACTTCCCCCCTTTTCCAAGGCGCTGCTGGGCAAGCCTCATATGTTCCACCCGCCGCCCAACGATGGCCGGAAGCGTTGTGGCTGGCAAACGGAACATTGGATGTAGAACCAAGGTGAAAACCGGTTGTGCAACCTGCAGGTCAGCAAGATCCTATCACCGTCCACGCCCCAAGATTTCGAATCTAGCATTGTGGCCGGCTTTGCAGTCCATGTGCTAAAATACGAACAGAATTAGGAAGGTCAAATGCGACGAGAATAAGCCGTTCTGCCAAAGATGCGTCAGAACTGGTCGTACCTGCGATGGCTCGAGTCTCACTTCAGACATTACACCAGCCACACCATCAAGAGCACCCATGCCCGCAGCATCAAGCCTGAAGTTTGTTTACAACCGCTGCGGCCCACCTTCATTGAGATCAGTCCAATGGACATCGACATTCTCAATCGCTACTTCCACACCAAAACGCTCTTCAACGTGCAACTAGACTGCGACGAGGAAGCCCGAGCAGTGCTACAAGCCAGCCTGAGTGAGGCGCCAATACGGCACGCCATCTCATCCCTGAGAGCTCTGCGGGAAGATCTCGTCACGTCCGGAGACGGTCCGGCGTCAGCCGCGCAGCAGACCCCGGGCCATCACTATGGGCTTCAGCAATACGGGATGGCTTTGGGCGGTCTGGCGTCTTACTTGTCGTCTCCGGGCTCCGAGGTCTTGAGGTCGGCACTGCTTTGCTGTCAGGTCTTTATCAGCATTGAGCAGGTGAGGAAGAATTATGCTGCTATGGCTCAGCATGTCATTCGAGGATTGAGGATCATGCATGAGTATCGGGCCAGGCCGAGTCTTGTCGATGCCAACAAATTGGTCCCGGCGCACCGCGGGAAACTACCCTTGTTGGATGTCTTCATCATTAAGCTGTTCGTGGCACCATGTAAATTCGCAGAGCCGCCAACAGCAGCGGACGTGAGCGCAGCAACGTTGTCGGGGTGTCCAATCTCGCCTCATCAACAGCCTGTTGAGTCTCGCGCTCTTCACAAAATCGCACCCGACATGCGGAAAGAGCTTACAAGGATCGGTGTTTCAACACTCAAGTTCCTCGACGAAGTATCACAAGTGCAATTGCTAGGATCCGCTCTTCAACTCCTATCCGAGAAAGCAGCTCTGCTGAACACTCTAGATTCGTGGCTCATTGATCTTGAACGTATTCAGAAGGAGACTGGATCTGCCGGCCCTGAGCCTATCACAGTGTCATTCTTGCGCTTCTTTCATCAAATACTGAGAATCGTTCTCCTTGGGCGCACTTGACTCCTCGCCTGAGCTTGATGCCAAGCTAATGATTGAGGACGCCCGGTTACAGCGCATAGCTAATAATGTGGGCGAGAGAGTTAGGGGCTATGTAACGTGCAGTGGGACTGGTAGGAGTGGTTCCCGGGGATATTCCACAATGCTCTGATATTATGGCAATGTTAGCAATATAATGATATTGCTAATGAAGGCAAGGCGCCTCCGAAGACTACTGAGCAGGTATAAATATAGCGCCTCCCGCGATGATCCCCGTTGCGATGGCTAAGCGCAGACCCTGCATCGCTCATCCTGTTGTTGCCCCTGCGATCCGCAAAAACCGGATTTCGCACACAGCCAAAACGCTCGGTTCGCCGAGCTCAAAACTGTCGTACCCCACACGGGACTAGCCCGTGCGGTTGGTTGGCAGTTTTGGAGAAATGACGTCCAGGTACTGGCGTCCTTGGCCTTCGCGTGGCTGACCCTCCAACCCAATCATAACTCAAGCTTAAAGCTTGATATGCTCAATGAGGGTGATCATTTACGTAAATGGGAAATGTCCCGCCGGAAGGGGGCCAAATTGGGTACAGCAGGAGAAGATCCGCTGCAGATCATTTCCGTGGCAGAGCTGGGCAGTAGATCGTGTTTACTCCCAATGTCGAGTGTGGCTTTCCTTGGCTGCAAGGGAGGAGCTGGAGATGCGTCATTTGGGTACGGAGTCTTGTTAACCTTACATTAAGCTTCCAAGACCACCTGCGTCGTTGAAAGCTTCTCCTCACTGACATCTCTACATCTCTCATAACAGAGAATCTTCAACTCTCATCCAGTGGGCACGTACAGAATAATCAATGATGTGGTCGCACCTCACCCTCCTCCTGGCCTTCTCGGCCCTCGTCAGCTCCGTCCCCGTTACCCCCAAGAAGCGGGACAGCTGCCCGTCCTACATCGTCATTGAAGCACCCGGCTTGGCGGACATGGAGGGGACATGGACCAGTCCCACAACATATCAGCTACTAGACGCTCTACCAGGCGGCGAGAGATACATTCTACAGACGCAGTGTAAGTGGTCGACCCTATTCCCCAGGAGGACATCCTCTCGGGCCGTTCGATTTTCGTGCCTATGGATTCTGAACAACTCCTCCAGCTCCTCCAGACGACGGCCCCAACACCGACCCTGTAGAGCTCATTTCCGACGCCACCGCTGGATCCCTCGAGATCGTCGAGACCGTCGCGACAAATACGGCCGAGTGTCCTGACGTGAAATTCGTCCTCTTCGGTTCGTCCCTCCGTCCCTCATTCGTGCGCGTTCCGCGCAGCTGACAACTCTCTCGCTCGGCAGGCTACAGTTACGGTACCATTGAACAAGGTTAGTCCCAAGCACGAGGCACCCTCCTCTCCGGGTCCCCTGACCGATTGTTCGTGGACGAGCGCTAATCTTTCCTCTCTCCGCGCAGTCCTCGCGATGAACAACCCTGCCCTGCTGCGTCCTCCCATTGCTGCCGTGATTCTATACGGAAAGTACGTCTATCTATCCATCCATCCACACATGTCCCGAAAAAGCAAGCGCTAACGCGGGAGCGCGCAGCTGCTTCTGGCATCAAGATCGCATCGAGAACCAAGGTACGGCCACGACGGGGACATCGGTGTGCGGCCAGGCTGAGGGCCTCGGCACGCCGATTACACTGGAGGATGTCACGGCGGATTTCTGCTTGGTGTAAGTTCCTTATCCCCCGCAATCCTGTCTCTGCTCGGTGTTGCTTTCTTCTTTTGCTCTTGTGTTCGGCTGTTCTACCCTTTCATCAACGCGCCATGCCATCTCGGCCACCCCTTCTTCATGAAGTACTGGCAAGAAGCTGACAAGTCTTACTCTGGATATAGCGGCGACTACCTCTGCACAGGCTCAGTATACGACCCACCCGACGGCGCGCACTGGACGTACATCAACTCGCAGTGGCAGACGGACGCCGTCAACTTCGCCGTCTCGCGGCTGCAGTCCGGGAACGATTTCCCGATTGTCACTTGAATCAAAGGGAGAGAAGTCCTCGTCTGTAACAGTATTGTACTAGTACGCTGTTTGTTATTGTACTAGTATGTGTGGAAAAGGCATCTGTGGGTTAAGGCTTTAAGGCCTGTATTATTATTAGGCATTGGATGGTGGAGTGCTTTTGTTGGAGCATGGTTGGAATAGCGTGTAAGATATGTTTTGTACGATAGTCTGATGTCGTTGGAAGGTTAAAGAAAATCCTGATGGGGAGGTCCTGTACAGAAGTGTTGTTGAACCAAGAGAGTGGACCGAAACTATCTCGGGGTTTGTATATATACTATTATAGTTATGCTGCGAGAGCATTTCTCACAATGTCTGTGTAATATCAGGCAGGTTGAAACAACTTTCCAGCAGCGAGCCCCACTCCGCCCAATCGAAATCGATCACTGGTTGATCCTCATCCAACCCTAGCACTCCCGGTTCCTGCTGGTTCGGTTGTACACCATCCGCGACACACTCTTGACCCGCGCATGGATTGAGCTTAATGCAGGAAAGTCTGCAGCAGAAGACGGATCGCATAAAGCGTTCTCTTGTCCTGGGTGCGTCGAAGCCGAAGGCTCCCCGTTTCCTTGCATCCCGCCCTCCGCTGACTGGTGCTGCTCCTCCTCCGACAGTCCTGGAACCTTTTCCTCACTCCTCGCATCCGCCCACAAAATCTCCGGATCCATCCCCGCTCTCTCCCACGCCTTCGTCCTAAGCCTCCTCAGAAACGCCCACGCGCCCCTCCCACTCTCCGTAAGCTGTCTGGGCGCCGGAACACCATCTTCTTCGCCCACGATGCCATCCAGATCCAGCAGAGAAAAGAGCTTATCGATAAGTACACGCGACCGGGGGGCTTCGGCCGAGGCGGGTCTGTTGATGAGGTCTGCGAGGAGGACGGCGGTCGCGTGGAGTGGCTGGTAGGAGCCGGGGTAGAGCCAGTAGAAGGGGTGGAAGGGCGCGAAGGTGCACATGCTGATAAAGGAGTGGATGAAGGAGTGGCAGTTTTTGATGGCGCTGGTGAGGTGGTGGTTAGTGGGAGTATAGGGAGGTGTGGAGGATTGGGGAGTGGGTTACCTGACTCGTACGTGCTTCCAGATCGTGCTGTCGGGGTTCTTGATGTAGGGCTTGTAGAGCATGCAGTACGCCTTGGATCTGTAAGGATGGTCAGCAAAGCACGGGGAGTTTGCGATGCGCAGATGGACTGCGGGAGGCCCTACTTTGTCGCAACCCACCCTGCGTCTTCGGCACGCGTGGCAGCTGTAACTCGGTCGTACACGTTTGATGCTCCGAGACGGACGCATAATTGGTTTATCGGATGGATTCGATGGCATCTCGAAGGGATCCCCACAGCGTGCACAATGTGGTGTGACCATCATGTGGTTGTAGAAAGTAAAAGTAGTAGCGACTTCACGACTCGGGGAGAACTCCGGGCTTAGTAAGGTGGTAGACTACGAGGCATTAGGGGCCGTTCTTCAGCACTAAGACATCCACTCATAAGCCTATGCGAAATATGAAGAGACATTCATTATCATTTCCACTCGTGTTTTAACCCTAGTTGCCGTGAACAGCTGTTGTCCCATCTTCAGATCTTCGACTTCTCCGCAATCAGGCACGAAGAATTCGGAAGCGAGTCCACCGACTCTCGAGTGATCTGATCCACAGACTGATACCCCGCGCAATTCATCAATATATCAAACTCCGCCAGGAGACCCTTCATGACATGTCTCACGCCCGGCTCGCCAGCGATACTGAGCGCCCAGACCCAGAGCCGGCCTACGAAGACGAATTTGGCGCCTAGGGCAAGCGCCTTGAAGACGTCGGCCGCGCCGCGCACACCGCTGTCATACATGATCTGCGTAAACAGTGGTATTAGTGGATATTTTAGGACGTGGGGGGGGGGATACGAACATAGATCTTGTCTCCGACGGCGTCGACGATTTTCTCCAGGGCGTCCAGGCTCGCAATCGCGCCGTCCACCTGCCGACCAGCATGGTTTGACACGACGATGCCGTCCACGCCCATCTCCACCGCCCTCTTGGCATCCGCCACGCTCTGAATGCCCTTCAAGCAGAACGGCCTACCACCAGAGATCTGTTTCCACTGCTTAATCACCCACGGCAACTTCTCCCAGGTATGTGCCTTGCCATGCCAGATATTCTCGTCGATCCACTTCGCGCCCGCTTTCTTAGGCTCCTTCCTGGAATCAATGCCCGCCTCCTTGAGGCGCTTCTGGAACACCGGGTCGCGCAGGCCGATATCGCCGGCGCCGTGCTCGTGATAGAAAGCGTAGTTCGCCGTCGAGACGTCGTTGTGCCGCCATGCCAGTTGCCACGTATCCGTCGTCAGCATGCACACGTCGAAGCCGGACTGGAACGCGCGTTTCAGCATGCTGATGCACAGCTCGTCGTCGTGGCTTTGGTAGAGCTGGAAGAACCGCGGGCCGGAGCCGTTGGCTTCCCCGACGTCCTCGATGGAGTAGCTGCCGGCTGAGGAGAGCGAGTAGATGAGGTTCAGCTCTTTCGCTACGCGAGCGACGGACAGCTCGCCCGTGGGGTGGTAGATCCGGTTGATCCCGATGGGCGCAAAGCCGATGGGCGCGGAGACCTTGTGTCCGAATATCTCGGTCGCCGTGTCGCGTTTGTTCGTGTCGACCAGTTGCCGTGGGACGATCGGTGCCGGTAGAAGGCTTGTCGGTTAGCTAGATGGGTCCAGGAGTTTCCGGCATTGCAGGCTGAATAGTACCTGTCATAGAAGAGGTTAGACGTTGCATAGTCATGGGATTGTGGCTATGGGGACGTTTTACCATCCCGCCTCAGCTAGCCGCTTCTCAGCGAGTTCCTCGAGTTTGGCAGGGTCTAGATGACGGTGTCAGTCGGCTGTGTGATTATTGCCTTCGAATTCACTTCAGCACAGAAAGAATCTCACCAGTGTTGAACGGTGGGATCTCCCCAATCTCCGGTCCTTGGAAAAGCTCCCTCTGATACAACGCCCACTGCGGCGTTGACCGGCTCTTGATGTTTGGGTTGTTGGGGTCCGACATCTTCGTTCAATATGACGTTTCCGATTGGTCGTAGAGCAGAGGCGGTAGCAACGGCGGGCCTGTGAAATGACGGCTTGAGAACTTGGATAGAGCTCTTGGGCCTTTCTGCGAGGGCACCCTACTTATAGGTTCCGCAAGGCCCGGATCTCATGCGTGTAATGTGGGGCGGGCGATGTTACTGTACTTCAGTCTCTCCTCGTGCGAGAATCGATGGCAGATGTGGACCTTCGCGTCTCGGAAAATTGTCGCGCAAGGCGTTGTGGAGGAGTGGAGGAGCTTGCTCATTGGTGGTTTTCTCGCGCGAGAGGGTGTCGCACTCGATATGACATCATGATTCGCCAACCACCTGTGCGTCATGATCCTTCGGCAACTCCGGCACAGAGACAAAGGGAGAAAACGACTCAGAATGATTGGAGTCAGATAGTTTTCATGATCTCATTAATATGCGCAGTGTTTGTAGAGGACTCTTGCTGGATGTTCTTGCAAGGCAGATGAATGACGGCAGACCAACGACTGGTTGCGAGCGCAGTTTACGTAGGACTTGGTTGAGAAATCTATAAGACCATGATTATCCATTGAACGGCAGAGGGGATTATCAGCATGCGATTGCTGCATTCTGGATATATCTTTCTTGTTTGATATGCTAAACACAGGCGTTACCAGCAAAGAGAAACAGGGATCCGACCCAGATTCCCCTCTCGACCAGTATCCTCTCAGACCCCTCTAATAAATTCACTCCGGTCTAGGCGGCACATTCTTATACGCATCCTCCATATACTTCCCTCCCTCAGTCATAAACCACCTAACATTATCATCCGGGAAGTCATGCTGCTGCCTCAAATGAATTTTATCCAGCGACAGCTCCGCGATCTGGCCCGTCAGGCTATCGTCGTCAATGAACATATCGAAAGCCCGCAGCGCCGTCTCCATGGGCGTCATGTGCTCCTTGGGGAAGATATCCAGCAGCCCCGCCGGCGCGAGGCCAGTCGCGATGAGCCATGGGCAGATGGCGTTGATAGTGATGTTCTCTTTTGCGAAGATGGGACCTGCGGCGCGCGTGAGGCCGACGCACTGGTCGATCAGCACTCCGTCAGTATGATTCATATGTGTAATACAATTGTCAATATAACCCCCGTTCGGAAAACACATACCCCAAACTTGGCAATTGAATACTGCGGATTCGTCGGCGCCGGATACAGTCCCGCAGGGCTAGCAGTAATAACCACTTTGCCGCCTTTAACACGATTCCTTCTCGCATAATGTTTGAACAGCCACACGCCATAATACACCGCAATCAAATCCACCTCAACGCATTTCAAGTTCGGTTTCTGCGGCGGCGCATTGATATCCGCAGGGACTTCATACAGCGACTGCCGATCATCAATCCCCGCGTTGGCCGCGAGGAAGTCTAGCCGGTCGCCGCCCCACTCGAAGGCCCGCGCGAATAGCGATGCTTGTTGATCCCAGTCCGACACGTCCGTCGGGATGTAGAGGATGTTGGGGGAGTTGAGCGAAGCGGCGACGCTGGGGCCGTTCCGTGCGAGGTCCGCCATGATGACTTTGTAGTCTCGGGAGAGAAGGTGTTTGGTTAGCGCCAGGCCGATGCCGGACGCGGCGCCGATGACGATGGCTACGGGATGCGACATTTTCTGAAGTAAGAACTCACGAAAATTATATCGAATGGAACGTGGTGAGCGCGTCGGTGTTATTTGCAGAGCGGGAATCTCCAAGGGTAGTTCATTTGATGTGGGGTCAGCGGTAAGTAAATAGTGGGGTCGCGCGTCTCAGCGAGACCACGAATTCAGACGCTCCAGACAAACATTTATCCAAGGATAACGTATAAAAGTTACATGCGAGCCAGGGTATATCATGCCAATGAAAACAACAAAGTCCAATAACATCGCGTTCTCGGCCGTAATGCTAACCAACGCCATCTACTTCTTGGTCCTGCCCTTCTCCTTCTTTGACGCTGCTCTCTTATCCGGGCTCTTTTCTGTCTCCTTTCTTTTCTTCGCCATCTCCCTTCCCTTGCGTTCAGCATCCTCTTTCTCGAACCTTGCCGACCGGATCGGATTCAGCAACTTCTTCCACTCCGAAGCGGAAATCAAAGCTGCTTTCTCATTCGCCGCGCTGACCAGCTCGTCTCTTCGTAGCATGGCCCACTCCCGCGAGTTTCGGAGCAACGCCGCACCGAGACGGAACGCATCTGCGCCATCGTTCAGGCAGAGCGCGCGTAGTTGTGTCATATAGAACCGCGGTTTGCTTACCCCCTCGGTTTGGGCAACGAGATGATGCGTATAGATGCGCAGCGTGCTGTTATAGTAGGTGCAACTGATAGCGTAGGCCCTGTTGTCATAGACATGCTTGCCTGCAATGAAAGCCTGGAGCTCAAACATCGCGCGAGCGCCCAGTGCTCCGTCATACATTGCTTGTCGGCGCGCCACCGTCTCGGATCCCTCTGGGCCCTTTCCTTCTGTGAAGAAGTTGGGAAGGATGGGCGCAACGGCCTGCCGAGAGGGGACGATGTAGGGTCCCAAGAGTTCCCTAACTCGCTTGTCCAGAACGTGCGGCAGAGTGCCGTCGTAAAAATCAGGAACAGCGGCAACAATGGTACCATCGGTGAGATCATTTAAATCCTTAAACACGATATTTTCCTCGAACGGTATTGTCGTGTTACCAGTGACTGCCGGGAAGACGGTCGTCATCACCTTCTGCTCAGACGCGGCGTCTGCTCCTGCATACTCGAACTTGGTATACTCGTCCTCTCCAAAACGCGAGGGTGACAGAGAAGGTCTCGTTCTCGTTACGAAACTCATGATCTGGTCCAAATTCTCCGGCTTGGTCGTCCGTTGCCCAGGCGATATCTGGAAGAAGGGAGGATAGATGCCGTGGTCTATCAAATTCTGCTCGAATGCAGCGTCATAAGCTGAGGACTTTTTCGCGCTTGGACCTCTGCCAGGCGCGTTCTGGGAAACATCGAGACTGTTTGCTGGCTTCTTACTCGATGGCATAGTGATTGTTATACAAGAATAGCTGGCCGGCCAGCACTAGGAAAGTCAGTCAGTCGCATGTTTTGTAACATCTGAAGGCCAAGAACGCACCCCGCGCAGATCACTAAGGTCAGGACCGCCCTGTTTCGCAAAGCTTTGAAGCTCTCTGGATGGTTTCTCAAGCAAAGCCCGCCGTTGCCCGTCCGGCAATAGAGCAGCAGGAGCGGGACCCGAAGACCGCTGAACGCCACCTAGTGTACGGCGGTCAAATTCCCTGAGCGTCGCCGGTGTCAGCCACTGCCTGGAGAGGTTGTCGTAGAATTCAGGAGGGCGTTCAAAATCCGGAAAAGGTTCGGGGCTGGCTCTTCGACGTTTTTTGAAGACCCTCGGTGACGGCGGCGAGGATTCTCCATCTTGTAGCTGGTTGAAGGGTCGCTTCTGGCGGGCCCTTGGTTGTTGGTCGAGCCCATTTGCAACAGACGCCCGACGTGGCGGCATGACTCGTCTCGCTATGCGCTGTGCCGCAGCATATGGCCAGGCAGAAGTTTTTCGAAGCCAGATAGTCGATTCGTCCTGGACATAGTCTTCTGCGACGTCGCAAGAGAGGATAGTGGTGGAGGCTTTGAACCACGTCAGAACCACAGCGGGCTTGAGGTTGCCTGGCGGCCGTGGGAGGTTCTGATTGGCGCTTGACGCGCCCGGTCACAACGACGTTCAGTCATAGGTATACGACCGTCATGTATGAAGTGCATCTGAAACAGCTACTCCATACGAGAGATCAGCCTCAAGTTGAGGGTTACAGCTGTTCCATGGAGCTCTTGACTTGGTTGGTCTTTGGGGTGAGGCGATGGAAGAGGTAAGATGGTGTTGGGGGAAACTTTCCAGCACCAACACCAGGCAGCTCTCGCTAAAGCGCTCATCACATGATAACCAAAGTTTCCGGGTCGAATAGGAGCGAATAGGACGCGACAAATTGCTGGGGAATTACCACCGAAAAAACGTCTTCAAGTTCACCAATCCTACTTGCCTTATCGTTTCAAGATGAGCTATGTCGGGACTCAGAGGCCTTCTTACAGACGTGGGATTACTGTATATCATGCCATGAAAAAGCCTCCAAACTTGTTGCCCAAGGCTTGATCAAAACTTCAAACAACTAGGTCACGTGTATCACCTATTTGCAACAACTACAGATATGGATGGAACGGGGCTTAAAAGATACTGCAGATGGGATAGTATACGAGACGAGTTGCTGAAGACTGAATTCAATAATCCCTGGGGACACGTCGGAGTTATAAGATTACCATAACTGGCAAGGTAGGACCCCTTCCTGACACGGATGAATAATTCCCCGGCGGCCTGATAATGCTCCGACTTTTCAGCCTCGACTTATAACGTCTTCCTATAAGGATCCTAACAGATGAATTCTGTTTTATTCGTTATAATAGTTTTCCCTTGTTTCCCACAGCCCGGGTAGTTGCATCGAGGGGGGCCTGACTTTGCCGCCTCCTCTTCGATATCACGTGTTTGGCACAGCAGTTCTCACCGTCACATCGCGTTGCGCCACGTGGGTCACGAATGTCTTAGAGAAAAAAACCCTTATACTTCTGGTGTATCTTCCAAACCTCATACTTCAACCTTCTCAATCATCATGGCATCCTCACCAGCCGACACCCTCGTCCTCGTCACCGGCGGCTCGGGCTTCATCGGCGCGTACTGCATCATCGCCCTACTCAACAAAGGCTACAAAGTACGCGCAACCGTGCGTTCCCTGAACAAATCCGATGCAGTCCGCGAAATGCTCAAAAGGGGCGACGTCTCCGACGCCTTGCTTGCCAGCCTCTCCTTCGCTGCCGCAGACCTGACAGCCGACGCCGGCTGGGCCGAGGCCGTTGCGGGCTGTACCTACGTCCTCCATGTCGCCTCGCCCTTCCCTGCCGGGATCCCGAAGCACGAAGATGAACTCATCAAGCCCGCCCGCGAAGGGACCTTGCGTGTGCTCCGCGCCGCGAAACGAGAGGGCGTCAAGCGCGTGGTCGTCACGTCGTCGTTTGCGGCGATCGAACACGTCCAGCGCCACGATGACAAGCCGTTCGACGAGGAATGCTGGACGGACGTCAACGGCCCTAGCGTCTCAGCTTACTCCAAAAGCAAAACCCTCGCCGAAAAGGCCGCATGGGAATTCGTGCAGAGCGACGAAGGCTCCGGGCTCGAACTCGCCGTCGTCAACCCCGTCGGCGTGCTCGGCCCCGTGCTCGGCAACGACTACGCGACCAGCATCATCGTCGTCGAGCGGCTGCTGAACGGCAGCATGCCCGGCATCCCGCAGCTATCCTTCACCGTCGTCGACGTGCGCGACGTGGCGGCGCTCGAAGTCCTGCCCATGGAGCGCCCGGAAGCGGCGGGCCAGCGTTTCATCGCCGGAGTACCCCCCGCTATGACGATTCAGGAAATGGCCGCGGAGTTGAGGAAGAGGTTCCCCCAGGCGGCGAAGAAGATCCCGACGAGAGTCCTGCCGAATGTTCTGTTGAGGCTCATGGCGCTGTTTGATAAGCAGATTGCGATGGTGGTGCCGGAGCTGGGTAAGACGAAGTCGTTTACGGCGGATAAGGCGAAGCAAATGCTGGGTGGAGTCCGAGGAGCAGAGAGGAGGCGGTGGCTGCGAGTGCGGAGTCGCTGCTTCGATATGAGATTGTTAAGCTGTAGATACCCATGGCCAAATGCGACCTTTGACCTGATTCCACGTCACGGAGTGTATTCTGTCAGTGGTGGGATCGTTGCAGAAAGCTACGCTCGTGGTTGGGAGCACGGGCAAACATTCCACGAAATAATCTCCACTCCATATAATACACTCACCCAAACAGATACCCTATCTGAGTCCTCTCCTCCTGAGCCGATACCTTAGCCTTATCATCTACCAGATCTCCCCACCACGCACACGGGCCCGTCGCGCGCCAGCTCTCCTCCAACAAGCCCAGCGCCGTAAGGAACATATCATAGCGCGTCTTCTCCTGCCAAAACGCGCAGTAAGCCCTGACATGCTCGCCTGCATCGCTATCCGCCATCTCCGCCCCGGCCAGGAACACCGGCAGCAACAACTGTTTCTGGACCATCGACGAAGTCCTACAGCAGCGGACATGGTCCAGCGTTTTCCGCGCCAGCATCGCCAGCTTGATGCTCGGCGCCGTCGTGCGGTTCCATTTGAATACCCGGCCGATGTACAGCAGCATCGCGTGCCGCCATGCCTCCGCCGCGTGGTGCAGGTCCTGCGCCTGCTGCAGGGACTCCTCGTCGGACGGAAACCCGGGCACGGCTGCAGCGGTGGTCTCCTCGCAATCGAGAGCGCTGCTTTGGCATGCACCTGCGAACTCCGGATCGCGCCATGACGCAATGCTCTTCTCGACCGCAAGCACAGGCGCGAGGTCGAACGTCAGCCAGGCCATGCGCGCCGCGAGCTCGTTCTGCGCTGCTAGTTGCGCGAGGCTTGCTAGGTGCCAGAAGAGCGGCTCGGGACAGCCTGTCAGCGCGTAGAAGGTGCGAGGATTGCGGTGGGAGCCGTGGAGCATGGTCGTAAGGTCGGCGTCGGAGATGATGAGGTCCCGCCGTGATATTAATCCCAGTGTTACGTCCCACCTGCGCGGAGCAGCGGTTAGTCCTTGCGTCCTGGATAGAGCCTTGATGGCGACACCAGCCCGTCGCAGGAGGTTGCGCCGTCACTCACCATAGTAGCATGTCGATCTGAGCTCGACACCGTGGACTCCGGATGATAGACGGGCCTCCACACGCCCTTAACACTTCATACGCCCTGCGAAGATGAGAGACCCACGGGCCACGAGCAGACGTAGCACACTGTTGTAACACCCCGCTTAGCAAACCCGCCATGACGAGATTAAGAGGCACCCTACATCGAGCGTAAACAGGATCAGGATAGCGTCAAGGACCCCAAAGCCAACCACCGATAGCTGGCCCTGGTCAGTCGAGTCCTGCAGCAGTTGCATGGCGGTGTTCCGGTGGTCGAGCGCCTCGCCGGACCAGCTGCCTGTCATGCGCTCCATGTGTTGATACGACAGGGCCAGCACGGCGTGGAGAAGCAGACGCGAGCCCTGGGATGTGTCCTCGCGACAACGGAAGGGGTTCACGTCCACGTCTGACGTCAAGGGCAGCACACAGAACTCCTGATCGTCTGGGAAGTACAGACTAGTTAGTGCCATGGTATTGAAGGAAGTGAGGTCCATCACGGCGTACATTGAGTTAAAAGAGTGGCGAATTTGGTTGCCAGATTGGGATATGCAACTGTTGGAGGCATCAAAAAGGATGTCGCCGTCGGAGCGGGATCATTGTAATTGAACAGCGTCCCGTCCACATCTTGATCCTCCCCTGCTTGTGGCTCGTGCGGCGTCTCCAGCAGATCGACCGAGGAGAGCACAGCGTCGAACGCGTCGTCCAAGTCATACTTATCCGAGGCGTTGGCTGGCTGGGCTTGTTGCAGAAACAAGTCCAAGCCCACGGGGTCAAAAGCCGGGTCGAAATCAAAGATCTCATCCACGTCGGGTTCCTTTTCACCAACGCTAGCAGTCTCTACCTGATTGAGACTCCGCTCTTCAGGCAGGGAACGCTGCTCTTCGCCAGGTTGGAGTTGCGAAAAGATCGGGGATGGATGATCCGGCAAGGCCTTTGTTTCGCCCAGATGCTCAACACCGCCACTAATTTCTGCCGCACGACTCTGTAACCCGGGGTTGCTCGCCGCCCACTCATTCACCATAGGATCCTCGTTGGCAACAGCTGGTGCAGCTACGCTCTCTCGTCGCCGTCCCTTTGCCGCGGAAGCAGGCGATTGCAAGCCCTGCCGACGTCTTCTAGCCCGGCCTGTCACGAACTTGAACTGCCGCTGACCTTTCCCCTGCTTCCCCTGGCTGGCACCGACGGCAGGGCCGGTCGAGAAGCTGCCGACGACTGTCTGGCCCCTGTGCCAACACAAAGGAATGGCAAAGCCGCCGCACGCCTCGCCTGCGGCACTGCATGTGGTGCACCGCGGCCGGCGCCGGTCGCACTTGCGCTGTTGCCCTGAGCAGGTGTGGCAGTCGGATTTGCTGAATCCTAGCGAGGTCATGGTTCCTATGATAGCCTGCAGGGTTGGGCAACAAGGCTTGGAGTATTACAGGATTGGGTGTGGGATACTAGCGGCGTCCTGACGGACGGAGCGCGATCGGGTGGGAGAGGATCGGGTTTCTGCTCTTCGCCCTCGGCAAGGATCCGACGGCCGCTCGGGTGTGAAGTACTGTTGTTATGAGAGCGCTTAGGAGTACTGTGGCCTGTCGGTCTTTTATCCATAGTAGGGCTTTAAATTTTGTACTTTAGGATAACAAATGCTCAGAATAGCAGATATATTAGAGTAGCAGAATGCATGCTCTCGAGGAACCATGTCACGGATTTAAAATATCTATACTTCTATTCATGTCTGAAATATCCTTCAACTTCTCCCTGTCACATCACCTCTCTGACCCATTAATTCGTTCATTTGAGCATCTTCATAGTCAATGGCGAAACTGTAAGAGGGATCATAATGCAGAGCCCAGTAGCCGTCCCAGATCTTCTTAGTGATAGAGCCAAGCTTGCCGCCATTGACTGGCTGCCCGTCTAGAGCCGTGATGGGCATAATGCCCCCAGCAGTCGTGGACATGAAGATCTCATCGGCTTCATACGCCAGCTGGACTGGGACCCGTTCGACACGCACCTCCAGATCGTTGGCTCTCGCCACATCAATAACACTGCGGCGAGTGACTCCCTGCAGGACTCCGTGGTCTGGGGTGTAGAGGACGCCCCCCTCCACTAGAAAAATGTTGAAACCCGATCCCTCGGTCAGATTGGTGTCGCCGTCTGTCAGAAACGGATATGTAGCACCGCGGTCAGAAGCCTCAAATAAACCGCGCACCAGATCACCCCATTGTAGGTTCTTCACTGTAGGATCAATAGAGCTGGGGGGGATCCGACGCACCGTCCGTGCGATGACAGCACTCCCACCAACCGGCTGGATCTCGGGTTCCATGACCCAGACGTATGGTTGGGTGAACATATAGATCCGGTTGACAATGTCTCCTGGCTTGGCTCCCCGTACACCTTTGAGGCCGCGGGTGACAATGATCTCGACGAACGCATCCCGGATGCCGCTTTTAATCACCATTTCGATGAGGAGGCGCCTGACCTCAGTACGGGGAATGGGAAACTGCAGCCGGAGTTTGCGGCAGCTGTTCTCCAGCCTGGTGAGGTGGTCGTCGAGCCGGAAGTAGCGTCCATCCCATACGGATGGCACGTCGTAGGTCAGGTCGCTGTGCATGAAGCCTTGGTCAAGCAAAGGGATCTTGGCCTCGTGCAGGGGGACGAACTCTCCGTCGACCCAGGCGATCCCTTGAGCGAAAGGGTTGTTGCTGGCTGCCAGCACCTTCTGCCGTTTGGCATAGGCTCCAAGCACCTTTCCCATGGTGGCCATTATTAGCGGTCCAGGTTTGTGGACGGGTCGCAAATGATGAACAAGTGATGAAATGCAAGATTCTGCCACCGAGCATGCGATAAGGAGAGGTGACTGTTGCGTCCTTGGCTGGGCTTTCCAGCAGGCGTTTTGTGGATTCTACGGCTCAAATATCCAGGAATCATTCTAATGGGGAGATTCCTTCTGAGGGTATTACCCATCAAGGCAATACACAATTCCTTACCCATACAAGTTACCTTTTTAGGCAATTCCTATAGGAGAAGGAAGAGCGGCAAAGGTCTATCTCGGTCCACGGATTCCTCGGCGCCGAAGGGCGGACCGCCGTCAGCCCCACTAACGCCGAGATCAGACAACTATCCACGCCAGATTTGCCCTTCACCGACTTCAAGCGGCGAGCCAGATACAAGAAAGCCCGCATTCGGGAGCCTTGGGCAAGACAACGACCCTTGCAGCTTGTTGTTGGTTGCTGGCCGGGACGTTCGGAAACGGTGTCCTCAAAACCATGGCAGAGAAGAACGTTGTTGTAGTAGGGTAAGTGCCTTCAGGTGTAACATCTATCCTGGCTGTCGACTAAACTTCGGTAGAGCCGGCGTGGCCGGATTGACCACGGCGTTCCTGTTATCCAAGAAATCTGGCTACAAGATCGTGGTGGCGGCCAAACACATGCCTGGTGACTATGACATCGAATATGCGTCTCCTTGGGCTGGGGCGAACTACATGCCGTAAGATCCTAGTACGACCTTCTTTTGCTCAGAAGACTGATTGAGGATTCTTCAGTGTATTCGTTCGCGGTACTCCGGCGGCGGAATGGGATAAGAACACCTGGGATCCTCTGGCAGATCTAGCCCAGAATCATCCCGACGCTGGTGTGCACTTCCAAGGTACGCTCTGGACCCGGCGCCTCCCTTGTGCTTGGTTCGACCGTCTCACGGAAGCATAGAGTGCGAGATATACCGGCGTGCCAAAGATGCTGGTTCCGCAACGGCTGAATGGTTTGCTGAACTGTTGTCACCGAATCCATGGTTCAAGGATATCGTGCCTAATGTAAGTCTATAAGAGACAACAAGACGTCCGCGTGTTATGCTCATCGCTGTTATTTCCCAGTTCCGACTACTTTCCAAGGAAAGCCTTCCCCCGGGGGTCGATTCCGGTACGGCATTCACCTCCGTCTGCATCAACACGGCCATCTACCTGCCCTGGCTCGTCTCACAATGTCTCAAGAACGGCGTCATCTTTAAACGCGCCGTCTTCGCGCACATAGCCGACGCCGCCGCACCGCACGTCCATCCATCGAACAAGGTCGATCTCGTCGTGAACTGCACCGGTCTTATGTCATGCAAGCTAGGCGGCGTCCAAGACACCACGGTTGTGCCTGCGCGAGCACAAGTCGTGGTTGTCCGCAACGATGCAGGGAAGATGTGTGACTTCTCCGGTACCGACGACGGAGAAGACGAGGCCTGCTACATGATGACGCGCGCTGCTGGAGGAGGCACTATCCTCGGTGGGTGCTACCAGAAGGGCAACTGGGAGTCACAGTTCGATCCGAATCTTGCGGTGAGGATCATGAAGAGAGCCGTGGAAGCAAACCCTGCTCTGACTGGAGGCAAGGGGATTGAGCATCTGGATATCATCAGGCATGGTGTGGGATTGAGACCCGTCAGAGAAGGTGGCACGAGGATCGAGAAGGAGCGCATTGATGGCGTATTGGTGGTGCACAATTATGGGGCCGGCGGAGCTGGATATCAGTCATCCTACGGGTGCGCCCAGGCAGCTGTTGATCTCATCGAGGAAGCTCTAGTGCCAAAGGCAAGGCTGTGATCAGACTCGTTGGGTGGGCTCAATTGGTTCGACGGGTGTTTCTGCTCATAATATAGAACTACTATGTAAAGGATGGAACAACAAAAATAGAAGACTACAGATGTAGTTCTTGTATCCTGGAGGCTTTATATCTGCAAAAACATGCTGCCCTTACACCGTTGACTACTGCCCCCTTCCCCTTCCTCGCCTTACGAACTCCCTCAGCACATTCTCAGTCATCCTAGCTACATTGTTGTCATACTCGTTCCAAGCAAGGCTGCTGTACCAGTTAATGCTACGAACAGCGAATACCGCACCGCCTCCCGCGGTCTCGTAATATGTCAGGTCACTTCTGACACGGTCACAATTCGAGCCAAGGGTATTCACCATCGGAAACATCTGTTCCTCGTTGAAAAGCCCATAGCTATCGTCGTGCTGTTCGCTACTTGCCAGCAGGGTGGTATTGGATGGTGACCCGAGATCATAGTCGAGGCGATCGATCTCATCACCGCTGGCACCACCACCAAATCCATTTGCCCCGATAGGCTCATCCGGGTCGATGCGATTGAAAATCCACGCGAATCGGGGATCTCGAGCATATCGTGAATTTGCTCTGTAGGCCACTCCTTTCCCAGTCCCGAATGCACATGACCCGATACCGAAGAGGTAATTGGGAGCACGCCCGCGGCTACGCCATAATCCTCCTTGAGCGCCGGTCAGACTATGCATTCGTTCGCCAGGAGGGAATGTCACGGACCGACAACCTTGATCACCTTTCCGGACTTCGAGACGATGAGGCCGTGCTTAGAAGGAGCATGACGGGGTCCGGGTTTGGCGGCAGAATCGACGGCCTCGCCGGCGGGGAGCCAATGGGCGGGCCGGACGCGAAGGCGGTGGCCGGTCGGGCGGCGGTACCGGGGTACCTGATGGGCCGAAAAATCCGTTTCGGGCGATAGCKCTCCTGTGTGAGGGACGAAAAATACGTTTCGGGCGATAGCGCTCCTGTGTGAGGGACGAAAAATACGTTTCGGGCGATAGCGCTCCTGCACAAGGGACGAAAAATCCCTCTCGGGCCTAGCGTACC